>SJYA01002617.1:1735760-2039271 GCA_006410615.1 Neotragus moschatus | reverse complement strand
AAAAGACCCTGATGCTGGGAAGGTTTGGGGGGAGGAGGAGAAGGGGATGACAGAGGATGAGATGGCTGGATAGCATCGCTGACTTGATGGACATGAGTTTGAGTGAACTCTGGGAGTTGGTGATGGACAGGGAGGCCTGGTGTGCTGTGATTCATGGGGCTGCAAAGAGTCGGACACGACTGAGCGACTAAACTGAACTGAATAGCAACATCTCAAAATGCAAACAGTTATTAACACTTAGAATGCCCCAGGCACTCTTCTAAGAGCTTTACCCTTTCAACTAATTTAATCTTCAGAAAAACTCTTAAGAGGTAGGTGTTAATATTATCCCACTGTATAGAAGAGGAACTCAGCACAGCTACAGTAAGTAAATTTGCCCATTGTTACTCAGCTAGTAAGTGGCAAGGCCAGGATTATGAATTCAGCAATTCATGTTTCACAATTATGTTATACCTAACACAAGAAACTTGAGAAAGGAAATTAAAACAACCTTTTAACCTCCATTTTCTAAGCATTTCAGGTTAAATTATTTAGGTATCTGAGATAACTATTTGGACAACTGACCCAAGAGCTAAAGACACTACCACACAGATCATCTGATCATTTTTATCTTAATTCAGTTTATATTTTCACAGTTTTACAAAATATAGTCAAACGTATGAGAACATTTCTATACTACTTGACCTTGATAAATCAAATATGTCACTAGCTGCCTACTATGTGCAAGCCTTTAGTGCAATAACCATGAATTAATCACACTTCTTTTCAAGATGCTTACTATCTTCTTGGGGGAGACAGTATTTGAACACAGAAAAATGCAACAACATGGGCAATACATGGTATCTGTCAAATTGGGAGGCTGCCGGCAAGCGCAAAAAAAAAAAAAAAACCCTCTAGAAATAATTTGAACATTCAGCATTTTAAACACTAAAGAATATAAGAGCCTCCTGGACTCTTATATTTCTAACTCAAATTTAGAAAAGTGTGAGGACTTCTCTGGTGGTCCAGTGGTTAAGAATCCACCTGCCAGTGCAGGGGACGTGGTTCGAGCCCTAGTCTGAGAGGATTCAACATGCCACAGAGCAACTGAGCCTGCATGCCACAGCTGCTGAGACCACATGTTTTAGAGCCCGTGCTCCACAACAAAAGAAACCACAGCGATGAGAAGCCCAAGCACTGCAACTAGAGAGGAGCCCCTGCTTCCTGCAACTAGAGAAAGTCTGCTCAGAGCAACAAAGTACAGCCAATTTTTAAAAATTAATTAATTAAAAAAAAAGAAAATGGTGAAAAGTTTTTTATTTTCTATTATAACTTGTGGTGCTATTGCTTTTCAAATCTTGGTATAATCAAATAAGCATTTTACTAAATATGAAGTGTGAAAGTGTTAGTCACTCAGTCATGTCCAGCTCTTTGTGACCCCATGGAGTGTAGCCCACCAGCTTCCTCTGACCATGGAATTCTCCAGGCAAGAATACCGGAGTGGGTTGCCATTTCCTTCTCCAGAGGATTTTCCTGACCCAGGGATTGAACCTGGGTCTCCCGCATTGCAGGCAGATTCTTTACTGACAGAGCCACCAGGGAAGACTAGTAAATATATATTCATTAATATAATTTAATAGGATTTTAAAGGACATTGAATTGATACCAGGTGAATATTTTCTTTATTATTGAATAACATCTTCTATTAAAGCTTCAGTATGTTTAATGTTTATAGCTTCTTTCCATGTCTGCTTTTCTTTAAAATATAATAAATCAACATAAGTCCCTTGCCTATAATGGAAGCAAGTTTTCAAAATAGACCATAAAAATATCAGAAATACCAGTAACTTAATTTCCCTTCCCTGTAGATGAACAATTTCTTAATTGCTTCTCATTCTTTAAATGTGTAGGCTAACTTTGTGTACATCTCAATGTGATTTTCAGTTTTAATTGTCTTTATTTTGCACTATGGGTTAGCGATTATCCATTCTTCAAAAAACTACAGTTAGTTTGAATAGTTATACTCATTTTATTCTCAACTCATTCTCATTGAAATCTGTAAGAATAACAAAAAGCTAGGAGAATCTATTGATTGTTATGGACTGAATTGTGTCCTCCCTGCTAAATTCGTATGTTGAAGCCTCAGAATGCAACTTTAAAGAGGCAAATAAGACTCTTTAAAGAGGTAATTAGGTTAAAGTGAGGTCATTAAGGCATGCCCTAATCCAATGTGATTGGTAGCCTCATAAGAAGAGATTAGAACACACCAGGATGTGCACCAACAGAGAAAAGACCATGGGAGGACAGTGTGAGAAAGAAGGCAGCCGTCCACAAGCCAGGAAGGGGGCCCTCACGAGGACCTGAATCGGCGGACGCCTAGAACTATGAGAAAATAAATTTCCCTTGTTTAAGCCACCCAGTTTGTGGTATTTCGTTATGGCCACCCTAGCAAATTAATATACTCATTTTGAGAGGTTTACTTTCCTTTCCCACAAAGTCATTTTCTTAGAATCAGTGACTCAAGAACCCTGGTTTGTACATATTACCTCATTTTCTACCTTCCTCCCCATGTCATATTTCTTCTCTTTTTCTCTATTCAATCAAGCCTAATTCTAAAATACACACTCTAGCCCCGGTGAGAGGGTGATTTCTGAAATACATGCAAAAATTGACAACTTTCTTGATTTTTAGCAAGGACAGTATATGGGGTCAGAGTTCAGTTCAGTTCAGTTCAGTCGCTCAGTCCTGTCCGACTCTCTGCGACCCCATGAATTGCAGCACGCCAGGCCTCCCTGTCCATCACCAACTCCCAGAGTTCACTCAAACTCATGTCCATCGAGTCCGTGATGCCATTCAGCCATCTCATCCTCTGTTGTCCCCTTCTCCTCCTGCCCCCAATCCCTCCCAGCATCAGAGTCTTTTCCAATGAGTCAACTCTTCACATGAGGTGGCCAAAGTACTGGAGTTTCAGCTTTAGCATCATTCCTTCCAAAGAAATCCCAGGGCTGATCTCCTTCAGAATGGACTGGTTGGATCTCCTTGCAGTCCAAGGGACTCTTAAGAGTCTTCTCCAACACCACAGTACAAAAGCATCGATTCTTCGGCGCTCAGCCTTCTTCACAGTCCAACTCTCACATCCATACATGACTACTGGAAAAACCATAGCCTAGTATCTCCCCAAAATTAAAAACATTTTTAATTTTGAAAGCCACAAGTTCTTGTCATCATTTTTATTGTGAACGTAATTTGCACCAATTTGATTTTTTTAAATCAAACAATGTGAGTATATATAAAGGTAAAAAAGCAAGCTGTCTCTAATCACTGACCATCCACCAAATCCTTCTCCAACGAAATATTTGTTGTTGATAATTTGGTGTGTAAAACCCCTGCTGTGAATGGAGGATTCTCCTTTAAACACATCTGTGGTACTTGTACAAGCTACGTTCTTATTGTGTGAGCACCACTCTAGCAAATGTCTGACTCCCTAGAAGACAAGAGACCATTTTTGTTTCTGGGGCTGGAGAACCAGTCAGGGCCTCACCACCTGGATATCTGCCAACAAGAGCAGACCATGAACCTTTGCAGACAGGCTTCCATAAAGTCCTAATAAAAGGAGCCCAGAATTGCTTAAACATTAGATGAGTAATTGTTCAGATTTATTTGTTCCTGACACAGTATACCAACCCTTGCAGTTGAAAATTAAATGATAATATACTTCCCCCTCGGTTCCACAAAGCAATAACCTGTTTCCCTGGTGGATAACCAGGGGCCAAAGGGTGGGTAATTTATCACGAAAGAGAAACGGGAGGATCGCCAAAAGTAACAAAGGGGCAGTGATAGCCTCTCTCCTACTATATGGCACCAGTTTAATTAAGGCAAAGCTAATAAACTTTCCCAGCCATGTAAGGTCAAGTCCAGCCTTCTCATTAAAGCCAAGGCGGCCAGCCAGATCACAGAAAATAGGAAGTAATAGATATCATGTTAATCACCTTTTTTTTTTTAATAGTCAAGAGTTATATTCTTGGGAATCAGGAGACTACTGCATTATAATCTGGTTGGGTTCTCTAAAGCTCTCTAATAATATTTCACATAATTATGCAAGTTGATACAGGCCATACACCCAGGAACTAAAAGAAAGACAGGTTTCAGGAAAAGATACAAAGTCATTAAGAAAATTAAGTTCTCTTTTCCTTAAAGTTAATTTAAGGGTTAATTTTTCTGAGAATTGCATATATATATTGTGTGTGTGTAATTAAGTGTTTAAATTTTCTGTGCTCATTCTCTTAATCATGTGATAGCTGAGCCTGTTTAACAAGTTATTGGAGATGACCCTGAGGAAACAGAAAATATTAATAAGTAGATGAGAAGTTAATGCAAGTTTTGTAACTGCTAAATTTTGTTTGCAGACTCAAACTTATGTACATGGAAAGGATGACTGTGGCCATACACACAAAATGAAACAGAATTCAAAGTCAACGTTTATATAATCAATGGGAAAACATGGATAATGATATATATAAGGAAGAGATCACTTACATGCCTCATGTGGGGTGGGGAGGACACACCCTTAAAGACTATAGCAATAACAGCTAATATTTATTAAGTGATCATTATACACCAGGCGTTATTAACTTTAACCCCTACTACAGCCTTGTTCAGTTCAGTTCAGTCGCTGAGTCGTTTCCGACTCTTTGTGACCCCATGAATCGCAGCACACCAGGCCTCCCTGTCCATCACCAACTCCCGGAGTTCACTCAGACTCACACCCATCAAGTCAGTGATGCCATCCAGCCATCTCTTCCTCTGTCATCCCCTTCTTCTCCTGCCCCCAGTCCCTCCCAGCATCAGGGTCTTTTCCAGTGAGTCAAGTCTTCTCATGAGGTGGCCAAAGTACTGGAGTTTCAGCTTTAGCCTTGTTAGGTAAATTCTATTATGGTCCCCATTTTACTGATGAGAATATCAAGGCCAGAAAGGCTGTGACTTTTCCCAAGACACACCATTAACAAGTGTGGATTCAGTTGGTAGGCTGGCCATTTGATACCAAGTTTCAATGTATCTTCAGGTCTTGAAATCCCCAAATTGAAAAACATCTTAAAAGTATTCTCTTTCAATCCTCCACCAAAAACTTGAACAGGAAGTCCCCCAGCCTCCTGCGAGACAACTCTTCAGAAAGAGGAAGCTCACTGAGGAAAGCCCTGTAAAAGCAGCTGTCTTAGAAAATTCTTCCTTCTAGTTTGAGTTGTACTTGTTTCCCCCTGCAACTTTCACTTATTCCTTCAGGGTCTGGTTTGAGCCCTACCCCTAGTAGAGTGAATCCCTTCATTCACAAGACAGCTTTTTTAAAAATTTTTATTTTATATTGGAGTATAGTTCATTAACAATGATGTGTTAGTTACAGGTATATAGCAAAGGGATTCAGTATCCAATTATAATGAATACACATATCCATTCTTTTTCAAATTCTTTTCCTATTTAGGTTATTACAGAATATTGAACCGAATTCCCCGTGCTGTACAGTAGGCCCTTGTTGGTTATCTATTTTAAATATTGTAGTGGGCACATGTACAGGTCAACTTTTGAACGTTTGTGGAAGACTCTCACATTACCCCTTGAGACGTCTCTTTATTATTTATTGGGCTTTGTCCATCTTCAACAAGTGGCTTCTAAGGTGGCCATGCATACCTGCTGTAAAATGGAGATTAGCACGTAGGAGTTGTAGACCTAGAAAGGTGCAGATAACTTCCACCCACACGGCAATTGTGAGGACTCTACCACACGGCTTCATTTAAGTGCAAAGGAAATGTGTTCACTCAGGAAGAGGAAGAAACAGCCTGGTGAGCAGCCAGCCACTCTCTGGAGACCTTGCCTTCTTTTCTTTTTTCCGCCTCATGCACCACCACTTTCCCTCAAGCAACTATATTTAAATCCATCTCTACTTCCTATTATTCTAAAGCACAATAGGTCTTCTCTCTCTTTGCTTTATGTCTGCTTCTTGCTGCATCTAAGTTCCCTTCTTTGTTTCATGAAATCCTATTTCTACTTCAAATCCTAGTTCAAATGCCTCTCCTACAATTCATCATCTTTCATTCCCCTGACAACTAGTGTTATTTTCCAACTCTGCTGTCTTCTCACAAAACCTGAAACACGCATTGTAAAATTTTACATATCTATGTGTATACATAAAAAATCCCTTGCATTATCCTCATGTTCAGTACTTGCTTTGGCAGCACATATATTATACTCATATTCATGTTCTTGTTCTCTTCATTATTATTTTCTTATCTTTCAGCTGCGCCATGCAGTATGTGGAATCTTAGTTCACCAACCATGGATCAATCCTGTGCCCCCTGAAATGGAAGAACAGAGTCTTAACCATGATACCACCAGAGTTCCTCTTCATTATATTTAAAAATCTTAATGTTCCTTTTTTTCATCTCTACAGGCCTTTAATATGTCTTATTGGACCATCACAAAAGCCTCCATACTGATCTCCCTTTCTGACCATCTTCCACCCTCCACCCGGTTCCTGGAGTAATTTATCGTTTATGACCACATCACCCTGAATGCGTAATTCACTGAAACGCAAATCATTCTGTGGATGCCACCTCCTACTGAAAACCTTGTAAGACCCATGGCTTGAAGCTGCTGCTGCTGCTGCTAAGTCACTTCAGTCGTGTCCGACTCTGTGCGATCCCATAGACGGCAGCCACCAGGTTCCCCCGTCCTTGGGATTCTCCAGGCAAGAGCACTGGAGTGGGTTGCCATTTCCTTCTCCAATACATGAAAGTGAAAAAAGTCGCTTGGTCGTGTCCGACTCTTCACGACCCCATGGACTGCAGCCCACCAGGCTCCTCCGTCCATGGGATTTTCCAGGCAAGGGTACTGGAGTGGGGTGCCATTGCCTTCTCCCATGGCCTGCAGAGCAGATCTTAAAACACAGGGATCCCCGAGTCCCTCCTCCAGAGGTTCTCTCTTCTCCAAAGAATTTCATGCTACAAGTTTAGAGTAGCATCAAAAAGCTATGGTTTTAATAAGTGCCCAAATGAATGGAGTTCTGCTGAGTATTATGTGGCAGTCTGTCTGGATGTGTAGGGAGTCTGGGGGAAAATGGATACATGTAAATGTATGGTTGAGTCCCTTTGCTGTCTGCCTGAAACTATCACAACTATCACTGTTAATCAGCTATACCCTAACGTAAAAGAAAAAAGTTTAAAGTTTGGGGGAAGAAAGTGCCCAAATGATTTAGATGTAGGAGACTGATGGACTATATTTTGAAAAATAGTGAGTTATAGGATAAATCCAAGGTCTTGCTATATCATGTGTTCTATTAATAACAAGTTATGTTCCTGTCCCTGCAGATATGCATTTTGAGTCCACTGTACCTCTGCACATATTATTCCTTATACTTAGATTGTTCCTCTCTATGTGGTCTTCCTAATGGACTTCTAAATGCTGCTTAGACCTCATCCATCCTGGAGCCTTCCCATTCCCTCCTTGCCCAAACAGAATTTATCTCTTCCTCCAGATAATTTCTGTACCTTATAAATACTTATGTTTCTACATGTAACACATTGGCAGAGACACAACCCGCCTGGAATGAGAGGGACAAAGAGAGTGTAAAATGAAAAGAGATCATTAGACTCCCCCAAACCTCTATGAGAAGGAAGCAAGCTGCAAAAAACTACTCAGCTACAGACACATACTAAACTTTAACTAAACAAACAAAACCAACAGTCACAGGTTGGAAATAAGAGTAGAGGGTGGAGCCAAGAGTCATGAAAAGTTATTTCCAGGCCTTGCTTCTTAATCAAGAACTTCAACTTGTGCTCAGCTGGGTTGCAGAACTGCCGTGGACCAGGGACTTCTGTGCACACTGCATGTTCCCCTTTCTTAACGGGAAGCTCTACAGTGGTTATGCCAGGCCCATCTCACCATTGCATGTTGGCTGCTGGAGGAGTAGATAACACATCTCCTCACTTTCTAGGTCTTCTGATAAATGGTATTAAAGAGGTATACTTAAAGGAGTCTCTTCACACTTGGATCTGACTTGAAAGCCAAAGCCATGAATTTTAAACTAATAAAATAAATGAATGAGAGTCTTAGAGGGACTTTTAGGGAAAGGGGAAGAGTTTAGTATATTTTGCATGTGAAGACACTATAAGTATTTTTTGGCCAGAGAAAGAACTGCAATGGTTTCTAAATATGTCCACGAGTTCGATACTCTTCCCTTCCAAAGATGGAGCTGTCTTCTCTCCCTTTAAGTGTGACCTGTGCTTGCTCAATTGCTTTTAATGAATATGATGCAGTAAAAGTAACAGTATGTGATAGCCAAAACTAAGATACAGCTGGCCTTCTCCTTAATCTCCTTCTCCCTGGATCACCTATCTGGGAGCTTCACCGGTGGCTCAGTGATAAAGAATCCACCTGCAGTGCAGGAGACACAGAAGATGCAAGCTCGATCCCTGGGTCGGGAAGATCCCCTGGAGGAGGGAATGGCTACCCACCCCAGTACTCTTGCCTGGAGAATCCCATAGACTGAGGAGCCTGGTGGGCTACAGTCCACGGGGTTGCAAAGAGTTGGATGTGACTTAGTGACTAAGTCTGTACACCTCCTTAAACTCCTCCTTTGGGTCATCTCTCTGGGAGAAGCCAGCTGCCACACGAGGATAACACTCAAACAGCCCTATGAAGCAGCCCGTGTGGCACAGAAATATTAGTTAGTGACTTCCCCTCCCCCTAAAAGATCCTTCCACCCCACCCAGGCCCTCAGAAGCATATGATCTTGGCTGACACCTTGATTACAACTCAGGAGAGTCTGAACCACAGCCACCCGACAAACCACCCCAAATTCTTGGTTCGTTGAACCTATGAGCTGAGACATGTGTGTTATTATAAGTTGATGTCTAAGTTTTTGCATTAATTTGTCACACCACAGTAGGTAACTAATACACTGGGCCATAACAAATCTTTTATTTTATTCATGGGGCCAGGTGTTCTTGTTGGCACTTGGATATAGTAATGAATAACATGAGTGAGGATGAGATGGCTGGATGGCATCACCAACTCTATGCACATGAGTTTGGTTGAAATCCAGGAGTTGGCAATGAACAAGGAGGCCTGGCATGCTGCAATTCATGGGGTCACAAAGAATCGGACACGAATGAGCAACTGAACTGAACATGAGTGTAATTTTTCTTTTAAGATAGACTAGTGGGAAAGGCAGATATTAACAAACACGTGCATCTGTTAACCAATTGCAATAAGTACTGAGAGAAAAGAGTATGCCATGTGGAGAAAACTGAGAGATACAATTTAGTTTTAGAGGCTCTCCCTAAGCAAGTCTCTGGAGAAGGAGGCAGCAGCCCACTTCAGAATTCTTGCCTGGGAAATTCCATGGACAGAGAAGCCTGGCAGGCTATAGTCCATGGGGTCACAAGAGTAGAACATGACTGAGTGACTAAACCACCACCATCTAAGCAAGTGGCATTAAAGAACAGATATGAAAGAAAGGCAGGCTTTAACCAGCTGAAACTGTGGGGAGAAACTTTCAGGCAGAGCAAACAGTTTGCACTAAAGCTTGTTAGTGCCTTAGAGTTAGGGAAGGGCATGGGTGGGTCAAAGAACTGTGAGGGTGTGAGGGAAGCAGGCAATGTGACTCCAGTGTCATGAGCAAGAGGGAGTTGGGATTGAGTTGAGGTTGTAAAGGGAGGCCAGAAGTAGATCATGCAGAAACCTGTGGCCATTCTGAGGACTTTTTAGCTGAGGAAAGCCACGGAGGTAGAAGAATAACATGACTCAATGTATTTTATTAAAATGACTACTTTGAAATTCATATGCAGAATTGATTGGAAAGGGACATGAATAGAATGGAGAACTGTTAGGAGACTTTGAATGTAGATGAGGTGGAGAAGAACGTGGGTCAGCTTAAGTAGTGGAGATGGGGAGAAATAAAGGGATTGAACCAAAGCCAATGGGGTCAGAATCAATATGACTTTCATCCATCAAGCCTAGCAGAAATTCAAATTAATAAATTTAAAGCAAAAGTCAAATCCCACATAAATTTTTCTATGAGTTATTACCTAATATTCAACTGCTTAATATGGGCTTCCCAAGCAACCCAGTGGTAAAGAATCTGCCTGCCAATGCAGGAGATGCGAGACATAGTTTCAATCCCTGGGTCGGGAAGATCCCCTGGAAGAATATATGGCAACCTGCTCCAGTATTCTTGCGTGGAATATTCCATGGACAGAGGAGCCTGGCGGGGTACAGTCCATGGGGTTGCAGAGTTGGATATGACTGAGCACATACACTTACTGTTTAATAACAATTTCACTTTTTCTAAAATGACTCTTCACAAACATATGAACTCTAGTGTTCCTCAGTGTCCAGAGAAAGAAAACAGAGGAACAATTTAATTTTTCTTTTGACTAAATGTGTGAATTATCAAGCTTTTTATAAAACAATTCCTTACATAACTACGGAGGTTTCCCCAGTAGCTCAGATGGCAAAGAATCTGCCTACAGTGTGGGAAACCTGGGTTCAATTTCTGGGTTGGGAAGATCCCCTGGAGAAGGGAATGGCAACTCACCCCAGTATTCTTGCCTGAAGAATGTCATGAATAGAGGAGCCTGTTGGGCTACAGTCCATGGGGTCGCAAAGAATCGGACACGACTGAGCAACTAACACTTCTTCACTTCCCTTACATAACTACAGCATCAAAGAGGTGAACTGAGGTGCAATAGAATACTATATGGGAGGGAGTCGTTGTTGGTTTGTTTCCATTTTATTGTTACCTGTATAGTCATGTAAAAATCTTAAGTTATAGTGTTTTTACCTGGCTACCATAATTATACTGATAATATGCCCATAAGATTGCCAAGGTAAATAAACTAAGGGTGATTCTTTCAAAAGCTAGGCCTATTCTATCAGGTCAGTTTCAAAGATGTTGCAATCAAGGGCTGTGTTTTGAGTGGGATGTTTCCTGTTGTGGTTACATAAACTGCACCACCCCTATGTTAAATACCACGTGTCGACATCTACACTAGGAGAGGCTAGAATGGAAAAAAGGATGAAACACACTTGACTGCATATTTTTAAAACTGAGGTCATGCAATGTAGAAGGATTTTCTTAGATGGTAACTACTCCAGAATGCCTTTCTTCAATTAGAGATGTTTATCCTCTGCTGCAGGGCTTCCCTGATGGCCCAGTGGTAAAGAATCCACCTGCAAAGCAGGAGATGCAGGAGATGAGGTTTCCATCCCAAGGTTGGGAAGACCCCCTGGAGAAGGAAATCGCAATTCACTTCAGCATTCATGCTTGAAAAATCCCCTGAACAGAGGAGACTGGAGGACTAAAGTCCAAGGGGTTGCAAAGAGTTGGACACGACTGAGGACAGCACAGTCCTCTAGAACAACATTCCTCAAAGTGTGGTCCAGGGCCTGTGTGCGTGCATCAGCATCACCTAAAACGCTCATGAAAATACAAGTGCCAACTTAGTGAGTCTTAGCGGAGTCCTTGAGAGGCTTCCCAAGTGGCTCAGCAGTAAGGAAACTGCCTGCCTATACAGAAGCTATGTGGGTTCCATCCCTGGGTCTAGAAAATCCCCTGGAGGAGGAAATGGCAACCCACTCCAGTGTTTTTGCCTAGGAAGTCCCATGGATGAAGGAGCCTGGTGGGCTACAGCCCATGGGGTCGCAAAGAGCTGAACACAACTGAGCATGAGCTAAGCCCTTGAACCTGTGTCTTAAACAAGTATTGAGGGAAACATGATTTATACACCCTAGAGTTTATGTACCTGCACTACAGGATACACTACCATAGCTTGACAAAAACTCTAAGTATATGCAAAGATATCTGGTTTAATAACCAAATGGCGTCAAACCTTTTCAACAGAAAGAGAGATTTTCGGTCAGAAATATAAATCCACTTTTTACTTTCAGGACAGTAACAGTGTTAAGCACATTTAAATCTTCCAAAATCCTCCATTCTTCATAATTTGAAAACTTATTGTTGGCTGTCAAAACTAAATGGGTCAAAGCAACATCAATTTTCTTTCTTTAGAGGTTTTTGCATGCAAAATGGTCTTCAAACTGAAAGTGAGCACAAGGACAAATAATGTTCTTTTTCATCTGCAGACAACGTTTTGTATTTTGATCTAGGTGTTAGTTACAAAGCTATGTTCTCTTTATAAAAGCTCTTCAAGCTAACCACTTGATATGTGGACACTTCTCTATACAACGTTTTCTTCAAAAAATGTAACCGGTCTTTAAAAAAAATTCATCCAAATTATATGAAAATACTTTAACATGATATTCTTGTCTTTCAAGCTAATAACCCTTAGCTGTAAAACTGAAATGGTCGTTCTCATATAGATGACTTTTGGAAATACAAATTGATGTAAGCCTCCTGGAAAGCATTTTGATAATCAATATTTGTCCAAAACTTTAAAGCAAATCCACTGACCTAGTAATTCTACTTCTAGAATATATCCCAAGGAAGGAAGTCTTCAGCATAAGAAAAGCTCCATTCCCAAATTCCAAAATATAAACCCAATAAAATAATCACAATAGAGGAACTTTTCTTCAAATCTTAATATATCTATATGGGGGGTAAGTATACACTGGTGATAAAAGTAAAAAGAAAAGCAAGTAAATAATTAATACAAAATTCTTTCTTAAATTTTATTGATGTATAGTTGATTTACAATATTGTGTTAATTTCTGCTATAAAGTGACTCATTTATCTATATATTTCATATTCTTTTCCAGTATGGTTTATCACAGGATATTGAATATAGTTACCTGTGCTATATAGTAGGATCTTGTTGTTTATCCATCCTATATATAATAGTTTGCATCTGATACAAAATTTTTGATGCAGCTGGAAAAAGGCACAAGGTGCCTATTAATATCCACATTTGGTACATATATAGATAGTCCAATTATCATCATTATTTAACTTTCACATAGACTTTATACACTAATATACACAAATATATGTTATACTTTACAATATACACATTTTTATAAAATTCATAACAAATCATATTTACCTAAAGTTTATCAATATGAAACATGTTCAGGTATAATGGTAAGCTGAAATCATCTCAACACAAAAGAAGGGAAGAATGCACCTAAACTGATATTTTTTTCATGTGATATAATGACATACCTAGAACTTTCAAAACAGTCAACTGACAATGTTATAGAACCAAACTGGGGTCTGCTTGCTTGACACGCAGAAAAGCCAGGTTGTGGTGAAGGAAAGTACAGCATTTATTGCAGGGCATCAAGCAAGGGAGTGGAGAAGGAAATGGCAACCCACTCCAGTATTCTTGCCTGGAGAATCCCATGGACAGAGGAGCCTGAGAGGCTACAGTCCATGGGGTTGCAAGAATTGGACATGACTTAGCAACTAAACCACCACCACCACCATCAAGCAATGGAGTGGGAGACGGGTCTCACATTCGCTCCAACTTGCTCTGTGTTAGATGTATAAAAGGGGATGAAAAGAGAGACTGGGATTAGTGTCATTTTGTGACATTTCTTCATTGTAGTTTCAAGAGTCAGTATGTTTATGGTTCTTGGTAAAGAATCTGCCTGAAATGCAGGGGACCTGGATTCAATTCCTGGGTTGGGAAGATCCCCTGGAGAAGGAAATGGCAACCCACTGCAGCATCCAGCCTTCTTGCCTGGAGAATCCCAGGGAAAGAGAAGCCTGACAGGCTACTGTCCATGGGGTCACAAGAGTTGGGCATGACTTAGCGACTAAATCACCTCATCATGGTTTGGGGTGTGTTGGTTCATCTTGCCCTGGAGCAACTACCTGAATGTGTTCATTAATGATGATGACTATACTAGCAATTTTAGTCACCTAACTCTGGTTGATTAGTGTTCAGTTAGCACAGAATTAGCAAGGAGACCAAACCAGTCAATCTAAAGGAAATCAATCCTGAATATTCATTGGAAGGACCAATGCTGAAGCTGAAGCTTCAGTACTTGGCCACCTGCTGTGAAGAGCCAACTCACTGGAAAAAAACGTGTTGCTGGGAAAGAGAGAAAGCAAGAGGATAAGAGGGCAGCAGAGGATGAGATGTCAGATAGCATCGCCAACTCAGGGGACATGAACTTGAGCAAACTCCAAGAGATAACGGAGGACCTAGAAACCTTGCATGCTTCAGTCCATGGGGTAGCAAAAAGTTGGACACAACTTAGCAACTGAACAATAACAGTGCAGTGCAGTGCAGTTCAGTCACACAATCCTGTCTGACTTTTGGTGACCCCGTCAGCCACAGCACGCCAGGCCTCCCTGTCCATCACCAACTACCAGGGTTTACCCAAACCCATGTCCATCGAGTCAGTGATGCCATTCAACCATCTCATCCTCTGTCATCCCTTTCTCCTCCTGCCCTCAATCTTTCCCAGCATCAGGGTCTTTTCAAATGAGTCAGCTCTTTGCATCAGGCGGCCAAAGGATTGGAGTTTCAGCTTCAACATCAGTCCTTCCAATGAACACCCAGGACTGATCTCCTTTAGGATAACTACAAGCACAGAATTGATGTGAGAGGGACAAGATTGTGCTAGACACCAATGGTAGTAACAGCAACTAAAATTTTTTGAGGACTATGTACTGAGCACTATATTGAATACTGTTTAGTATATTGACTCCTTTAATCCTGAGCGAGATTAGCATTATTATTCTGATTTTAAAGAATAAAAAAAATCCTAAGGAAAAGATAAGTAACTACATGAGGTCACACAGCTAATAAGTGACAGAGCCTGGCAGAGTTCGTTCATATAACCAATACATTATATTGCACTAACAATAAGCAGTTAGAAAATGTAATAGATCACAGGATCTCATTCATAAAACAATAAAAGATCATTAAAAACACAAACAAAAATCAAAACAAAGTCCTAGCAATAAATCTAACCAAAAAGTCACATTTAAAAAATTTTAAAACAAGACCAGACTCAATAAATTAAACGGATGTCATTTTAAAAGGTGGTTCCAAAATAACAAAAAACTGGGAGGCGAAGCGCATTAAAAGAAAAAAAGTGTTAAGCCTTATCTTAGTTCTCTAGCCAGTCACTTAGGGAACTCTCTGAAGCTTGAACTCCAAAGTTCTCTATTCATACAAAGGTAGCTCAAATCCAGCAATCTGGTTTGACTACTTTGAGAAAAAGGTACAAGGAAGTCTCAACAGCATGCCATAGAATGAAGCATTTGGCTCAACTGCCATCCAGGATCCGAGGCATCAGCACGACAGCCTGGTCAACATGCATTCACCAAGGTGTGGTTAGGGCAACATTTGGCCACCGTTTTCCCGGTAAAGACAGCAATGCAGGTTGTAATTTTCCATCTAGACAGGGATAAAAGAACCCTAGGGCTCTGAGTCCCAGAGTGCATGA
The DNA here is from genome assembly GCA_006410615.1 of Neotragus moschatus. Classification (NCBI taxonomy): domain Eukaryota; kingdom Metazoa; phylum Chordata; class Mammalia; order Artiodactyla; family Bovidae; genus Neotragus; species Neotragus moschatus. Next base: position 2,023,881 of record SJYA01002617.1, on the reverse strand, counting down.
AAGGGGCTAGCAGATCAGACCACCACAATCTTCTGTCACAACACTGTTAAGCTGAAGTCAACCATAGATCTTCTCTCCCTACTTATAGATAAAGAAACTGAAGTCTAGAACAGACTTCTTCTCCCAGGTAACAAAATTATTTTAAACTAGAACCAGGATGTTAACTCCCCTCTTCCCCCAAGTTTCCTGATGACCAGTCTGAGTCTGCACATCCAATCTGTCTATGGATGAAAGCAACATTTCCCAAACTTCAGACCTTCACCTACCAGCTTCATGATTTTGTTACACTATATATTATCTTTACTATTATTTATTTTATATATTCTTTGAATATGTTCCTTTTTCATAGTTTAATTTAGCTTCATTCTAAGCAATGATATCCACTCAGTCATGAATGAAATGTGCATTTTCCCGAACACATTGAAATAAATATGTATCTACTGGAATTACATTTGTCTCTGAACTATTCCCCAGAAGAGCAAAGCATCTTTTGCTGCATCTGGAGAGATATCCTACATGTGTTCCAAGGAACCCTGATCTGTATCAGGTTACTAGGTATGCATGATCAAATAAACTTAAGGGATGCTAACTAAAATGAAGTTAAAGAGCTTTGAGTTTTATTAATGGTTAAACACCTCAGAGCTTTTCATAAAATATAGAATGAAACTTTCCAAGGAGGGAAAGTGGTGCTATATTTCCAGAATTTATCTGATCATGAAATCTTTTTTCCTAGGCAGAATCAGTATTAAAAACACATTCTGCTACTGCTAAGTCACTTCAGTCGTGTCCGACTCTGTGAGACCCCATAGACGGCAGCCCACCAGGCTCCCCCATCCCTGGGATTCTCCAGGCAAGAACACTGGAGTGGGTTGGCATTTCCTTCTCCAATGCAGGAAAGTGAAAAGTGAAAGTGAAGTTGCTCAGTCATGCCCGACCCTCAGCTACCCCATGGACTGCAGCCCTCCAGGCTCCTCCGTCCACGGGATTCTCCAGGCAAGAGTACTGGAGTGGGGTGCCATTGCCTTCTCTGAAAAACATATTCTAAGCTGTATTAATTTTCAAACGGCAATAGCATTTTTGAGCTCATATTATAAAAAATAGATACTGCACATAATAATTTACCCTGTATCCCTATTAGAACACTTAGAACATTTTTATGGTCAGGAAAAGAGTGGGTAGAAAATCTTATTTCCTCTTGTCANGAAAAACATATTCTAAGCTGTATTAATTTTCAAACGGCAATAGCATTTTTGAGCTCATATTATAAAAAATAGATACTGCACATAATAATTTACCCTGTATCCCTATTAGAACACTTAGAACATTTTTATGGTCAGGAAAAGAGTGGGTAGAAAATCTTATTTCCTCTTGTCATTTTTAAAAGTTCAATCTCTTGGGTAAAGCTAACTTACCTTGTTGATAATGAAACCATGCAATAACATTGGGCATTCTAAAAATATATTTATCACTTCTAATAAGTCATCAAAATCTCCTACATTATTGATTGTAGTCGATGACACATAGTCTTTTTATGAAGGTTTGTTTTAGTTGCCTTGGGGACTTCTAGGTGGGACTTTGAGAGTGACAGGTCCATAACATCACATAAGTCTGTGGGTGTGACCATCAGAAAATGTGCACCTGATTTACCACACAGGCATTTTCTTTCTCTCTCTGTCTCCTGGCCCTTCCTTCCTTTCCTCCTTCCTTTTTCTCTTCCCCACTCTCCTCCCTTTCAAATGCTTTGATAAAAAAACTAAAAAGGATTTTTCATCTTTAGGCATTTTTAAGTATTTTTTTTTAATCATTGGGGAAAATATCCCATAGTTACTAAACTAATGCTATAAAGCCAAAGTTTACAAATATTTCTTTTCCTGCATTGCTGGGGTCCAGCCCCGGTGGATCTAGGGTAATTCGAAGCGTGGACGGTGCCGGCGTCTTAGAAAGAAGTATTTATTTAGAAATATAAGATTAGGAAATAATAGTATAGTAGGAAAATTAAGTGAAAAGAGGCTGAATAACTTGGTTTACTTGGAAAGCCAATAAAGTTCCAGATAAGGAGCTTGCACCATCTACCTTGGGCCACCTGCATCCTCTTGAATATCGGGGAGTGCCCCGCCCTGGGTGCTCTCTCTTATGGATCTTAGAAGCTGGGACAAGTAAGTAGACATGGCGAGCCTCCACACCCCAGATGGGAATTCAGCCTGAAATTAGAGGGAGAAAGAATTAACACGGGGGAGGCCAGGCTACTGCAAAAACCCCCTCTCCAATTTTATTATTTAAAAAGTGTTTATATACCCTAAATTTTACATAATGGAAGGTACAGAGTCATGCAGGGTAGATATATCTTTTTGTATACAGAAGGTCTCAGGTGATTTATATTATCTTCTGGCCAAGAGGCTTGCTAACACTTTTTGGCTCTTTTCTTTAATGAATGTTAATCTCATTTCCCCTGAAGTGTTTTTCTTTAATCTGCATCTCCTTAAGCACTGAAGTTACATCCCTATAGAACAAAGGTGCAGTGGGTTAGAACAAAGAAGGTACTTAACTCAAAGATCTAATGTTGCTACTTGTTTTTTCTATATACCAACTATATCAACAAATAAAAGATATGAAAATTTGGCAGGAAGTATTGGCTCAACAAATGAAAGCTTTAATCAGTCCTATTCTAATGATTTTGACTCCTTGGAAGCCCCTACATTCCTAGGATGTTTTAAGCTTCCTGTGCCTCCCGTGGGGAGGCCTCAAACAATCACATGTGCAGCTGTACCAGTCCTGCAGGCAGGCTAGAAAGCCATCAGAGGGGTTTTTGGATTGAAACACTCTTTCGAATGCAGCAGACTAAAGCCTTGAGTAGACTTTTCCCAGAGAATGTCAGAAGAGTGGAAAAGCAGGCAGATTCTTATTTTTGGGGGGTCCATGCTCAGGAAATGCCAGGGGGAAAATCTGAGATTTGACTTGTCCTTGCCCATCAAATCTCCTGCCGCGTGACCTTGTCACGGGTGGGATTCCTCACACTGGCTCCCGGCACTGCATTTTCAAATAAAATTAAAACTAAGATTCAAGGGAGAGAAAATGCTGTAATGCCCCCTTCTTCAGTATTCTTGTCAATGAAATTAAACATTAGTAAGAAAGAATGCTGATATGTTATGATAAGATATTCCTTCATCCAACCATGCACCAAGTCACACAATATCTTGAATATATTATTCTTAAATACTTTCTTCCTCCAACAACCAAAATCTCAATATATTCTTCCTCCACACCCCATGGAGGTAATCAAGTTATCCAGTGAATTTTTATTCTATGGAATGCTTTCTATGCTCTCATTTGAAAATATGTATTAACTATAAAATTGTGTGCTGAGATTCCTCACTGAATGCGGGAGGCCAGGGAAACATTCAGAAAAATGACTCAGCTCTTGTGAGTGTCCACATTAAATACTAGTGCATTGTAACAGAATTGGCCTGAATAAAGTCAATTCTCTGAAATATTTAAGGCAGATACAAACAGACTAAAAATTGAGTTTCCTCCTCTCTCTGGTTCTAGAGTCAGTTCTACACTGCACTCATAATAAAGAAATAGTGTTTCACTTTTTCAGTAAAGGAGATTAAAAAAAGAGTTCAAAGTGCATAAATACAATTTAAAATGTCTCCTTTTTTATATGAGTCGGAATTATTAAAATACACAAGCACCAAGAACAAAAGATAAAGTAGAGAAAATAGATAAATATTTGACCCTTTAGGGAAATATTCCCCAAAGGGCTCTGTTATTATAGCCATAGCTTTCAAATAACTCAATTCAAATACTCATTTTTGTGTATGTTTGAACATCATAAAGTTCACTAAAGTTAGGTTTTAATGATTGCAATTAATCTTTTTTTCTTCAATTACTCACCCCCTATTTGGCTTCCAAAATTCCATTTAAGGTACTAGAAGATTTAAATGGTTCATAAGAGTTGAAAACTTAAATGTCATGGTTGGACCCAAATACAATCTGTTCCTACTTCTTTACTTTCTGTCCTGCTGCTCCCTGAATAGGGCTTCCCTAATAGCTCAGTTGGTAAAGAATCTGCCTGTAGTGCAAGAGACCCTGGTTTGATTCCTGGGTAGGGAAGAGCCCCTGGAGAAGGGATAGGTTACCAACTCCAGTATTCTTGGGCTTTCCTTGTGGCTCAGCTGGTAAAGAATCTGCCTGCAATGTGGGGGAACTAGGTTTGATCCCTGGGTTTGGAAGACCCCCTGGAGAAGGGAAAGGCTACCCATTCCAGTATTTGGACCTGGAGAATTCCATGGATTCTCCCTGAATTGCAAATGCAGGCCTTTTGCAGAAAGGCATGTATGATACTGTTAGATACATTCTAGACATTCTTGAAGTACTTTTTTAAAGTAGGTGAGTATGCTTTAAAAGCAGAACCCTCTGTCCTAGATGAAACTTTTTTTGTAGTCACATATTTAATGATCATGATCTCTTGTCTACTGTACCCCTTTCTTACTCTCTTGGCAAAAACTTTGCCCTCCAAAGAAAAAAAAACCCTGAAGAAGGATCTTCAGAGCCCTTCCATAATCACCTGGACAAGGAAGACCTTACCAACATACTTTCCAAGTTTACAAAACCTCCTTGTATTAGGATCTCTTCGAATCAATTCTATGCACAGCATATGCTAAATCAAGCACAGCAAATAACTTCAGTCTCTTACGACGGCACTAGTAGACAGTGGTGAGCCCTTGAAGGGAGAATGATGTTGTGGCTTAGAAACATCTGTGATGAGAACTGAGAGACAAAAAGAGTAGCTATGTGTCTCCCATTCCCCCCATTTTTATCTCCGTTTGTGCTAATCATTCTTGTATATGCCCTCTCCTACCCCATCTCCCAGAAAAGAGAGGCACCAAATGACTGCGGATTTTTTACCTGACTTTACATCCTGATAGAGCTGCAGAAACACTAATGCTATCTCTTCTGTAGGTTTACTATAGGCTTATCTAAGATAAATACAAAGGGTTTAGCCTAATCCCTGGCACACGGTTTATACTCAGTAGATGCTTTTTTCATGTTATTGACTTCACTCTCCATTTTATCTGTGCATAGGATCAACTTAAGCAGGAAATTTGATTTTGGTTGGGTGCTTATGAACAGCATAAGACAAATAAGGAAGTATATATTTAAACGTCAGAGAAGCTATTATACATACCCTTGGTAGTTGCAGAAATAGAAAACTACTCTGCATAAAATAGAAAATTAAAATAAGTGGCAATAAGTTCCAATCAGAAATACTTTGAAGAATTTTCTACTTTATGCTTTTTGTATCTGCTTCCTGAGCACCCAAAGGTGGGTGGTAAGTGGCTAATCTAAATTAACTATTATTGGTCAGAGAAGTTTTACCTTTGTCCTTTTGAAGTGTGGTGACCTCTTCTTTTGTGTTTTAAAGGGTGGAGGGAAGTGTTAAGGAGTGCTGTGCTTAGTCACTCAGTCATCCAACTCATGTCAGACTGTTGCCCACCAGGCTTCTCAGTCCATGGGGATTCTCCAGGCAAGAATATTGGAGTGGGTTGCCATTTTCTTCTCCAGGGGATCTTCCCAACCCAGGGATCCCAGGTCTCCCACATTGCAGGCAGATTCTTTACAGTCTGAGCCACCAGGGAAGCCCAAGAACACTGGAGTGGGTAGCTTCTCCCTTCTCCAGGGGAATCTTCCCGACTCAGGAATCAAACTGGGGTCTCCTGCATTGCAGGTAGATTTTTTACCAACTGAGCTACCAGGGAAGGCTGGTTTGCAGAACAGAGAGAGGTATAAAAAGGAATCTCCTGGGCTTCCATTGAGGCTCAGTGGTAAAGAATTCGCCTGCCAGTGTAGGAGACATGGATTCCACCTCACATGCCACAGAGCAACTAAACCCAGCATCACAACTACTGAGCCTGTGCTCTGGAGCCCAGAAGCCACAACTACTGAAGCCTACATGCCCTAGAGCCTGTGCTCTGCAACAAGAGAGCCGCCACAGTGAGAAGCCCTCTCACAGCAACTAGAGAGTAGCCTCCACTCTCTGCAACTAGAGAAAAGCCCCCACGGCAATGAAGACCCAGCATCAGTTCAGTTCAGTTCAGTTGCTCAATCGTGTTCTACTCTTTGAGATCCCATGAATTGCAGCATAGCTAAAAGTAAATAAATAAATAAAATATTTTTAAAGGAAGCTCCCAAGAGAGTCTTAATTTGAATTATAGGAAAGCTTTTATCGTTATTATGGATGTAAATGAGAAAAGAGAAGTCAGCATTTGCCCAAGCTTAAAATGCCACAATTAACACATTAGTACAGGGATCATAAGATCCATACCGGCTTTGCAAGAGAAATGATTTCCTCAAACTCCTAAAAAACAAACAAACAAAAACCCAACAAAAGTGTGCCACTAACCTCTGCAGAGCAATGTAGGAATCACCTGGACAGAACTGACCGCTTTCTAATAAATAGAGCTTTTAAAAGCAACAGATATCTCAAGTGTCTTTCTCTAGAAGTGTATGCTTGTGCAGATCTGTAAAACAGCATATCCAATTCTGCAATCCTCCTGCACAAATTGAATCTCAGAAAAATACAGGGAAAAAGTCAAATGCAAAAGCACATTCTGTCAAAATCCAAAGAGAATAAACTAACCTTTTAAAAACAGGAAAGGGAAGTCTTCAAAAAAAAAAGAGGGTACTGAATTGTTTACAAATGTATTTTTAAATCTTTCCTAAGACCAGTCCTTGGCAAAGGCTAAAAGATTCGATTTGGTGTTCAAAGCTGACTGGTCTGTCATTTGGGCCGAAAAGAGAGAACTTTGGACTTCCTCTAACAGTCTAAGACCTATGGACACTTCATAAAATGGGCATTCCTAGTGCCACACCTTCAAGCCCAGGTGACTGTGTGGTGTGTAAGAACCCAAAGAAGTCTGTAAACAAGATCTCCAAAATTATATAAGTCCAGGCAAAGTTTCATCTGGAGGATGGCCTCTTCCTCAAGAGGGAAATATATTTTATATTTGGTAGTATTTTTGTTAATGTACAATTTGGAAAACAAAATTTTAATGAGATGCAAGTCAGGAAAAGGAAAACAAAACTAAATAATACTTTTTCTTTTATGGTTTGTTTGGCTATTAAAAAGTGTTGAGGAACTTGCCTGGTGGTCCAGTGGTTAAGATTCTGTGCTTCCACTGCAGGGGGCTCAGCTTTCGGTCCTGGTCAGGGAACTAAAATCTTGCATGCCTTACCATGCATCAAAAATAAAGTTTTAATCCATAGGTAGAATACTAAAGTAAGAACCGACTGCTTTGAACATACATAGTTTAGAATGAATTACCCTAAACTTTAGACTGTCAGCAGATCTTTTAAAGTCCCTTCAGCACTAATGAGGTAGGATCAGAGATGAACTCAAATCATTAACACAGCAAGACACTTTTGAGAAGTGTATGTTGTTTTCTCAGTCACAAAAAATTCACAATATTTTACTTCTTAGCAACTGACACTTTTATACTAATTCACAATTTGAGAGAAAAAGAATTTGTATTCAATTCACAGTTTTCACATTCAATATCTTAAAAATATACTTGCTTCTTCAACTGTCCATTGATACATGAATAGATTTTTTAAAAATGTGTGATATATATATTCAGCATCGTTTTGGAAGTCCTAGCCACAGCAATCAGAGAAGAAAAAGAAAAGGAACTCACATTGGCAAAAAAGAAGTAAAACTCTCACTGTTTGCAGACAACATGATACTATACATAGAAAACTCTAAAGATACTCTCAGAAAATCACTAGAGCTAATCAATGAATTTAGTAAAGTCACAGACTATAAAGTCAATACACAGAAATCTTTTTCATTTATTTACACTAACAATGAAAAATCAGAAAGTTAAGGAATTAATCTTATTCACAATTACAACAAAAAGAATAAAATACCTAGAAATAAAACTACTTACAGAGACAAATGAGTGGTATACATAAAACTATAAGATACTGATGATGTAAATCAAGGATGATATAAACAGATGGAGAGATATATTATGCTCTTGGATTGGAAGAATCAATTTTGTGAAAATGACTAGAGTACCCAAAGCAATCTACTGATTCAATGCAATCTCTATCAAATTACCAATGGCATTTTCCCTAGAACAAAAACTTTTCCAACTTATATGGAAACATAAAAGACCCCAAATGGCCAAAGCAATCCTGAGAAAGAAGAATGGAGCCAGAGGAATAAACCTTTCTGACTTCAGACTATACTACAAAGCTACAGTCATCAAGACAGCATGGTGGTGGCACAAAAACAAATTATAGACCAGTGGAACAAGATAGAAAGCCCAGAGATAAACCGGAGCACCTATGGGCACTTTATCTTTGACAAAGGAGGCAAGAATATACAGTGGAGAAAAGACAGTCTCTTCAATAAGNTACAAAGCTACAGTCATCAAGACAGCATGGTGGTGGCACAAAAACAAATTATAGACCAGTGGAACAAGATAGAAAGCCCAGAGATAAACCGGAGCACCTATGGGCACTTTATCTTTGACAAAGGAGGCAAGAATATACAGTGGAGAAAAGACAGTCTCTTCAATAAGATGCTGGGAAACTAGACAGCTATGTGTAAAAGAATGAAATTTGAATATTTCTTAACACCATACATAAAGATATATCCAAAATGGATTAAAGACCTAAATATAAGGCCAGAAACTATAAAACTCCTAGAAGTGTTCTTAGGAAGAACACTCTGACAAAAACGACAGCAAGATCCTCTATGACCCACCTCCTAGAGTAATGAAAATAAGAAAGAAAAAGAAAAGAAAGAAATGGGATCTGATTAAACTTAAAAGCTTTTGCACAGCAAAGGAAGCCATAAACAAGATGAAAAGACAACCCTCAAAAAGGAAGAAAATAACAGCAAATGAAGCAACTAATAAAGGATTCATCTTCAAAATACACAAGCTGCTCAATACCAAAAACAANTATGACCCACCTCCTAGAGTAATGAAAATAAGAAAGAAAAAGAAAAGAAAGAAATGGGATCTGATTAAACTTAAAAGCTTTTGCACAGCAAAGGAAGCCATAAACAAGATGAAAAGACAACCCTCAAAAAGGAAGAAAATAACAGCAAATGAAGCAACTAATAAAGGATTCATCTTCAAAATACACAAGCTGCTCAATACCAAAAACAAACAACCCAATCAAAAAGTTGGCAGAAGACCTAAACAGACATTTCTCCACCTCCATAGAGGTGAGCTAATAAACACATGAAAAAATACTTAACACTGCTTATTATTAGAGAAATGCAAATCAAAACTACAGTGAGGTATCACCTTACACCATTCAGAATGGCCATCATCAAAAAATCTACAAAAAATATATGCTGGAGAAGATGTGGAGAAATGGGAACCCTCTTGTACTGCTGGTGGAAATGTAAATTAGTAACAGCCACTATGGAGAACAATATGGAGATTCCTAAAAAATTAGGAATAAAACTACCATATTACCCAGCAATCCCACTACTAGGCATATACCCTAAGGAAACCATAATTGAAAAATATACATGTTCCCCAATATTCATTGCAGTACTATTTAAAATAGCCAGGACATGGAAGCAATCTGGATGTCCATCAACAGATGAATGGATAAAGGAGCTGTGGTACATATATACAATGGGTTATTACTCAGCCACAAAAAAGAATGCATTTGAGTCAGTTCTAGTGAGTTGGATGAACCTAGAGCCTGTTATACAGAGTGAAGTAAGTCACAAAGAGAAAAACAAATACCATATATTAATGCATATATATGGGATTTAGAAAAATGGTACTGATACTGATGAACCTATTTGCAGAGCAGGAATAGAGACATAGACATACAGAACAGACTTGTGGTCATAGTATCGGGAAGGAGAGATTGGGATGAATTGAGAGAGTAGCATTGAAGCATATATATTACCACACGGCCAGTGGGAATTTGCTCTGTAATGCAGACAACTCAACCCAATACTCTCTGACAACCTAGAGGGGTGGGATGGGGTGGGAGGTGGGAAGGAGTTTCAAGAGTGAGGGAACATACATATACCAATTCATGTTGATGTATGGCAGAAACTGGTACAACATTGTAAAGTTCCAATTAAAGATAAATAAATTAAGACATGCTAAAAAAACAAGCCACGGGATATAATATACAGTAAAAGAAATATGGTCAGTAATATTGTAATAACTCTGATGGAGATAGATGGTTACTAGATCTGTCGTCATTTTATAATGTGTGCAAGTGTCAAATCATCCTTGTACTCCTGATACTAACATAAAATTGTACATCAACTTTGTTTCAATTTAAAAAGATGTACTTGCTTTTCTTCTGCTAGATTAAGTGAATGAATCTTGCTGCAGAAACACCTTAGGCAAATTATATAGCTCTTTTAATATATAACCTATTATTTTATAGACTATAGAAAATACAGTTTATAGAAAATATAGTTTATAGAAAATACAAAACAATTTAGCATCCAAAAGTCATATTTTTAAAAGTGCTATTTATACAATCAAATCTCATTTCTTGTTAAATTAAGTACTACAGCTTTTTTTTTGAGAAATAGCAGTAAGCCCAGATATGCAGATGACACCACCCTTATGGCAGAAAGTGAAGAGGAACTAAAAAGCCTCTTGATGAAAGTGAAAGTGGAAAGTGAAAAAGTTGGCTTAAAGCTCAACATTCAGAAAACGAAGATCATGGCATCCAGTCCCATCACTTCATGGCAAATAGATGGGGAAACAGTGGAAAAGTGTCAGACTTTATTTTTGAGGGCTCCAAAATTACTGCAAATGGTGACTGCAGCCATGAAATAAAAGACGCTTACTCCTTGGAAGAAAAGTTATGACCAACCTAGATAGCATATTCAAAACCAGAGACATTACTTTGCCGACTAAGGTCCGTCTAGTCAAGGCTATGGTTTTTCCTGTGGTCATTATGGATGTGAGAGTTGGACTGTGAAGAAGGCTGAGCCCCGAAGAATTGATGCTTTTGAACTGTGGTGTTGGAGAAGACTCTTGAGAGTCCCTTGGACTGCAAGGAGATCCAACCAGTCCATTCTGAAGGAGATCAGCCCTGGGATTTCTTTGGAAGGAATGATGCTAAAGCTGAAACTCCAGTACTTTGGCCACCTCATGTGAAGAGTTGACTCATTGGAAAAAGACTCTGATGCTGGGAGGGATTGGGGGAAGGAGGAGAAGGGGACAACAGAGGATGAGATGGCTGGATGGCATCACTGACTCGATGGACGTGAGTCTGAGTGAACTCTGGGAGTTGGTGATGGACAGGGAGACCTGGTGTGCTGCAATTCATGGGGTCGCAAAGAGTCAGACATGACTGAGCGACTGAACTGAACTGATAAAACAAACAGCCTTATTCATTGACTTTGACTTTCATACCCTTAGACGTTCTTAAACTACAGCAAAGTTTTGGTTATACTTTTGGTTTCTTTTGTGACCAATACTTTTTAACATGAAATGCAAGGAGCTGGCCAGGCCTGATACTAATTTTGACTTGAATTTTAATAGTTGGAGAAGTTGGTATTATCCTCAGAAAGCAATCCCGCTTCACTTCTCCTCTAATTTACCCTCCACAATGGAGAGCTTTGAACTTCTGTTGCAGAAGTTCACAGTAAAGTGGCAGATTTTCTCAGGTCATGGGTTTCTCTTTTCAAATTTCAATGATTTCCTTTACTTCAATGCACCTCAGTTGGGTTTATTCAGCTCCTAGTTTCCTTAGTCCTAAAGTAAATTAAGCCTGAATATTCACTGGAAGGACTGATGCTGGATCTCCAATACTTAGGCCACCTGATGCAAAGAGCCAACTCATTGGAAAAGACACTGATGATGCGAAAGATTCAGGGCAGGAGGAGAAAGAGGCGACAGAAGATGAGCTGGTTGGATGGCATAATCGACACAATGGACATGAGTTTGAGCCAACTCTGGGACTTAGTGAAAGACAGTGAAGCCTGGTGTGTTGTAGTGCATGGGGTCGCAAAGAGTCAGACACAGTTCAGCAACTGAACAACAACAGTTTCCTCAAGATCCATTCTCTGAATTCCCAGAAACCTTCTCTGCTCTAGCCACTGGCCTATAGAATGTGCAGCTATCTTTTCTGAAGCATCAGAGTGCTTGAGAAGCTCTGAGCCAGCATATGCTTAAAGCTTCCTGTACTGTGAGTGGAAGATAACCTGTTGTTAACTAAAGAGCCATCTTGAAGGGAAACAAACGATACTCTGGTTAGAAGATACCACCTCTTCAGATGGCCATTCCTGCTCTCAAATCTAAATGAAGCATTGATGCTAGGTTGTAAATATCTAAGTGTATGTGCTTATATGAATGTTCCCCTTTCTGGACAGTAAGCTTTTTCCCATTACATAAAGTTACTTGAGGGCAGGAACTGTTTACTTTGTTCAAAGGATGCGTGCAGAGGTTATCCTAGTCCTTTACGCAAGTACTTTTTGAATGGATGAATGAATGGCAGGCTGAAAGGAGGAAGAAATGTTTGGGACAGGGCAATTCAAGTGCAATGAGTACACCTGGTAAAGCACCTCATTCACAGAAGAATGAAAGCATCATGTCTGTCCACGTCCTGGGTCAACTGAGAGATCTATGTCTGAGGATGCACGCAGGGATGTCTTATTGGTAGGTTGGGGGCAGTGACTTGTGTGTATGACTCTTTAGGTTGGCTGTGTCTGCGTATAAATATCAGAAATGAAGAGACTACTGCAAGGCTAGATGCAAAGTGGAATTTGTATGGATGACAAAGGTCAAGAGGGTAAGTTCTGGACACTCATGTTACTCTGGATTTGCCATGCATTGTGCTAGCAGACTAGCAGTTTTTGCAGGACAGGGTTCAGTGGTGCCCTGGATAAGCTGATGCAAGTCAAGGAACCTCATAGCTATAGACAGCACCTGGCAGAACAGGCTGAGCCCTGTCCAAGAACAGCTACTTTCCCCATCATATCTTTGCTCACAAAGATGCTTGTGTTTTTTTCTGTCCATTTTTGATTGAAAATGTCCCCCTCCCAGTCTTCCCCCACCTCTGCAAGTTCCCCACATTGGCTCCCTGCTTCCAGGGAGAGCTACATTCATTTCTTCCAAATAAAAGTGCTTTGGTTCTTCTTATAAATATCTCAAAGTTGAAAAAANTCATATCTTTGCTCACAAAGATGCTTGTGTTTTTTTCTGTCCATTTTTGATTGAAAATGTCCCCCTCCCAGTCTTCCCCCACCTCTGCAAGTTCCCCACATTGGCTCCCTGCTTCCAGGGAGAGCTACATTCATTTCTTCCAAATAAAAGTGCTTTGGTTCTTCTTATAAATATCTCAAAGTTGAAAAAAAAGGAAACTTATTTTGGAAGAAAACCAGGTAAATTCCGTGTCTGGGTAAAATTTACTAATATCAGCTCAATAGTTAGACTGTGATTAGTCAATATTAGGTGTACTCTTAAGAAATTATCTAATAAAGTTAACATAAGTAGGCAATAGGAATCATCTCTTTGAAAGTAATTCTTTCATTCTCACAAATGGGAAGGAAAGGGGATTGACTAAACTATCTTATTTGTTATTGTTATTGTTTAGTTGCTAAGTCATGTCCAACTCTTTTGTGACCCCATGGACTATATCCCCACCAGGCTCCTCTGTCCATGGGATTTCCCAGGCAAGAATACTGGAGTGGGATGCCATTTCCTCCTCCAGGGGAGCTTCCTGACCCAGGGATCGAACTCACATCTCCTCCATTGATTGACAGGTGGATTCTTTACCACTGAGCCACCAGAAAAGCCCAAAATTATCTGTGATTATATATACAACCAGTCTTTGGATATTTTGGGCAAGGCCGAGGCAAAAATAAGTTCTATCAAAGTAATATATACTCAACTTATTATGATGCCCTCTAAAACATCAGGAAGGATAAACACTATATGCATAAATTTGGGGAACATAACTGTATGTAGAAATAATAACTGTTTTTAATATGTGCCAGATATTTTTTTCATGTGGATTTCTATATCACTTAAACTTCAAAAGAATCAACTTAGTAAAAACTCCTTTTCAGTAAGGTTTAGGCAACTTAACTTACTTACTATGACCTTGAATCCAGACTTTCTTTATCCCAAAGCAAATGATACTGAGGAAGAAAAAAAGAAGAGGAAGAGTCATGTGGCTGTTGTTCCTGGGCTAAGAAATACAGAGGTTAGAGACAGAGGTTTGGGGATTGGACAGACCTAGATTTAAATCTTTGTTCTGCCATTTATCAATACTGTGATCTGTAATTTACTCAACCTCTCTGTGCTAGGTGGAGTGATTATTTGCAAGCAATAGAAACTGAGCAGGATCAATTTAAGGAGGAAAATAATTTATTGGCAAGACAATCAACACACAAGGGGTCAACAGGAAGACAGGCAGAGCAAACTCAGCCAAGGTCACACCAAATCAAGATGGTCAGGAAGCCTCAACTAGCAGCCAGTGGGACCCTTCACATTGCCATCCCCAAATGCTGTGTAGTCTTTTAAGAAATGACAATGTCCTCCTCCACATCCCTCAACCAAATATCAGTTAGCTCACCTATAAACTGGGCCTACAACTATATAGTACATTCTTCATAGGTTTCTTGTGTGGTTAGATGACATAGGCATAAATCATTCAGCACACTGTCTCACACAAGCTAAGCACTGGCTAAATTTCAGCTGGTCTGACTAATTTTTGTGCCTTTGAGCAAGTCACATAGCTTTTCTGGCCCCACAGTCTCATTACTGAAGACCGATGATTCCAATGATGCTGTTTTGTCAGCACAGGGTAACTGCCCAAACAAGCAGCCCCTCAAATCTCAGGGGATTATTCCACTTCATTTCCTTGTCCAGTGAAGGTCACTGGGATTAGAATGAGGTCCTCCCTTCATGCAGGTATACAGGGAGCCAGTTACCTTCTACCTAGTTGTTCTGCCATACACCAGGGCCTTGTATCCTGTTGGCAGAAAAGGGAAGATAGAGAGCACAGAGGATTAGGGTCATTTAGGGACCAGGCCTGATATTGATACACATCACTTCCTCCGATTTCCACTGGCCAGAATACAGCCACATGAGCCTCAGCTAGCCACAAGAAGTCTGGGAAATTCCTATGTCTGGGATTTCCTATGTGTTCAGGAAAAAATAAATGGAAACAGGATTTGGTAAAGCCTGGGTCTCCATCACATCTACCTAACATCTTCAGGGGGTTACTAAGAAGAGCACAGTTCAGATCAGTTCAGTTCAGTTGCTCATTCGTGTCTGACTCTTTGTGACCCCATGGACTGCAGCAAGCCAGGCCTCTCTGTCCATCACCAACTCCTGGAATTTACTCAAACTCATGTCCATTGAGTCGGTGATGCCATCCAACCATCTCATCTTCTGTTGTCCCCTTCTTCTCCTGCCTTCAATCTTTCCCAGCATCAGGGTCCTTTCCATTGAGTCAGCTCTTTGCATCAGGTGGCCAAAGTACTGGAGTTTCAGCTTCAGCATGAGTCCTTCCAATGAATATTCAGGACTGATTTTCTTTATGTTGGATCTCCTTGCAGTCCAAGAGACTCTCAAGAGTCTTCTCCAACACCACAGTTCCAAAAGCATCTCTACAGTGCTCCACTTTCTTTATACTCCAACTCTCACATCTATACATGACTACTGGAAAAACCATAGCCTTGACTAGATGGACCTTTGTTGGCAAGGTAATGTCTCTGCTTTTTAATATCCCATCTAGGTTGGCCAAAACTTTTCTTTCAAGGAGAAACCATCTTTTTATTTCATGGGTGCAGTCACCATCTGCAGTGATTTTGGAGCTCCCCAAAATAAAGTCAGCCACTGTTTCCACTGTTTCTCCATCTATTTGCCATGAAGTGATGTTACTGGATGCCATGATCTTAGTTTTCTGAGTGTTGAGCTTTAAGCCAACTTTTTCACTTTCTTCTTTTACTTTGTGAATGCAATTGTGAAAGTTCCGTGGAAAGCAGTCAACAAGCTATAGAAAATGAGGGTGTTGATGACTAAACCAGGGAGTCTCTATGTATTTTCTGAAGTGCTAAAATATACAGCAATTCAGAGGATGTGAGAAGAAACTAAAATATAATCAGCATGTCCATCTTCCTGTAGAAGAGACACCTGGACTTGTAAGGCTTTATCTCTCCACCTGTACCTTCCAGAATGAGCAAGATAGTTAGGGAGTTTGGGATTGATATGTACACACTGCTGTATTTAAAATGGATAACCAACAAGGACCTACTGAATAGTACATGGAACTCTGCTCAATGTTGTATGGCAGCCTGGATGGGATGGGAGTTTGGAGGGGAGAATGGACACTTATATATGGCTGAGTCCCTTCACTGTTCATCTGAAACAATCACAACATTGTTTGTTAATTAGCTGTACTCCAATACAAAATAAAAAAGTTTCTTTTTAAAAATGATCAACATTAATTAAATAATCTTCTTTCTTTGTCCATTAGCCCAGTTTACAATGGGAGTGCAGTGGAAATATCTGTCTGGAGAAAGAAGAGGGGAAGAATAAAAAGGTAGAAAGCTGTCACTTTGATGAGTGAAACTGTCAGAGAAGAAGCAAGCCTGAAGCAATCACTTGGTGGCAACCAGCCTCCACAGTGGTAGTTCAGGCCCACATGAAGACGCTGAGGAGTCAATCACAGTACTAACATGTATAACAGCCCTAAGCAGCAGAATCAGCACAAAACTTATGCTTGGAAAATGAAAATAATTAGATGCACATTTAAAATGCACTGCTAAAAAGGGAGGGACCCAAGCCACAATCATGGACCTCTTTTCATGCCCAACATCAGGTTAATGTCATGCTTGTAATTTACTAAACCAGTCGGGTGAGCAGGTGGAAGGCAGATGTGGCCATGAGCACTGGGTTATCTGCACCAGATAGACACCTTTTTCACCTTTTTGAGTATCTATTTGGCCAGTCCTGAATGACAGAGAGCAGGTTTTGTGTGGGCTTTGCTACGTGAATGTTAGCTCTTTAGGAATGCTCTAAGATCTGGCCAGCTTTGCCTCAGTATTGGGTCCAGGCCAGATCTGATTCATCCTGCTACCTTCCTCCCAAGAACTAGCCCCTTGGTTACCCATTCTTTTGACCCAAGGAAGATTCAACCTAGTCAAAGGGGATGTAGTTGGTAGCCTCCAAGTGGACTCTGCTTTTAAGAGTTCCTGCTTTATGATGTTGACTTAAAAGAATAGTCCAGTAATTAGCTAGCAGAGAGCAATCAAAAGGATCAGTCCGGCCATTCTTGGACTAGTGCAAACTTTCAGGGAGGATTCGATGACATAATTGAAATACAGACTTACAGTGCAGAGTAGGGATTGAGGCAGAAATGGCAAGAGAGGATACAAATCAATGCTTAGAATAAAATCTTTTCCTAAAATATACAATGATAAGAATTGTCCGCCTAATCATGGTGATTCTTTGTTTTCTTTTGCAACACATATTCCCAGGAGAGTGTGAGGGACACTGAACAACAGTGTCCCAGTTTTTCAAATAAAGAAAATAAAATATTTTTTTCCAAATTTTTAACTTCTACTTTTGAAGACCAAGAGAGGGTAGAGGTAAACCTCATAACATTTTTTCAGTTTTATGTTCTGGATTCTTATTTATTTTCATTTTCGTAAAGCTACTTTGGTAAGTAAATGTAAATGAGTAGTAAGAAAAACAGTTTTGTTGGTAACAAGTCCAGTTTATCAGCAATGTTCTAAAATCTCTAATCCTAATTCTCTCAACAGAGTGCCTCAACTTTTCTATTTAAAATACTCTTCATCATGAAAAGTTAACAAGGACCAATTCAAATTGTTCTCCATTTCAGGAACTTCAAATGCAAAGAGAATTGGAAAAAAAAAATTTATTAGCAGAGGTTGATTATAAGTGGAACTTCCCACTTCGCCTTCAAACTCTTACTAACAACCACCTGACAGGGTGACAGTGATGCAATGTGGTCACAAAAAATTGGGGGTAGAACGTGCAGTTTCCTTTTTCAATGCTGACACAATCCTAGAGCTTACTACTCAACAGGAAGCACAGACAACAGGAGTGGTTGCAGTAGATTAGGGCTCTGAGAAACTGACGGATCTCCATCAGTTCTTTTTACATCTGCTACCAAATGTGTGTTTCTTTCCAAACCCCTGATATTCATGTGGAAACAATACAAACAACAGATTGATGTTATATCAATATATCCACATGGTGCCTTATACAATTATGTCCTGTAATTAGCTGAAAACTGGAATGCTTTGTTTCTCCTATTACTCATTTGTTACTGTGTCCCTTGAGAATAACTGGAGCACCAGATAAATTCTTAGGTTTGTACATTCACGAAATAATAAAGGCATGCGTGCCTGCTTTAGCATATAAAAGGATCAAGTTGTTTATCTATCCTGTGAGGAGATGCATTATGTTAAAATGCATGTATCCGACCTCTGGAAAGAGATCCTAGGAACTGAAATTATGAAGGCTCACACAATCTCACTTTACGGTTTAAAAAAAAAATGGTGAAGCGGTTATAATTATGCCATAAAGTTTTACAATCTTTCTTTTTTTTCGTTTTCAGTTCTGACTTTAGCAAGTAAAATATTAATAGAACAGTTCTGACTGTAGCAAGTAAAACAGAAAGAAGGGAATAACGAGAAAAAGCCAAATTGTAATTCAAAGATTAACAGGTAGAGCAAATAGGCTTTTCCAAGAGTTGACCAGTGAGGTAGTGACTGGACAATTCCTTTACTTGAAAACAATCCCAGTCTCTCTGTATCAGCCTTTCCAAGAATTCATGGTGAAGGTGTCTAAATCCGACTGTTAACCGAGCTCAGACAGGAAACTCAGTCTAACCGTTCTCACGGGCCGGAGAAGTTCCCCGAAGGACGACAAAGGTCTCCGCGGTTCGACAGGCAGCCCTCCGCAGTCACCGTCCGTCCCCGGGAGGGCTGCGCGCCGGCTCTCAGCAGCCGCAGGTCTCTGCCNAATAAAGCAATCCATGATCAGGCTTCACTGACCCATTTCGCTGCCCTTCTGTTTCTCCAAGTTTTTGAAAGCTGACCACTGACCCCAGCTCCGGAAAACTGGCAGCCACCGAGAGCAGGCTCTGAGAAGGCAGAGGCTTGGCAAGCTCCACATTGAGCAGGGCACGGCTGAGGGCAGGTTGAAGGCTTGTCCAGAACATCTGAGGCTTGACCCCGGGGGCTTACGTAACTGCAACCTACACGGCTGCCACAGGTGAGACAGGTTTGGGGGCACTGGGCAGAGAGCGGTGCGGGCACCCCTTGAGCGTAGCCAGGAAATGAAAAGTGCTCTCTTCAAATTGTCTTCCATAACTTGTTTTCAGCGAGACTTTTATTGACTCAGAATCTGTCGGGAAAACGAGCAAGCCAGTTTTCCCTTGAGATAGGTCTTGTTCATCTTGGCAGTGGAATGAGTTGGGTTGGGGAGAGGAGAGAAAGACAGTATCAACGTATAAATATTAATGCCCGTAGAGTGGTGTTGCCGGCAGGACTTATCCGGAGCCTGGAGATTTAGGTAGCTGCAGTTCGTAAGTGGCAACAGTCCACAATGTTGGATCGAGTTGCTCCCTGGGTCTCTCATCAGCATATTGTTTCTTGGGAGCGGCTCTGACACCTTTTTGCAGGTGGTAATTTCTGCTCATCGCTTCTTCGTCTCTCTCCTATTCTCCACAGACCCAGCCTCGCACTCCAAGGCAGTGTACCGTCGGCCATCACCATGACCGCCCCTGGGACCAATGCATCATCCTCCCAGGCCTCCAACCCACTGAACAGCCCAGTGACCATCCCGGCGGTGATGTTCATCTTCGGGGTAGTGGGCAACCTGGTGGCCATCGTGGTGCTCTGTAAGTCGCGCAAAGAGCAGAAGGAGACGACTTTCTACACACTGGTATGCGGGCTGGCGGTCACCGACCTGCTGGGCACGTTGCTGGTGAGCCCAGTGACCATCGCCACGTACTTGAAGGGCCAGTGGCCCGGGGGCCATGCGCTGTGCGAGTACAGCACCTTCATCCTGCTCTTCTTTGGCCTGTCGGGGCTCAGCATCATCTGTGCGATGAGTATCGAGCGCTACCTGGCCATCAACCACGCCTACTTCTACAGCCACTACGTGGACAAGCGGCTGGCGGGACTAACGCTCTTCGCGGTCTACGCGTCCAATGTGCTCTTCTGCGCGCTGCCCAGCATGGGCCTGGGCAGTTCTCGGCTGCAGTACCCGGCCACCTGGTGCTTCATCGACTGGACCACCAACGTGACAGCGCACGCTGCCTTCTCCTACATGTATGCAGGCTTCAGTTCCTTCCTCATCCTCGCCACCGTGCTCTGCAACGTGCTCGTGTGCGGCGCGCTGCTCCGCATGCACCGCCAGTTTATGCGCCGCACCTCGCTGGGCACCGAGCAGCACCACGCGGCCACCGCCGCCGTCGCCTTGGCCCCGAACGCCTGCCGGGCTCCCCCGGCCGCCTCCTCCCCAGCTCTGCCGCGCCTCAGCGACTTTCGCCGCCGCCGGAGCTTCCGCCGCATCGCGGGCGCCGAGATCCAGATGGTCATCTTACTCATCGCCACTTCCCTGGTGGTGCTCATCTGCTCCATCCCGCTTGTGGTGAGTGGCAGGGGTTAGGGCCCCACTCGACCCTTTTCCTGCGTCCACCTCCCTCCTCCATCTCCCGCTCCCTGCTTTCCCTCTCCTCGGCCACCGGCCCCCGACGTGTCTCCTGCAGGTCGGGACTGGAGTCCCCACGTCCAGGCTCTTTTTAGGCCCCGTCGCTAGCGAGGTACAGCAGGTGCTTTTCCCCTACATCGCCAAGTTTCTTTCCCCGAAAGCCTAGTTTCCTCTCCCTCCGGGGACAGCCCCTACCTCTGGCTGCCTGACAGTGGCCTTGAGCCTTCCGAGAACACGCGCCGCTCTCGGTCAGATGTAGAGAGGAAACCGCTGTAGTGTGACTGAGCCCCATCCTCAGGTGGAATCCGAACCGTCGGGGCCGGTGATTTCTTTGGTGTCCACTCCTTACAGTAGCAGCGTTTTTAGTGTTATGATTTATGTCCTTTAAAAAAATTTTTCTTTTGGTAGCGTATGTCGAATTTTAGAGCTTGAAGGGATATTGGATGCATTTTGGTCTAACTCCTTCACTTTACACTGGGAATTACTTCCTTAAAATAATCCCGCAGATCTAGACTGTCAAGCTAAATTCCTTGCTCTTTGCCATGCAGTGAGTCCCCCAGGAAAACATCTCGGTGCACATGTGGCCCTTCACGGGCAAAGTCTCAGAGCTTCATTCTTTCTAGGGGCCAGGAAAGCAAGGTGTTTCAGGGGACCTGTTGAGGGTAGACTGATGCATCTGGGGTATTGAATTCACATTCTCAACTGTGAGAAGTAGAGTGCCTTTCTAGAGAGATGGAGCTTTAGAGATGGTCTCCTTATTTATTGCCAAGCCAAAGCTTTGCAACTTGAAATGAACCTCAGACCAATCTAACCCCAACACTGCTTCTGTAATATGACGTCATGTCTCCCTCCTAGAACACTTCTAATTTTGGCCTTTGAAACAGTGTGTGTGAGTTTGGGTTTTGGTACCTTTATTTTAAGGACACCATCTTCTTTAAAATGCCTGTGCATTAACTTTTCAAATGTTTTAAAATGTTACAAGCAGGAAGTTTGAAAGTCTGCCTAGCTCTCCTCTCTTTGCACTAGAAACCCATGGGCAGATGCACATAATAAATACTTCATCTTGAGTTTCTCATGAAAGCAACTAGTCCTGAATTTTTCTATATCTCAAAACACCACATTCCTGGAAATGTTAAACTATCAACTTGAAAAAGTTGGTTTTGTTTTTTTTTGAACGCTGATTGGGAGCATGAGAAAATAAATGTTATAGGCTATTATTCCATCTTTTCCCTTACTAATACTGTTCAGAGATTTTAACATAAAAATATTACATCATAAAATTGATGTTTATATCTAATAAAATATTTTAATATAAAATATATAAAATTACAGATGGATAAAATTCCTTCCATCTGTAAATGGAACTCCAAGGTGGCGGAGAGCCACTGTACAGTAGCTTCTTGCCAATTTGTATAAACAGAAGTAAATATAATTGGCCAGAAAGGCCTTTAAACCGTCCCAGGACCCAGGATAATTTACAGAGTTAATTGAGCCACATAAACATATTTTACTGTCTGTAATGGCACCTTTAGAATAGAGGGAGATTTTAGAACAACTCTCTGGCTGGGGCCTCTTTCTGTGGCCTCTGCCTTATGTTTTACAGAACAGTAAATGCCAGAGTGAGTGGTTGTTATTTACAGAACATCCACTTTAAGGAACTGAGAAATCAGAGCTAGAGGTTTAGCAACACACACATAACTTTTAAACTGTGCTTTGGTTGGAGGCAAGCATGCGAAGCTGTTGATGATCACACAGTCAGAGATGAACTGTTCTCTTCAAAGCCTCTTATGGGCTGAAATGGTAGATCTGATGGCAAAGCCATTTATTACAAAGGCTTTGACATTATTTGAGGAACAAGAGGCAAGAAATTATAGGAGTTATATTTGTGGTTTGCCGACTAACCACATTTAAACTAACAAAGATTGTCTACTCTTTGTAAAGTCAGTGTTGTGTAGTGATATTAAGTCTTTTTAACCTGCAAATTGAAAATGGCTCAGCTGAGAAGTAATCACATAGACATACCTTTGGAAGTCATAAGAAATCATACAAGTAATGGTAGCTTCAGAATAGATTTAATTGTAAATTAATGATAAGAATGATGTCATTATATTACTCACCCACACACAGTTTAGCAATGACTGAAAGAATTAAAAGGGAAGCATCCACAACTGTAGCCTTCCTTGGATCACTTTTACAACTTTCTTGGCTTTTTTTTTTTTTTTCACATTTCTCACGTTCATGTTGTAATTTGAGTTGAAAATTTCTGAACTCTTGACTTTTAAAACAGTCAGATCTATCTTCAGTTTCAAGGAAACTAATGAAGAATCTCTTTTAACTTTATCAAATCAAGTTGGTTGGTAATCCTATTTGAGGCAAATCAAACCCTTCCAAACATTTAGTGCTTTGGAAATAATAGAGCAAATACAGTTTATGTGCAATTTCACAAATCTTGACTTACAATACATAAGGAAAACAAGCATCACTGCAAAGCGGCCACATTTGTGTCTTTCGGATACCAGAGAAAGAAAAATGACAGTGGCTCTTAGAAGGCAGTTGATATTGAATTTAGTATAAAAATCAATTTTAATTTGTTCTCCAAAATATATATATCTCATAAAATAGATTTTGGAATGGAAATTTGAGAAAGGTTGGAAAAATTAATTGCAGTTATATAAGGAACTGTGCTGAAGTTGCAAAATTTCTAAAGTGAGTCATAAGCAATGAAGAGAAAAGATGTAAATACAATCAACAGGGAACATTGCATGACAAGGTTTAGTGGGACAAGGTTAATGTCATTTTGTCTGTTCTGTTTATAAGCAGTCTCTGGTTTTTGAAATACAAGAGAAGCTAAAGAAATGAAAGCGTTTATGCTCAAAATAAATAAAAGGGAATGAATTCTTTAGAAATATGCAAGTGAGACAGCCTAAGGCCCTGGTGTTAAATGCTGCAGCTGGATCACTGTCTGGTACCTAATTTTGTTACTAATGTTAGACATTATTGTAATCCAGTCTTTGGCCTCAGGGCTAAACGGTGACACTACAGAATTTGAAAGGCATTTTCCCCCACGCACAGGCATGCTATGGCAGTATTTATTGCTTACTTCTTTTATTTTCTTCCTTCTTTCTTACTCTGAAGTAGCAAGCCTTCACCTCTATTAAGAGTAGAATGGCCAGTTTGATTCATCTTCTGCCTGGGAGGAGTGAAACTTAGGAAAATAGCTTCCTTTAAGTGTTGATTTTGTTTCTTAGTATAGTTGTCTATATAAGCCTTCATCAGCATTTAATCGCCAAAGGTTTATTAGAGCAGAGGAAAACTGTGTAAATAGATACACTTTTGTTTACTGCAAGCAGACTGGAAGTGGAAACTAAAAGAAACTGATGGGGTTCCAGATGAGTTAAAAATCGCATCTAGAGGTACATGAAGAATGCCATAAATCCAGGCACTATTACAGCAAAACCTGAAGGATTTGATTATTTTTCAAATAAATTTGGCTAAATTAAAAAAAAAAAGGGAGCAATTCCCAAAAGTAGAATTTTAACCATAACATAAAATTGCAACCCTGAGTAGTACCTTGAAGACTGTGGGGTAGCACATAAAAG
Source organism: Neotragus moschatus (assembly GCA_006410615.1). NCBI lineage: Eukaryota > Metazoa > Chordata > Mammalia > Artiodactyla > Bovidae > Neotragus > Neotragus moschatus. Next base: position 1,999,577 of record SJYA01002617.1, on the reverse strand, counting down.
TAAGGTTGTTTTCCCTGCTTTTCCTCTGAGTCTTTAAAAAAGCTGTAGGAAGAAAGGAGGGCTGACCAACATTTTCACTGTCTCTGCCCCTCAGATTCCTCAACTGCAGATAATGACTTTATTTCATGCTATTTCCTGGGTGAGTGAGTCCTAGTCTAAGGCTCCTTTCACCATGCTTTGCTGACCTGTCAAGGCTTGATTTTATGGAACATCTGCTAACAAGATCTCTTCCCCCTAGAGCTGAAGTAATTCTTGAAGGTTCTTGTTAGAATGTTGAAAGTTAAGGGTTCAAAGAAACTAAACACTTCAGAAGTAAATTTTCAGTGTACACACTGATCTGTAGAAGTAAAGCAGGTGGTCTGCAGTTAAATGGCCGGTCAGTGATGCAGAGGGAAGGAGAACTGAGCTCTCATTCCACCACCCACCCAAGAACTCTCTCCACTCTCCTTTCCTTAGAGATTTTTGTCACTAAAAAAAAAAAAACAAACAAAAAAACAAAACAAAACAAAAAAAACAGGAGGTGGGAAGAATTTCTAGTAACAGCTGTGTCAGTTTTAGGCCCTTCACAGGGCAGTTAGATAACTGATCACACATAGATCATTCCTTTCATGTTTTCGGAACAGAACAAGGAGCACATACAAATCCAATCACAGGTTCTCGTCATTTATTGGAAAGCATTTCTGTTTCGACAGTCATCTACCAAATCAGTCTAATCAAAATTTCAACATTCCTTTTCAATTAGATATTCCCTGCCAACAGGTTAATTCATTAAACAGGAAGTATGTGTTTTAGATACCTTGCGCGTCATTAACTATACCCCAAAGCGACCTCTAAGCTGTGGTTTTCATATTATTGATGTATTCCACAGTAGCCAAGCTTCCACATATTTGTACTAAGCCCTTTCATGTTTTTGCTCATAAATTATATGGAGCAGAGAGCCAGGATTTGAACAGAACTGGGCATTTATCTTGACAACATGTAGCCTTCCTTATAGCTTTCCCATCATCACATTTAATTTTGGGTTTATCATGTTTTTTCCAAGTTATGTCCCTGAATCCTAATCTATAGCCATCCTTAACAAGTTTGGAATATTGTCATGTATGCCAGTCCTAACAATAAGCCACATGTGCAAATCTGCAGCTAATAGACTGCAGACTATAGCTGAAATAGACTAATAAAATTGCAAGAGACTACATACGTTGTTTGTATTCAGCGAATTCTTTTAAGGTGTTCCCCCACCCGCCTCCCACTCAGAGGTTCGGTGTTCTCAGCAGCACACTCTTCCAACACTGAAAACTGCCTGAACACGTTTATTTGTGTAACATACAGAGCCTGTTGGACAAGAATTGCAGAAAAGTGCTCTCTCCTCCCTTCGTGACACTGGAGTCCTGCTGTGGATGGTCCCATCTTAATCTGGGGTCTACCCCTTTGGGGAAGCAAATCAAGTAAAGCTTTTAAAGTGAGGTAGAGATGGCTGGGGTTTTTTTGAAATCTAGTGAAGTGTGTGGAGCTTTTGCTCACTTTTGTCTTCTTTCTCTCTATTCAAGTCAGTCTCCATTGAGATCACGCTGCAAAGGAAAGCTCCGTCTTCACTTTTTTCAAATCATTTTACCAGCTTTTGAGAGTGTTTTCATCTAAATTTTGGAATGTTGCTTTTCATACTCATCTTTGTCGCTACCCCATGAGCTCTGCTTTCCTGAGAAGACATGAAATGACCAGGCTCACTAGCTTATATTAATTGTAAACCCCTGCCCACTGCCCCCCCGACACACACCATGGAACACTGAAATAAGACTCCTTTTCATGCCCTTATAGTTTCAATTAATTACTACTGAGCATGAAGTGAGCCACAAAATAATTCTTTGCTTGCCTCTTGTCACCTTGATTATGAAAGTTCACTATTATTATTTTTTTACAACACTGACTTTTCTGAAGGGTCAAAGGAATTTAAAAAAATAAATGGTAACTCCTAGTTTATTCCCTTAAATAGCTACAAATTTCATTCCTTCTATCACTATTTCAGGTGTTAAAAAAATTTCCTCCTTTCAGTAGTAAATGTGTTTCCCTCGAGGAAGCGCTGGGAGAAACAACTACCAATGAAGTATTTCAATGTTAAAATTTTAAGAAATGCAAACTTTAGACTTAAAATTCTGTTCTGAAAGAGTTTCTTGAAGTGGCTGGACAAACCTCTTAGGCTGTAGGACCAACTCCCAAGCAGAGCAACACTGCCACCTACTGGCTATAAGTCTCAAATTCACCCAAATCCTGCCTTGGGTTTTTTCTAGAGGCTTCACTCAGGGGAGAAGGAGATGGCAACCCACTCCAGTATTCTTGCCTGGAGAGTCCCAGGATGGAGGAGCCTGGGGGGCTGCCGTCTGTGGGGTCGCACAGAGTTGGACACGACTGAAGTAAGTTAGCAGCAGCAGCAGCACACTCAGGGGAGGGCCTGATACTAAATCCAGATTTAAATCCATCATTTCTTTTACCCTTAACAACAACCTACTGTGTGATGTGAGTAAAATATAGACGTCATGCTTTGTATTTTACCAATAATTCCATTGCCAGGAGATAATTCTTAAGCAGAAAGCTAGCTAGCCTGGTAAAACAGAATTTGGAGACCTAAGGCCCGGGCCAGAATCAGCCACCAACAGGGTGGGGGAGCTAAGTAAGGTTCTCAAAACTTCCTGGTTTCAGTAACACTTCATCTGAGGAAAGGTCCGTAGACCTGAGGGGAATCTCTGTGCCCAGGCAGAGCTGAGAACTTCAGTGAAGAGTATGGTAGGAAGAAACCAAGATGCTTTGTTCCACTGGTTTTTGAAAGAACAGGTCAGTCATCTTTTGTCTTGACTGAATCATTTATACAGTTTCTAAAAATATTTTAAGAGTTGTCATCATAGGAACTTCACTGCAGTGGGGGTATGAGTTCTGTCCCTAGTCAAGGAACTTAAGATCTCACATGCTGTGTGGTTTGGCCAAAAAAAAAAAAAAGAAAAAATGCGTAGTCATCATATACTGTTGTTCATTCTAGTACACTTTTTATCTAGCTATCTTCCAGAGATCGAGGGAATAATTTCATCTTAGAGCCATTTCACCATTTTAGTCTATGAGAGTTACAGAGCTGTATGTAATTGCTTATCCAAAATATTTAGGACCAAGTGTGTTTTAAATTCAGAATTTCTTGGCTTTTAGAAAAGCAATTTAGTAATCTACATATATGTAATATCCCCATCAGAAACTGGAATGGGACCTCTGGAGCAAAACATGGGAATATTCACATCAAGTGGAATAAATAAAACTATAAATAGCATCATGGTCTAGTCAGTTCAGGTTTTGCAACTGAAAACAAAACGAATATCAAAACAACAGCAACTTCTTGATAAAGGATTATAGACCTGTAGTTGATTGAGGTCTAAATTCCAGTATAGGAAAAAGTAGAAATATAGTTATACCCCACTGATCTAGTATCATTTAGAAATGTTTCATTTAAGTTGACTTTTGCCAGGTTAATGAAAATTATTTACATGTTTTAGACTTCTTTTTATCCAGTTTGTTATAAATCTTTCTAAAATATCCCTGTTCTTTCTTAGTGATTCACACACCATAAATATTATCATACTGTATGACAAAGTGGCAGTGTCATCAACTCTTCTCAATGTCAGACATATCTGCCCTTGGTTACATGGCTCCAGCTATGCTTTTATAGTTCTTTCTTCTTTTTATGGTTTTTAATGCATCTTTCTCGGCTGTGAGATTCACCTCTTACTTCTCCCTGACCTAAAATAGTTACTAATGGCAAGTAATAATTATCAAATAATTATCTTAAAAACCATTAATTTTATATGCATTATTGTGAGATTTTTATATAATGATCCTGGTAGAATTAGAAGACGCAGCAGCATCATCCTTTAACAGTAAAATTTTGGATTTGACATATTATTTTCAAGTGCATAGCATAATGATTCAATATTTGTATATATTGCAAAATAATCACTACGATAAGTCTAACATCCATCCCCACATTTAGTTACAAGATGTTTTTCTCATGATGAGAGCTTTTAAGATCTACTCTTTAGGAGTAAATATGGAAGTGTATATAGACAACAAACTAGTGGTTCCCAATGGGAAAGGAGTGGGATACAAAGGTAGGGAATTAAGAGGTAAAACTATTAGGTATTAAATAAGATACAAGGATATATTGTACAACACAGAGAAGAATATAGCCAGTAGCATATAATAACTATAAATGGAGTATTACCTTTAATAGTTGTGAATCACTATACTGTACACCTGTCATTTACATAATNGGGATACAAAGGTAGGGAATTAAGAGGTAAAACTATTAGGTATTAAATAAGATACAAGGATATATTGTACAACACAGAGAAGAATATAGCCAGTAGCATATAATAACTATAAATGGAGTATTACCTTTAATAGTTGTGAATCACTATACTGTACACCTGTCATTTACATAATACTGTACTTTAATATTTAAAAAGAGAGAAAATAAGAAGTGCTTTTTCCACTAAGGAATAAAATGATAGTTTTCCTCAAATTTACAAATTTATACTCTCTTCATTGAGTCTGGTCTCTCCAAAGTGCTCCTGGCTGTTTATTCTAAAATGCTCCAGAGATACAAAGGAGGGGTGGATTCCAGTGGAGGCTTCAGCATGGATTCAGAGTGGCAGATGTTGAACTGAACGATAGTTCCCAGGCAGCAGGGAGCCACTGAAGGGTTAGCAGCTGAGTAGCATAATCAAATCTGCATTTGAGAAATAATCTTCTGGTGGCAGTTGGGAGGATGGTTTGGAGAGAACAGGAAGTGGAGATGGGAAAGCCAGTTTGGTGGTTGATGCAATAATCTAGGTGAGGAATGCAGTTAGAGGGAAAACAAACTAACTGGGAAAGATTTTCTTTTTTTCTTTTTTTATTATTTATTGACACATAATTGGTTTATGGAAAAGGTTTTTGAAGTAAGAGTTGATAACACTAGATTATTATTATAACTAGGGAACAGCTTCATATAGAGAAAATAAAAACTATTCTCTGGCCATTCTAGATGATAATAGATTCAAATATTGGTTTAAAATTTCCAAGTTTAAAAGTTTCTATTCTGTGAGAAAGCACAGAAATGAAGTTAATAAAATTCTTCTCCAGGAACCTTTATGCCTATGTTACCTGTACACACATTGCATTTTTATCCATCTTTGACCTAGAGAAGATATTCATAAGGTAGTTACTGATATATTAAAGTTATACTAACTTGATAAATGGTAATCGGTGGTCTTCCTGGTTCTATATATGCTGCTCTTTTCTCGGCACTTTTTTTAACTTTTTAAATTTTTTTGACCATGCTCCAAGGGATGTGGGATCTTAGTTCCCCTATCCAAGGAGTGAACCCAGGCCCCCTCCATTGTAAGTACCAGTCTTAACCACTGAACCACCAGGGAAGTCTCTGTTGGCACTTATTAACAGAAAAGAGGAGACCTGGGTTAGATCCCTGCGGCGGGAAGATCCCCTGGAGGAGGTCGTGGCAACCCACTCCAGTATTCTTGTCTGGAGAAACCCATGGACAGAGGAGCCTGGTGGGCTACCGTCCATGGGGTCGCAAAGAGTCAGACCGACGGACCGACTAAGCACTCACAGCAAGGTTACTAAGTTAGATGTTGCATGCAAATATTTTCCCAGTTGATGAATGAATGCTAAACACTAAACATGGGCATCTCCTTTTGGCAGGTGCGGGTGTTCGTCAACCAGTTATATCGGCCACACCTGGAGCCAGTCATCAGCAAAAACCCGGATTTGCAGGCCATCCGAATTGCTTCTGTGAACCCCATCCTGGACCCCTGGATATACATCCTCCTGCGGAAGACAGTGCTCAGTAAAGCCATAGAGAAGATCAAATGCCTCTTCTGCCGCATCGGCGGGTCGCGCAGAGAGCGTTCGGGGCCACACTGCTCAGACAGCAGAAGGACGTCCTCCGCCGTGTCCGGCCACTCCCGCTCCTTCCTCTCCCGGGAGCTGAAGGAGATCAGCAGCACGTCGCAGACCCTCCTGTACACGCCTGAACTCAGTGAAAACGGCCTCGGGGGAGGCAGGAATCTTCTGCCAGGTGTGCCCGGCGTGGGCCTCACCCAAATAGACAGCACTTCGCTTAGGACTCTGCGGATATCGGAGACCTCAGACTCCTCACAGGGGCAGGACTCGGAGAGCTTCTTACTGGTGGACGAGGTTGGCGGGAGCTGCAGGGCTGGGCCCGCCCCCAAGGGGAGCTCCCTGCAAGTCACGTTTCCCAGTGAAACGCTGAACTTATCAGAAAAATGTATATAGTAGTGAAGGGAAGACATACAGCACTATTTCTGGAAGCTTCGAAGATCCCGTGCAATAGACACATCAGTGAGCTGTTTGGCCAGTGCTGAGAGGGCTCTTTTCATCCTATCACGCACATTCGAGAACACCCGGGCTTCTGAGCACTTTGCAGGCAGACGAGTTGCTCCTTCTGGGTCCTGAGGTCCAAAGAAAGCCTTGGCTGCCACCTCGCTGTGATAATAGCGTTTCGGTGACAACTTGATGGCTGGGAAGATGTATCCTCGGTTTTTCTACTTGACAGGAGGACAGCATAAGTTTTGCTATTTTCATAAAATCAAGAGCTTTATATGTGGCACACAGCAGAAGTCCATGTACAGAAGGGCTCTATTCCAATAAACCATAAAGGACTGTCTTGTGGATGATTTAAGGGTCTCACTAAAGCATGAAATGTGAATTTTATTGTTGTAAATATGATTTAAGGTATTTAAAGTATTTTCTTCTCTGTGAGAAGGTTTATTGTTAATACGAGGTATAATAAAGTTGTGGTAATCCCTCGCCCCATAGTATAACCAGCTGAAGTTGCAGATGTTAAGATATTTTTCATAACCAAGGTGAGGCCATGGTGTTGAAAATTCAGTGAGTCAGATCTATAAAATAAATACAAGTTTTTTTAAAGAGTTTAGCACTATTAAAGGAATAAAGCAAAATGCTATTTAAGACATGGACATTACAGGCCAAAATATTAAAATTCTTTCCAAGCTATGTGTAATACATAGTGAAAAAACGTCTAGTGATGCTGCATGTGTCTATCCAGAAAACTGTGATTTCAAGAAAACCTAACTTGCTGATAAATATTTTGTACTTTTGTCTTCATTAGCTGGTACTTTTTAAAATGTAACAAAGCTTTTAAAAAGTGTTAGTAACCCATAATTGAAGTAAGCAGCTTGTTTTCCCCCTTGGAAATGTGTATAGTTTTACTTGCCTAAGGAATGACTTAGAATATTCTTTAAAATTTAAGAGAAAGGCAGATTGCACCATGAAGGGTTTTACAGGAGGTGTGGAAGGATTAGCCTTTCACAGACGTCACAACAGAAGAGGTACAAAACTTGGGCATGTAAGAATCATCTTCTAAAGTTTTGTGTAATGCCCAGTCATGCTGTACACATCTGAAGCACCTTTCTCAAAGAAATATTGAGCATGTTTTGTTGCTTACAATGTCTTCGTGAATTGCTTGGTTGTAATTAAATTGAGCCTGATAGTCATGTGGTTTTAAGAAGCAGTTGTGCCAACTGAAATTATTTTGGAGATTATAATAAATAAATAAACTCAATTGGAGTTCCATATCATCAGTTTTGGAAACTTGTGTGATTTTTGTGTGTTTGTTTCAGGTCATCTTCTATCTTTTTTAATTGAAATATTTTAACTTCTTTATTTTACAAATAATGTCCAATGTAAAGTTGTAAGAATAGCACAAAGCCTTGGAGCCACTTAACAAAGAATGGCATTTAGAAACCAAGATCTGGGTGCAAAGTGTGGTCAAAATTACCAGTCTGTATGGATGGTGGCAGAGACAGTATTATGCTTAACCTGCAACATGTAAAGAATCTAAATATTTATTATTAAAACATTAGCATAGACTTGTGGCCTTTCCTACTTGTAAATTCTCTAGATCTCTGCTTTTCAAACTTTGGCATGCATCAGTCATGCTAAACAGTCTTATTCAGAAGTTAGCAATACTAGTCAAGGTATACTCTCACTTGTCCTTTACTTCAGGTTCACCACCCAGAACGCTGATTCTAGCTGATTTTTTTTTAATTGAAATAAATCTCACATATAATAAAATTTTCCTTGTAAAGTATTGTAGCATTTTCACAGAGTGCAACCATCATTCCTAATTCCAGAATAAATGAAACCACATACCCATTTGCAGTCACTCCCAATTCATCTTTCCCCCAGACCAGGGCAACCACTACATCTCTATGGATTTGCCTATTCTGAACATAAATGAAATCATACAATATGTGGCCTTCATTGTCTGCATAGTATTTTCAAGTTTCACTCACATAGCATGAATCAGTACTTTTTGATTTATAGCTGTAAACTCCGGGAGCTGGTGACGGACAGGGAGGCCTGGTGTGCTGCGGTTCATGGGGCTGCAAAGAGTCGGACACGACTGAGTGACTGAACTGAACTGAATATTTCATTTGTGTGAATACACATTTTGTTTATCCATGCATCAGTTGATGGGCATTTGAATTAATTCCCAAATTTGGCTGTTATTAATAATGCTGATAGCCACAGTTGTGTACAACATTTTGGGGGGGAGAGGGAGATACTGCTTTTTATCTGGGAGAGATATTTCTCTATATATCTGGGAGTGAAAGTGCTGAGTCATAAATCAACTCACACTTAATTTTTTGAGGAACATGTTTTCCAAACTGCAACATTTTATATTCCCACCAGCAATGTCAAGTTCCCCACATCCTCAATACTTGTTATTGTCTTCTAAATTATAGTCATCCTAATGGGTATGAGGAGCACAGAGGGTCCATCCTGATCAGGTCAGTACCCAGAAGTTCCCTTTCCCCGTGATCCTGATTCATTCACTTCCTCACTCTTGGATTACTGAAGTATGACTCAGTTGGGCCCTCAAGAGTCACCCCTTGCTCACGCTCAGAGTTTGTGATCCATATACTTCTGTCAGATGCATTTGATGCAAGCAAATCCACCCACCTGAATGTCACTGTCCTAGGTGGCGCAATGGTAAACAACCTGCTTGCTGAGATGGGAGATGGGCCTCTATCCCTGCATCAGGGAGAATCCCCTGGAGGAGTAAATGGCAACCCACTCCAGTATTCTTGCCTGGAAAATCCCATGGAGAGAGGAGCCTAATGAGCTACAGTCTATGGGATCGCAAGAGTCAACCTGACGATGACTGAGCACACAAAGGGTATGAGGCGGTGTCTCCCTGAGGTTTTGATTTCCATTTACCTAGTGACAAATAATGTTGAGAATCTTTTCACAGCATACTGGCCATCTGTAGATCTTCCCTGGAGAAATGGCCATTCAAATCATCTATGCATTTTTAAATTGGTTTATATGTCTGTATTAGTTCGCTAGGGCTGCCATAACAAAATACCATGAACTGGCTGACTTCAATAACAGAAATTTATTTTCTCACAGTTCTGGAAGTTGAAGGTCCAAGATCAAGGCACTGGCAGATGTGGTTTCTCCCTGGCCTCTCCCCTTGGCTTGCCATGGGTGCCTTTCTATCTTACCACACGGGCTTCTCTGTCCACACACATCCCCGGTGTCTCTTAAGAGGACACTGGTCACACTGGATTAAGGCCCACTCTTAGGACCTCATTCAACCTTAATTACCTCCTTAAAGCCCCACCTCTAAACACAGTCACACTGGGAGTTAGGGCTTTACCATGTGCATTTCAGAGGATACAATTCAGTCCAAAACAATGTCTTTTTATTGTTGAGGCTGGCTTATTCTAAAAAGAACATTCAGCATTGTTCACCATCTAGTCCATTTTTATTTATAAGCTTTACAAACTATGCTAATGCAAAGACAGTTTTTTGTGGTAAACTTGTTTCTGACCATTCAGAGCCCCTTTTTCTGTAGGTCAGTTCTCATCTAAACAGTTAGTATTAAATCCTATCTGGTTCCAATAGGATATAATAGACAGGAAGATAACTGTAACACCACTGGCTTCCCTGGTGGCTCAAACAGTAAAGAATCCACCTGAAGTGCAGGAGACCCAGGTTCATTACCTGGGGTCAAGAAGATCCCCTAGAGAAGGGAATGGCTACCTACTCTAGTATTCTTGCCTAGAGAATTCCATGAACTGAGAAACCTGGTAAGAGGTTTCTCAGAAGCCTGGAGAATTCCATGGATTGTATAGTCCATGGGGTCACAAAGAGTCGGACATGACTGAGCGACAACTAACACTTCCCCCCTCCTTTTTTTTTTTTTACTTTCATAACCTTTAAGACAATCTCATAATCTAACCAACCAGGTCAAGTCAGAAAAACAGAAAAAACTGTGCTACTGATACAGCAATTCAAATGATATCTGACTAGAAAACCACGGAATGCAAGAATCATTTCCCAAATTACAGCCGCTTCTCTCCACAAGTTCGTTATTGGAGCCACAGCCACAGAAGGCCATGGGAAAGTCAAGGCACAGTAGTATTCCCTGTGAACTATGCCTTTGGCCTTAGACTGAGTGCAGAATATCTGCACTATACAAAACAGTGATTTTTCCCTAAAGCGCTTGTCAGTTTCAAAATAAAACAAGCCATGAACTTTGCTGCTTCATAGTCCCCCCTTCCCACCACCCTCATAACTTCCCTCATAGCTCAGTTGGTAAACAATCTGCCTGCAATGCAGGAGACCCTGGTTCGATTCCTGGGTAAGGAAAATCCACTGGAGAAGGGATAGGCTACTCACTCTAGTATTCTTGGGCTTCCCTTGTGGCTCAGTTGGTAAAGAACCTGCCTGCAAAGTAGGAGTCCTGGGTTTGATCTACTGGTTGGAAGATTCCCTGGAGAAGGAAAAGGCTACCCACTCCAGTATTCTGGCCTGGAGAATTCCGTGGGTTGTATAGTCCATGGGATCACAAAGAGTCGGACATGACTGAGTGACTTGCACTTTCACTTTCCCACTACCACCAAACCTGAGTCTAGGATACAGCAAGTATTATCTCAAGATTGCTCTCCAGGTACACCAAAAAGGAAAGAGAGACTCAGAGCAAGAGAGAACATTTGACCCTACTGTTTAACCTGGAGCTGCCCTGGGTCACACATGAGGCTTTAACTCTAAGCTGGAAGGACTTTGGAAGAAAAGAGAGAAAGATAGTTGGGCTTCTCATCCTTCTGTTCATATCAGTATCTCTACCATTCATTCATGATCTTGTATTTACCCTTTTAGGTCATCTACCCCATTTCACCACAGAAGAGAAGTCAGGGCACAGCAAACATACCTGCGTCATAACAACTGCGTCACAGCAAGTCCCTACACTGAAATCTGAACAACTGGGTAAATATTTCTCTTTCTTGAGTTCAATACAAGGAGGAAGCAAAGAGAATTCCAAGAACAATGATGAAAGAGAACTCAAGGCAACAGATCCACAGAGGAACATAATAAAACTGTGTAAAAGGCAGTAGGGGGGCTCCGGATGTCTCTAGATTAAAACAAAGAAAGAAAAGAAAATTAATGGATTGTTTTATATTTGGAACATTGAGGGGAGTATTCTATCTCTATTAGTTGGAGGGAATGTTTGTAGTAGATGGTACATAGAAAACTAAGAAACGTAAAAACAAGGCAATTATTGACTCCATGAAAGACAAAGAGAATTACTCAAAAAGTAAAATGAGAATAATAGATCTGGTGAGATCCACTATGTGTAATAATTACATATTCATATTAATAATGAATATAGATTGAGGCAAAAATTACAATCAACTATATTGGAAATGGATGCAGGAGTTGCAAGTAAATGTATCAAGGAAATGAAAGACAGCCAAACCATATTCCTCCATAATAAAAAATCAATACTTAATGGTGCAAATTTTAAAAAATGAATTAAGCACTGAAATCACAATTATTGTAATTTCACTGAATGTATATATATGTATATATATATCCTCATATACAAATCATATTCATAAAAATTTTACAGCTTGAAAATACCAAGTATGCTTTAGAAACTCTGATACAAAATCAGAACCATTGAAAGAAATGAACTTGCATGCTCTACTGAAGTTCAGGATTATATTCATCAATATGAACAATAACTGCAAGGACTGAAACATAGAATATATATACCTCAATGCATGACTTCATAATGATACAAAAATAACACAGAACACTTACTAGTCACCTTTGGAGGATATTGGACACCCAACCTATTATTTTGAAAAGTGCTAAATAAAGGGGGAGAACAAAGCCTCCAATACATAAACTGCCTGGACTACATAAATCATTTCTATGGTATAAAATAATTGATGAGAAGTTTTTCTTTAAAGATGTTTTCTAGCACCAAAATTCTAACAATTATCACCATTTTGTGGCCTCTAGTGAAACAATAAATCTAGGCAATGATAATCTGACATTACAAAGAGATAGCCAGAAATATTTAACTTTCACTCTAAGTATCCAAAACCACACGTAATATATTCTTACCAGAAAACTGATGTTAAAGCTGAAGCTCCAATGGCTTGGCACCTTGATGCAAATAGCTGACTCACTGGAAAAGATCCTGATGCTGGGAAAGATTGAAGGCAGGAGGAAAAAGGGACTACAGTGGGCAAGATGGTTGGATGGCATCACCGACTCAATGGACATGAGTTAGAGCAAGCTCTGGGGGAGATGATGAAGGACAGGGAAGCCTGGTGTGCTGTATGTAGTCCATGGGGTCGTTGGACATGACTAAGTGACCTAACAACAAAAAATCATTTTATAAAAAATGTAGGTCAAACTACCACACAATTGCACTCATCTCACATGCTAGTAAAGTAATGCTCAAAATTCTCCAAGCCANCCCTGTCTCCTATATAATGTCATGAACCTCATTCCATAGTTCATCAGGCACTCTATCTATCAGATCTAGGCCCTTAAATCTATTTCTCACTTCCACTGTATAATCATAAGGGATTTGATTTAGGTCATACCTGAATGGTCTAGCGGTTTTCCCTACTTTCTTCAGTTTACCTATGGCTGATTTACACTGTTGTACAGCAGAAACCAACACAATACTGTAAAACAATTATCTTCCAATTTGATAAGTCTGCAGAAATACAGCAGCACTTTCTTTTTAAGTAAAATTAAGGAAAGATTAAGTCCTACATATTATCCAAAGCAGTCATCCTCACAGCATTGTTCCCAAGCAGTTAACTCATGTATACTTTAATATTTCTAGGAGGACAAAGTTCAAATTACCAGAATATTCTTCATTATAACAAGCTGAAACTTTCTGTACCTTTCTGTCAATGCTACTCATCCTCTCTTGTAGAGCTAAAGAGAAAATATATAATCCACCAGTTTTGATGGTGGATGGTAGGTGATCTAGGGAGGTTTTGAAGGAGAAAAAGATGCACGCATGCGCATGCATGCGCGCACACACACACACACACACACACACACACACATACAGGTCCCTGCCTCAGATCAATGAGAAATTTCTGGAGTAGGGCCCAAGCATCTGTATTTTTAAAAAGTTCCCTAGGTTATACTAATAAAAACCAGGGTTGTGAACCACTGATAATCTCTCTCTTGGTATACTAAGCCCTATCACGTGCTGTCTTCTCCTGAATCACTTCCAGCTACCCTTCATTTCCTCTATGTATGCTTGCACATAATTTCCTACCTACTACGTAAAGATCCAGGCCAATCATAACAACCAAAAATGTGGGCTGAACTGCACTGATTTAAGCAGGGAGAAGAAAACTAAAGGCAGAATTAGGTAGAAAATACAAAGTTAAATAACATTTAAAAAGTACATCCTCTGTCTGTTTTCACCATGCTATAGCATTCCTTTACTAGTAAATAATACAAATGGCAATACCATTTCCAAGGTCTCATGCCAATGTGGCAATCCTAGACTACATCTGCCACATAGCCAACTCCATGCCTAGCAGCCGGGCTGAGAGTGGAGAGGGTGGCAGGGAATCTTAGAAAGTCTGCCTTAATTGCCATATGGGTTGTTATCAATGGCTACTATTACTTTGTAGCAGCAGTCGACATACAAGGATAAGCTGAAGATTCACCCCACAATGGCTGGCAATCTTTGTTTCTAGGCAAACCACATCTGAATATGCAGAAATGATGGTCAGAACTACTATTAATATCTTCTGTACTTATAGGGTCCCCTGCTGAGCTCTGAGAAGATATCTGTTTGAAGACTGTGTTTAACTCTGGGAGAAAGACCACTCGATTTTAGGAACTACGAATGATCTGAAGACAGACCACTGTTCACCTTATTTGTATGATGTGCCTCCACAATGCTCTGTTCCCCCTGCCTCTGCCTGCATATTTTCTCTGTAAGGCACACATCACAGCCTTCTTGGACTTAACAACAAACACTACAAAGCACCTCTGCACTACACTTGGGGGCCTTTTAAAACAGCAAAATCACCAAGAAAAAGCAAAAAATGTGGAAAACATAATACGAAAGAGACCACAGAGAGGATGCTTGTTTTCACTGTGAGAGCTAAAACACAAAGGCAGAAGGAGTCTTTTGACTCAGCTGAGAACTCAGCTGGGAAGCACCTGGGAACCGATTTTGGGCTTACAAATATATTTAAAATGAGTAAGTGAGCTCACAAATACAGAATCTATGAATGAAGACTGTATTTAAGAAGCAATGTTACAGCATTTTGTCAATGTCAAATAAAATGTCACTAAACAGAAATGGTAATTACTTTTCACTAAAATTATGGTAGATTTCTATCATACAATTTTATGTGCTCATGTGGAAATACCAAAACAAATATAAAAGCTATTCCTATATAGCTCTGTGCTTCGTGTGTTTAGTCATGTCTGACTCTTTGCAGCCCCATGGACTACGGCCCCCCAAGCTCCTCTGCCCACAGAATTTTCCAGGCAAGAATCCTGCAGTGGGGTTCCATTTCCTTCTCCAAGGGATCTTCCCGATCAGGGATCAAACCCGTATCTCTTGTGACTCTTGCACTGGCAGGCAGATTCTTTACCACTAGTGCCACCTGGGAAGTCCCTCCTATACAGACACATTTTAGTAAATCAGTAGCTAATCCAGAGTTCATCACTTTATTTCCTTATTAAAAACTCTATTATCAAGAACATTAAAGTTTTCACTTTATTTTATATTGTGCTCCTAATATTTATAATCATTGTTTTCCCAAAATGCTTAATGATAGAAGTAACTTTTCCAGCTTAGTTTATCAGAAGTGGCTTACCACTGTTAAGTATATAATTTTTGAAATTAGAGTTTACTTCCTTGATTTTGGGAGAGCTTTTACAGAGAGATTATAAAGATGTTAAAAGTAGCTTCAGACAGATTTGGCTGAAACTTGTGTGATTTCCAATGCAGGTAGATCAGGTTTCAATTTTTAGATAATGCTCAATATACTAAATTAAGCCAAAACAAAAAAATTCCATAAATTATTTTGAGTTTTTCTGTCTAGAATTCAGAATAACATTCTAAAGAAACCAAGGAAAAATTAATGTATAGTTTCATATAATGAGCACTCATAGTAAGGGAACCTAACTTCCCGAAACTTCAGGAAGGCTCAGAGAGAAAGAAAAAAAAGAAGTAAAAAACAATGGAAGAGAAAAAGTATACTTCCTAACTGCATATTCTCTCAAGACAGTCATACTGAAGGAGAGGAGATCTGGAACAGGAAGAAAAGTACTGAGATGATGCTCAGATTACAGTATATTTATACTGTATAGAGATTCAATATAAATATACTTTAAAAAGAAATACTGAGGGACTTTCTTGGTGGTCCAGTGGTTAAGAATCTACCTGCCAATGCAGGCGACACAGATTTGATCCCTGGTCCAGGAAGATCCACAAGCCTCAGGGAACTAAGCCCATGCACCACAGCTACTGGGTCTGTGCTCTAAGGCCTTGTGCTCTGAAGGGAGCTGCAGTTCCTGAGCCCACACACCCTGGAGTCTATGCTCTGCAAGGAGAGAAGCCCCTGCAATTCAAAGCACACCACAACTCAAGAATCGTCTCTACTCACTGCAACTAGAGAAAGCCCGCTTGCAGCAACAAAGACCTAGCACGGTCAAAAATAAATAACATAAAGTAAAATTAAATTAAGTTAAAAACAAATTTCAAAAATTGAAAAAAAAAATTAGAAATGCTGGGTTGGCCAAAAAGTTCCTTCCTTTTTTTCCCCACAAAATCTCATGGGAAAACCCAAATGAACTTTTTGGCCAATCCAATACTAAACTGTTCTGAATTTTAGTCATCATTCTTTATTGAAACTATGTGGACAAGGATTAAGTCATAAGTCTACTTTCAGTAATAATTTAAACTATCTACCTACACAAAAGAAGAAACAGGTCTTTAAAAGTTTCTAATTTATTATAGATAAGAACTAACAATTTATAAAGGATCAATTCACTCTGGAAAAAGGAAGGAGCTCTGAAATTACTTTGAGGTGCAAACACACTGAATAAAGATCACTTTCAAAAGCATATAACTTCTAATTAGTAAAGGAGATTTCTTAGTTATTGTACTGAACGCAGTTGCTCTATTCTACCCTTTGTGACACTAGACAATGAGAATTTTCTGAAAAACTTCTAAAAAGTCATAATTTTAATATCAGATTCTTTCTTTAATATCAATTTTTTACTTCAGATACAAAAATCACTTAAAATATTTTACTATCTCTATTACTCCATTCATTTCGCTTACACATACATGTCACAAAATAAAATTCACTGGCAATTAATTCCAGTACAATTTGGATCCAATAAAAACATTCAAAAATAAATGGGCTGGACTATAACAAGTTTCTATACTTAAATGATAGAGAAGGCAATGGAAACCCACTCCAGTACTCTTGCCTGGAAAATCCCATGGGCAGAAGAGCCTGGTAGGCTGCAGTCCACGGGGTCGCGGAGAGTTGGACATGACTGAGCGACTTCACTTCCACTTTTCACTTTCATGCACTGGAGAAGGAAATGGAAACCCACTCCAGGGTTCTTGCCTGGAGAATCCTAGGGACGGGAGAGCCTGGTGGGCTGCCATCTCTGGGGTCGCACAGAGCTGGACATGACAGAAGCGACTTAGCAGCAGCAGCAGCAGAATACTTAAATGATAAATATGATAAAATCATAATAAAGGCAAAACAATAAACAGTAACTCTCTTCACCTGGATGAACTCAATCACTTGTCTTCTTGCTTTCTTGGAGAAGCCTTATGCTGAATACTGGCTCATGGTGTCTTTGTAAAACTATTTGAGGAGTGCTTCCCTGATGGCTCAGTAGTAAAGAATCCGCTTACCAAAGCAGGAGACAAGAATTCAATCTCTGATCCGGAACATCCCACATGCCTAGGAGGATTTAAGCCTGTGCGCCACAACCATCAAGGCTGTTCTCTAAAATCTGCCTGTGATCCGCAATAAGAGAAGCCACCTCAATGAGAAGTCCACGCAAAGCAACTAGAGTAGCCTCTGCTTGATGCAACTAGAGAAAAGCTCATCCAACCAAAAATAAATAACTTAAAAAAAAAAAAAAACTATTTGAAACTTTACATTTATTTCCTTGTTTACTTAAACTAAAAGCTTTATGTAGACAGTGTAATAGGTATTTGCTCACCAAAGTATACACAGCTGACGCAGCTAACATAGGATGAACTGGAACTCTATGGAAGGGGCCTGACCAGAAAATATCAGCCACTGCCTAATTCAAAACTGTGAAGGGCATAATTAGAAACGTAGTCTTAAGAATCCTAATGACCAAAAACAAAAAAGAGTCCTGATGAATTTCAGTGCCATGTCTGACTCTTTGCAACCTCGTGGACTGTGGCCTGCCAGGCTTCTCTTTCCATGGAATTCTTCAGGCAAGAATACTGGAGTGGGTAGACATTCCCTTCTCCAGGGAATGGATATTCCTGATCCAAGGACCGAATCTGGGTCTCCTGCATTGCAGGCAGATTCTTTATAATCTAAGCCACCAGGGAAGCCTGTATTTGGAGAACCTAGCAATGAAAATAAACCAAACTTTTGGGCTAAGGAAAATACATTATTTGAAAAATTAATCCCAGTGAACAGTGAAGAATTTTCAATTCATAAGATAAATGTAAAAATCCTAAATAAAGGATTAGCGATTAAACCCAGCAACTTAGTAAGGTATAAAATCCACATGACCATGTAGGATACACCTCAGGAAACCACTGCAAAAGGCTTCATGAGATGATGGAGGAAAAGATTACATGACACTCAACAATGCTTGCTATAATTTAACATCCATTTTTATTATTTATAGCTACTATCTATATGATTTTTAACAAAAAATATATACATCATTGAAGAAATTTAGTTCCTTGGTGCTGCTGCTGCTAAGTCGCTTCAGTCGTGTCCGACTCTATGCGACCCTATGGACAGCAGCCCACCAGGCTCCTCTGTCCACAGGATTCTCCAGGCAAGAATACTGGAGTGGGTTGCCATTCCCTTCTCCTCCTTGGTGCTATTATACACTAAATATTAATCATATTGACATTATCTCTAAAAGTACTAACCACATCACCCCAAAAATGTCGCATATTATGAGTGATTATAAGCTTTTCTCTAACATTTCCAAATGTTATTATAGACACAATATGAAAAAGTTTGGAAGTAGGCTATGTTCTATCATCTTTCTCTTGAAAGTTAAATTATTCCTTCTTAATAATTCTTATACTCATAACTTTCTAATTTATAGTATAGTAGTAAATTCCATAGGATTTAACAGCAGCAAGTTGATCTCTCCCAGTCTTAGCCTATCTGTCCAATCTTTTTTCTCCTACTGGCCACCATGTCTCTGCTTCCCTCAGCTGCGTCTTTTTTTTTAACTTTTTGGCCATGCCATGTGGCATCTTCCCAGATCAGGGATCAAACCCACACCCCCTGCAGTGGAAATGCAAAGTCTTAACCACTGGACCACCAGAGAAGTCCCTCAGCTGCATCTCTGCCTCGTCTCTACCCACGTATCTACCCTTCATGTACAAATGTGAGCATTGGGGCTCCCATTCCTCCCCCTCCTCACCTAGTCAAAGGCTCTCTGTCCTCTGAGACCACGTAAAAATCCTCTTTTCTCATGAAAA
The DNA here is from genome assembly GCA_006410615.1 of Neotragus moschatus. Taxonomy (NCBI): domain Eukaryota; kingdom Metazoa; phylum Chordata; class Mammalia; order Artiodactyla; family Bovidae; genus Neotragus; species Neotragus moschatus. Next base: position 1,980,463 of record SJYA01002617.1, on the reverse strand, counting down.
CCATGAGCACCATTTAATTGACCACAAAGTCACACTTCTAAGTACTTTATGTTTTACCAAACACTTTCCATACAATTACTTAACACACAATTATTTTCATTGAAAGTTAATTCACTTAGTGCTCACCAAGTTCTATAGGACTGGCATTATTTGTTCTCATTTTACTGAGACCACTGACCAGAGAGTAGTTACAGAAGTAGTCCAAATACATGAGAAAGCAGGACCTGAGGTGAGCTCTTAGAACTACATGACCAATGTTTTCTCCAATGACCCCAACGTTGCTTCCATTTTTCTCTAATTCTTCCATGTATTTTTATCCTCTCTTTACTAATGAATTCACGGACCAAAGGATGGGTTTGCTTATATTCTGTACAACACCCAGAACATGGCTGGGCACTAATATCACCGATACTGCCTAACCAACCTGTCCTTTCCTTCTCCAAGAGAAGTCTTGGAGAGCAGCAGAGAGAAGCATGGAAGATAGCAAGAAGGAACAGGAGCTAGCATGTTTCCAAAACATTATTAAAAAAAAAAAAAAAAAAGCAAAGAAGTAAAAAAGAAAAAATTCTACCCTAAGACAAAAATAGCAAACACCTTAATTCTTATTTTGTTTCATCTCACCATTCCAGGTACAGAAATTCCCAAGACCAGGTGAATGGAAATATGGGTAGAAAGAATCAAGAGATTCAAAGTAGGGTATCTTAACATTCTGGGATATCTGAGGTTTCAAGAACCGCTGTACCTTTGGGGAAGGATTTGGAGGCCAAGGTCAGCGTAGTAATGGTCCATACAGTGAATATTCCAGACTCTGTGAGCCATAGTCTCTGACAACTACTCAGTCTGCTGTAGCACAAAATTAGTCACAGGCAACACACAAAGAAAAGTACCTGCTTGTGTCCCAATAAAACTTTATTTATAAAAGCAGACTTTGGTGTGCCGACCCCTACTCTAGTTGGCCCGTGTGTGCCAAGTCACTTCAGTCATGTCCAACTCTTTGCAACGCTATGGACTGTAGCCTGACAGGCTCCTCTGTCCATTGGATTCTCTCAGCAAGAATACTGCAGAGGGTTGCCATGTCTTCCCTCCAGGGGATCTTTCCAACCCAGGGGAAAAAACCCGTGTCTCTTATATCTCTTGCATTGGCAGATGGGTTCTTTACCACGAGCGCCACCTGGAAAGCCCCAACTTGATCCAACCACTGTTAAACTTTGTCACATGTCCTTTTTACTTTCAGTTCTATTTTCTTCCTAACTCAAGCAAGGGCAGTTATCACCCCATGGAGGGCATTTATGGAGGACTTTTTGGTTGTCACTAAGGAGACACTAGTGGCAAGAGGATCAAGGGTTAGAAGCCTGCAAAGCAAAGGGCAATCATGCACAAGAGACTGTCCTGCCCAAAATGCCAACAGCATTATTCATAAAAAGTCAGGATGGCTCTTCCCATTGACCACCACAAAGATGCTTATGCCCTAAAGTTTAAGTCATCCCAAAGTACAAAATAAACCAAGAAGTTTAAGATGACACTGATCATCACTAGTTCTGTTTTCTCCTTTCCTTAAGGCAGGCACACAAACATGCCCATGCATATAAAAACACACACATGCAAACACAGGCACACAGATCTGAGGCAGAAAGAAAAATGTCCTCTTCCCCAGCTGCACTGCTTTGATTTGGAAAACATCCACTACTGTTAGCTTCCCTGGTGGCTCAGATGGTAAAGCGTCTGCCTGNAGTCCCTCAGCTGCATCTCTGCCTCGTCTCTACCCACGTATCTACCCTTCATGTACAAATGTGAGCATTGGGGCTCCCATTCCTCCCCCTCCTCACCTAGTCAAAGGCTCTCTGTCCTCTGAGACCACGTAAAAATCCTCTTTTCTCATGAAAACCATGAGCACCATTTAATTGACCACAAAGTCACACTTCTAAGTACTTTATGTTTTACCAAACACTTTCCATACAATTACTTAACACACAATTATTTTCATTGAAAGTTAATTCACTTAGTGCTCACCAAGTTCTATAGGACTGGCATTATTTGTTCTCATTTTACTGAGACCACTGACCAGAGAGTAGTTACAGAAGTAGTCCAAATACATGAGAAAGCAGGACCTGAGGTGAGCTCTTAGAACTACATGACCAATGTTTTCTCCAATGACCCCAACGTTGCTTCCATTTTTCTCTAATTCTTCCATGTATTTTTATCCTCTCTTTACTAATGAATTCACGGACCAAAGGATGGGTTTGCTTATATTCTGTACAACACCCAGAACATGGCTGGGCACTAATATCACCGATACTGCCTAACCAACCTGTCCTTTCCTTCTCCAAGAGAAGTCTTGGAGAGCAGCAGAGAGAAGCATGGAAGATAGCAAGAAGGAACAGGAGCTAGCATGTTTCCAAAACATTATTAAAAAAAAAAAAAAAAAAGCAAAGAAGTAAAAAAGAAAAAATTCTACCCTAAGACAAAAATAGCAAACACCTTAATTCTTATTTTGTTTCATCTCACCATTCCAGGTACAGAAATTCCCAAGACCAGGTGAATGGAAATATGGGTAGAAAGAATCAAGAGATTCAAAGTAGGGTATCTTAACATTCTGGGATATCTGAGGTTTCAAGAACCGCTGTACCTTTGGGGAAGGATTTGGAGGCCAAGGTCAGCGTAGTAATGGTCCATACAGTGAATATTCCAGACTCTGTGAGCCATAGTCTCTGACAACTACTCAGTCTGCTGTAGCACAAAATTAGTCACAGGCAACACACAAAGAAAAGTACCTGCTTGTGTCCCAATAAAACTTTATTTATAAAAGCAGACTTTGGTGTGCCGACCCCTACTCTAGTTGGCCCGTGTGTGCCAAGTCACTTCAGTCATGTCCAACTCTTTGCAACGCTATGGACTGTAGCCTGACAGGCTCCTCTGTCCATTGGATTCTCTCAGCAAGAATACTGCAGAGGGTTGCCATGTCTTCCCTCCAGGGGATCTTTCCAACCCAGGGGAAAAAACCCGTGTCTCTTATATCTCTTGCATTGGCAGATGGGTTCTTTACCACGAGCGCCACCTGGAAAGCCCCAACTTGATCCAACCACTGTTAAACTTTGTCACATGTCCTTTTTACTTTCAGTTCTATTTTCTTCCTAACTCAAGCAAGGGCAGTTATCACCCCATGGAGGGCATTTATGGAGGACTTTTTGGTTGTCACTAAGGAGACACTAGTGGCAAGAGGATCAAGGGTTAGAAGCCTGCAAAGCAAAGGGCAATCATGCACAAGAGACTGTCCTGCCCAAAATGCCAACAGCATTATTCATAAAAAGTCAGGATGGCTCTTCCCATTGACCACCACAAAGATGCTTATGCCCTAAAGTTTAAGTCATCCCAAAGTACAAAATAAACCAAGAAGTTTAAGATGACACTGATCATCACTAGTTCTGTTTTCTCCTTTCCTTAAGGCAGGCACACAAACATGCCCATGCATATAAAAACACACACATGCAAACACAGGCACACAGATCTGAGGCAGAAAGAAAAATGTCCTCTTCCCCAGCTGCACTGCTTTGATTTGGAAAACATCCACTACTGTTAGCTTCCCTGGTGGCTCAGATGGTAAAGCGTCTGCCTGCAATGAGGGAGACCTGGGTTCGATCCCTGGGTTGGGAAGATCTCCTGGAGAAGGAAATGGCAACCCACTCCAGTATTCTTGCCTGGAGAATCCCACAGACAGAGGAGCATGGTAGGCTACAGTCCATGGGGTCGCAAAGAGTCAGACACGACTGCGTGACTTCATTTCTTCACTTCACTACTGTTAGCAGAGGCACTGCCAAATGAAATGTGCACTGTTGCTAAAGGCACACATAGGTTTAAAGGAACGACTGAGCTGCTTTCCACTGGCTCAAGAGAGCCAGGAACCGGTGGGCATTTACTTCCCTACCATCAGCCTGTTGAATTCCCTCCCCTCTCTCACTTCTCATTTCTCCCTTTGCTTTTTCTCATTTCTCCCCTTCCTCTTCTCCTGGCCTATGACTAAAAGGTGGTATCATCAAGCTCCTCCATTCTGGGATCACTGGAAGCTTGGCACCTAATAAATCAATGGTCACTCATAAGCTCTACAGCATATCTCTTAATTCGACTTTGGTTTGGAACAGATTGAACAGACATGGCCCTTCTGCAGCTGCTGGATAGGAAGCATTAAAAGATAAAAACCTGGTTTAAAGTCACTGTGGTTAATAAGTGTCCAAAGTCTGATTCAGCCAGTTTAAAGACAGCCTTAACAGTATGCCACTGAACTAGCACAAAGCAGGAAGCAGAGTGAATAGTTCCAGGGACTGCCCAAGGGCTGGGTAAGATAATCCCTGACACTGAGGTATAAGAACAGCTGGTGACCAAGCCAAGTAAATCAGCACACTTATTACCAGACAGAAATGTCACAGGGTTTAGCTACTTTGCTCCCAATTAGATTTGTAATTTGCTATAGCATCAAGTTTAATGAGCTATATAGTTACCAGCTTATTCATTTAATAAGCATTTACCGAGCACCAGAGCAGAAAACTACGGGGCCAGGCAGTATTCTAGGTACTGAGGATGCAGCATTCAACAAAGTAGAAAAAGACCACCATTTTTCTTGAGCCTACATTCTAGAATGTATGTGTGTGGGAAGATGGCACAAAAAGACAACAAATATAAACTAAAACATGGTTAAGTACCATGATGACAGACACCCAGAGTGGGAGGGCTATGACAGGGGTGAGGAAAAGTCTCTCTGGGAAGGCATCTGAGCTGAGAGCTGAGTGACAGAAAGCGGCCAGCCAATAGAAAATCTGGAGGAGTTCATTCCGGACAAAGGAAAAGGCCAAGCGAGGCTTAAACACCCTATTTTTTTTTTTTTTGAGGCAAGAAAAGAAAACCAGCATGGCTATAGGAGGAGGAGGAAGGGAGGGAGCTGACAGGTAAGAGAGGTAGTCTGAAGCCATGACTATGAAACTAGTAGGCTGTGGTTATGAGTGTAGATTTTTTTGTATGAGTGATGGGGAATTCACACCGTTTCCAAGCAATACAGTCATGAACTGCTTTGCACTTTGAAAACATCAGTTGGGCCCAGCGGAGGAAAATGAACTATAAGGGGATAAGAATGAGCACAGGGAGGCCTGTTAGGAGACTACTAGAGTAATCTAGGTACGATGACAATAAATTAGACTAGGATGATAGCAATGAAGACAGAAAGGGGGAGAAAAGTGATCCAGATACGTGAAAAAGTGAAATCATGTCAACGTGGACTGGATAAGAGGAGTGAGAAAAAAAAAAGGAATGCAGGATGGTATGTTAGCCTGATGATATGAAGCCTAAGCTTACAGGCTAACTCTTTGTGGCAGACAGGATCCAAGGAAAGAGTAAGGAAAAAAGAGAAAAGTGAGGCAGTTTGGGAGAATAAACACAAGGCATATGTTAAGCTGACAACAGCTTCAAAAACAAACAGATGATTGTTAACTTTGGAGAACTTCTTCGGACACAGTGTGAAACCACTTTGTACTGGAAACAGTCCAGTGGGGAATAGAGGAAAAAGAATTTATTTGCAGTCTCCCTTCCACATCCTGCCTCCCATTGATCAAAGTCGGTCCCACAAGGCTTTAACCCTTTCACACTTCTGGGTATGTGACCCAGCCCCTCTAAAGCACCCTTAAGGCCCAACCTAGCCAGCATCAAGGTGTGATGGTCTTTTCCTTATCAGCACCACACGTGGCGGCTCTCTAGTCTGTGCTGACAGCAGCATCTGCCGGGACCTTATGGTAATAAGAATAGTTATAATAACCTATTATGAAAAAAAATCTGAAATATATATACATATATAACTGAATCACTTTGCTGTATACCTAAAACTGACACAAAACTTTAAATCAACTACACATCAATTAAAAAAAAACTATCAAAAAAAAAAAAAAGAATATTGTGAGCATTCTCAAGGGCAGGAATCTGAGGGTGAGTGGGGCTGATTAGTTCTGGAATAGCACATTAACCAGCAGAGATAACTTCACGCTTCCAGTTTGTTTGTTGTAGTTGCTAAGTCATGTCCAACTCTGTGACCCCATGGACCATAGCCCATCAGGCTCCTCTGTCCATAGAATTTTTCAGGCAAGAATACTGGCATGGGTTTTCATTTCCTTCTCCACGGGACCTTCCCCATCCAGGGATCGAACCCACATCTCCTACATTGCAGGTGAGTTCTTTACTGTCAAAAATTGTGAATCACTATATTGTATACCTATAACATATAATATTATACACCAACTATAGTTCAACTTTAAAAAGGGTAAAAAAGAGAGAGAGAAGAATAGATGATATCAAAACAAAAGGAGGGGAGACTACCCTAGTAGTCTAGTGGCTAAGACTCCATGCTCCCAATGCAGGGCGCCTGGGTTCAAACCCTAGTCAGGGAACTAAGATCCCATATGCCATAACTAAGACCTGGCGAAGCCAAAACTTCATTAAATAGATTAAAAAAAAAAAAAACCTTTTTAAAAAAAGAGGGTGGTTTTAGGAACAAGATTCCTGGTAAGGCAAAAAGGGATGAGATGGGCCTTTGATAAAAGCAGGGGCACTTCATTACAACACAGTAAAAGTAAGTGGCTTGGATGTAGACACACTCAGACTGGAAGACGTGGGGTGAGAAAATAAAAGGCCTTCTACACTGACTGCATCTATTTTCTTCCACAGGATAAGAGGCAAGATCATTGTCATTAAATATAGCCAGACTGGTACTCAACAGAATGTGTTTCACACAGCCAGGTCACCCTCAAGTTCACTTTGGTAGTACGCTTTTCTAGACAGGGACAAAATTCATGGGCAAATTATAAACTATTCCAGCTTTCCAAACATACACACTAATACAAGGAAAAATGAGACCACGTAGCTACACAATTAAATATCACCATCTAGTGGCTGAAACCTTAAAAGCCAGCGTATAAAAGTTTGAACCCATACTGTGATTCTTAAAAAAGGTATGCATATCCCGTGAATGCGTGTGTCCTGTGCAAGCGTGTGCGTGCTAAGTCATGCCTGGCTTTTGTAGCCCACCAGGCTCCTCTGTCCATGGAATTTTCCGGGCAAGAATACTGGAGTGGTTAAAAAAAAAAAAAAAAGAATACTGGAGTGGGTTGCCATTTCCTCCTCCGGGGATCTTCCTGACTCAAGGATTGAATCCACATCTCCTTCACTGCAGGCAGACTCTTCACTGCTGAAGCACCCTGGAAGTCTACTGTTTGTCCTGGTTAATATTAATTCGAGAAAAAGATGCTTGAACAAAATAATTGTTAAAAAAAATTAATACTTCATGAAATGTATCAATCACATATAAAATCTTACACTATCTAAAGTATATTCACTAGTGAGTACTAGGTGCTATGTGGCATGCTAAGTGTTTATACATGGACTTGCTCTTTAATCCCCCAATAGTTTATGAGATAAATGTCACCTTCATTTTACATATAAGGAAACTATAAATTGACACTTAAAAGATTAAGAATCTGCTCAACATTTTTACAGTAAAAACGATAAAGCTAGAATCTGAATGGAATTAAAATGACTTCAAAATCCACGCTCATAACCACTAGACTCACTGTACTGTCTCTGTAAGGCACCAGGGGCTTCCCAGGTGGCAAAGTGGTAAAGAATCTGCCTGCCAGTGCAGGAGATGCAAGAGACGCAGGTTCAGTTCCTGAGTTGGGAAGATCCCCTGGAGTAGGAAATGGCAACCCACTCCAGTATTCCTGTCTTGAAAATTCCATAGACAGAGGGGTCTCAAAGAGTCGGACCCAACTGAGGGACTGGGCACACATAAGCATAAGGCACTAACGTTACTTAGGGCTTCAGTAGAAAAGCAAGCCAGTTTCCTGTTAGAAGGAATCCTGAAGACTACAAGGTAGAACTTCAAAATTTAAAAGCTATGCTGCTGCAAACCACATTTTCCTAAGAGTAGCTAACAGTTTGTTACTAATGAAGTAAACTGGACAGGGTAGAGTCTGTGATGCTCAAGAACTGTGCCTCCTTTGGAGGAAGAACAGCATTAACACACTTGAACCATACATATTTGATGTACTCAGACAATTCTCTAAATGCTAAATAAAACTAAATGAGAAAACCTGCAGGGTAAAAAAAATCTCAAGGAGGCGAAACAATGCATCCCAGGAAACTGAAGGAGCTCCCTCCTTGCCATCCACCTTCCCTCCCTCCTTCTCTACCAATGACTCCAGAGGCACCCCTACTTCTCTGCACTCTTAGGATTATTACTGATTCCAAGTTCAAAGCTGTTCCATACTTTGTTACTTAATCCTTACCACCATAGCTTTTGGGGAAAGAAATTGGACTCAGAAAAGAACAATAACTGTCAAGTGTCATATTCTCAGGCAGGAGGAAGACAGGAAAAATCTATTCCCAAAGGTCCTCTGTGGTTGGAATACGAAATAAAAGACGTTCTCAGAATGGTGTTCTAATCTGGAGTTTAAAAATATATATTTCTATAGGTACAATGTAACATACGGTAGTTAATCCACAAAAACCTATTTAGCCACAATATAACATAACACAGCAGCCTTACAAATATTCAGTAAATATCTACTGATTGGCCTTGTAAACGACACAAATTATTCCAAGAGTTAGAGCACAAAAGTCTGTTTAGACAAAGTCCCTACATTCCTGGAGCTTACATTTCTAGAAGGCAAAGAAATATAAAGCACTAAATAAGTGAAAAATGTAACTTCAAAAAGGGAGAAATACTAAAATTTAAAAAGCTGATGTGACTGTGGTTTTTCTTACTTTGTTCAAGTCATAAAATTACTTCTCACCATTGTTAACAAAATATAACGAAAAGGGTCTTATACATACGAAGAGATCACAATCTAGTTTTTTCTCTTCAGGAGTGTTTACTGCAAACTTTTTTGTATTTCTTTGCTCCAGCAATACCAACTTGGTACAGTTTTCCTAAATAGGTAAAACAATTTCCTGGCTCTTTCTACTTCCATATTCTGTTCCCACTTTCTTGAAATACTTCCCATCACTATTAGTTTGGCAAATACTACTCCTTCTTTGAAACCCAACTGAAGATTGAATTTATCTGTCAGAATGTCCTTGATATACACAGGTAGAACTGGCTCTGATTTCCTGTGATTCTAAAATATTTTGTATGGACCTGTCTTACTGCACACACTACTCTAATTATTTGTATTCTTGTGCAGAAGGCAATGGCACCCCACTCCAGTACTCTTGCCTGGAAAATCCCATGGATGGAGGAGCCTGGTGGGCTGCAGTCCATGGGGTTGCGAAGAGTCGGACACGACTGAACGACTTCACTTTCACTTTTCACTTTCATCCACTGGAGAAGGAAATGGCAACCCACTCTAGTGTTCTTGCCTGGAGAATCCCAGGAACAGGGGAGCCTGGTGGGCTGTCCTCTACGGGGTTGCACAGAATCGGACACGACTGAAGTGACTTAGCAGCAGCAGCAGCATCTTATCAAAAGCTGAGCTCCTTAAAGTTTATTAATATATCTTACTTCTCTTTGAATGTTTTTTTAAAAGAAGGATGAATGGATAAATGGCTATTTGATGTTAGATTTTAATGATGACGTTACACATTTCTTAAAACTTAACACATTTTAAAGAAATTGGTCCATCAATAAATGTCTAACACTGTTCCTACACCTTGGTACATCAATAAGTCTTACAGCACTTGAAATAACTGCCACCCTAACAACTAATTCACTTTCTGATCTCTCACCACTGTAGAGATCAATTTAATGATTTTCTCTGAAACACAGATTTAGAAATATAAGTCATGAGTAAAGAAGTTTTTCAATCTTTTGTAAGGTTTATTTGATTAGCATTCCTTTCACCTAATCACAAAATAGACATTTAAAATTCTTTTTTAAAAAAAAGCTGATGTGATGGAAAAGAAGGAAGTACAGGGTGCTGTGTAGTCAGGGAGTGGTTTGCTGAGAAGAGGACTTATGAGCAGAGATCTGAAGGACAAGATGATAAACATCAGAACACAGGAACTAACAGGTTTTCAGATAAATCATAAGACAAAGCTGCATCAAGAACTGTCTTCAAAAACACAAGGAAGGACACTGTGGCTTAAAATGTACCGAAAATGATAGTGGTTTAAGAAGTTGATAGGAAAACAAGGATTGAGCTCTATTCTTTTAATTTAACTTTACTATTCTCCTTATATTATTCACTACTCCTCACATTACTTTCAATCACGTTGAATATTCTCTTAGATATTTTTAAACCATTATTTCTATTTATTTTTGGCTCAGAGTAGCCAGATAACTCATAGAACTATAGATTCCTTTAATTCTTTAGTGATCCTTCAAAGCTGTGTACACAGTAATCCAAAAACAAATGCTAAAGACCTAAAATAATTATCTCACAGTGTTCTCCATTCAAAATAAAGCATCCTATCCAGCTGATTTCAGTGAAATGACTCAATGTTTTGAAAGAAAAAAAACAAGCTATTTGTTTATCCACAAAGTTGATATCTCTCATCTACCACAGGAAATTTAGAGGGGATCCCATGGCAGTAACTGAGTAGCTCTTCCCTTCTACACACTAGTGTGGTCTAGAGAAAAAGATAAAGACAACAAAATTAATGAATTTTTAACAGGCATTTACAGGAACTTCTAAAGATGTTTTATGGTCTCAAAATGATTTCATAAATGTGGAAAATTTATAGTTGATTTTCTTCTAAGATAGAATAGCCAATCTTGTGAAGTCCTACAAGAGGAAAGTCTTTGTGCCTAAACACTACAAATGAAAATTCACAGTCTAACACTAGGACATGAAGCTGTTAGCTGTCGCTGACTGTCTTCCCTTCACTTTCAATCTGAGGTGCTAATATTTTATAGTTTAAGCATTACTTCATGTTTTACATTAAAATTCAATAAGATTACTCCCAGAATCAAAATAACATTCCTTTCCTAAAAACAAAAAGGCCGGTTCCTCAACTTTGACTCAATTAAGAAAAAAATGATAAATGAGCAATCTTTTATAATCATCCTTACCAATAGTGGGGGGAAAAAGAAGAAAAAGAACAAAGAAAAGAATTTTTTTAAAGTGCTTCTTGTTAGCACTACTACTTCTAATGTCTCAAATGCTTCAGCACCACAAAGAGTATACCTAAGTCAATGCCACACAGGCCTGACTGTAGATCTCTGGATGATCTGACAAGCGTTCCATCCTACCAAAGACCAAAGCCATCCTCTAAAAGAAAACTCTAAAAACATACCTTTTATTTTCAGCCAAAGTGGCTCCTTCATCCTTCAGCTGTTTGCTTTTCTCGGCACAGCCTTCAAGGAGACTTTCTTTCCTCCGTTTAACAGCGTGAAGCCAGTTGCCATCATCTTTCCCGACTGCATCCTTCTCATCAGCAGCTTCAGCTTCAAACTGCTGGGATGTAACCTTTGAGACCTTCTCACCAATCTTCCTTTTCCATCCAAAGGAAGCCATTCTGGAAAAATTACAAAGAGAGAGCTTTAAATTTTATACTTGGCCCTTTATAGAAGTATTCCAACAAACAGGTAAAGAAAGGATAAAAGGATAAGGCTGTCACCATTTTTTGGCCCCTAATTAAAATAGTCGATCTGGGCAATAATCATCTATGGCTGCTAACATCCTAAAGTGAAAGTGTTAGTCACTCATCATGTCTGACTCTGTGACCCCATGGACTACAGCCTGCCAGTTTCCTCTGTCCATGGGATTCTCCAGGTAAGAATACTGGGGTGGATAGCAACTTCCTTCTCCAGGGGATCTTCCTAACTCAGGGATTGAATCCAGGTCTCCTGCATTGCAGGCAGATAGTTTACTGCCTGAGCCACCAGGGAAGCCCAACATGGTAAAGAAAGACAAGTTCACAATATGCATCTCCTGATGGAAGTGACACAGCAGCCACGAAATATTCCTGCCAAAATTAACACTACATCACCTCATATCTCTACCAGTTTATAAGAAATAAGGGATACAGAGGAGTATGCTAAATAACATGTCTGAGACAAGATAGCAAGAAACAGAAACTAAGGAAAAATAAAACTGGTTTCTTCAAGAAAAAAGGAAAAGTTGGGAGGTATCCCCTAGACTAAGAGAGACTTAAGAAACAAACCAAGCACAACGTGTGGATCTTGTTTAGTTACAGAATCAAACAAGCCAGTGGGGAGGAAAATTTTATGAAATAATAGGGGGGATCAGAACAATGCCTTCATATTTGATGATATTAAGAAATTCCTGCTTTTTCAGGTATAATAGTATTATGTTGACAAAAAGCATGCTCATCTTTTGGGAATACATATTAAAATATTTTACATGAAATTACACAGTATCTAGGAATTGTTTCAAAGGAATCAGCAGGAATGATGAATGTGATATAAGATACACAGATTAAAAGATTGCTATGAGTTGATAAGTGATCAAGTTAGGTGACGAGTACATGGAGTTTTTGTACTTTCTTCTCTCTTTGCATATATGTTTGAAATTTTCCATCATAGAAAGTTTTTGAAAGATTCAAAATTGGTAAATGATTTATTTCACAGAACTATACGGTTAATCAAAATGATAACAAATGTTAAACTGCTTTGTAAATCTGCAATAATAATACAAAATGTAAGGGCTGAGTGAGCAAGCATAACTGATGGAACAAAATTAAAGAAAACCCTGGAAGAATTCAACAAGTATTTATTTCGAGAAGGGATTTACTGAGGGATCAAGAACTCTTGCTAGTTACATGGATAGGTTTATAGATACTGAGAAACCTTTGGAATTGTAAATTAATTTTTATATGTTTGTATGCACCCTGCACAAGAGACTCTATGCTTTCATTCCGTTCTTGAAGGAGCCTACAACCACAAAGAGAGTATCAACTGACTGATCAGCTATTGGGATAAGGAAAAGCAATGGACACACAACTATCAAAGAATGGGCATTGTGGGAGTATCCGAGGGAAAGTAATGAAATAGTAAGTTTCAGCAGATACCAAGCTCGTCATCACCAATGCACACTGAAATAAAGTATAAGTAACTGCTAGGATGAAAGAGACCAAAAGAAAGTGTGGGTGGCTATGAGGTCACTAACATGGAAAGGCCCAAGGCAATGGCAGATTTTGGAGAGGTAAGAAAATTGTGGGTCATGTGCTTAAGTTCTTAATGAAGTGTCAATAAACCACAGCAATAAAGAAAAGTACTGGGTGGGACTTTCCCTGGGGGCCAGTGGTTGGGACTGCATGCTTCCACTGCAGGGGGCATGGGATCCATCCCTAGTTGGGGAACTAGGATCTCACCTGCCGAGAAGAGAGGCCCAAAAAAACCCAACAATCCCAAAGCAAACCAAAAGAGAATGGATAGGCTGATAGGGTTAAACCACACGCTTTCCACAGGAGCAGAGATTTTTAGAAAAGCCTGCAGGAGTAATGGATTATAAACTATACTAGGGAATGAGGACAAAGCCAAATCCTCTTCCCAGACCCATGATAACAGGGGAGAATGAGTTTCCTACGTTTGAAGATTACTGCAAGTAACATAGGGAAAGAACAACAACAACAAAAAGCCTGAAAAATGTGTGTTTACTATGGAATGTAAGTCCAGAAGTACAGAAAGAGAACGTAAGAATGGATCGTTAGAAAGTTCTAAGTCATGTTAAGAAGTCTTGCATTTACCACTGTCCCTAAAGGTGACAAGAATGAGCATGATTAAGTTTTCTGGCTTCAAGTTTCCAAATCTGCAATGTCAGAGACGAAACTGTGTGTGTTAGCCATTCAGTCGTGTCCGACTCTTTGCAACCCCACAGACTGGAGCCCGCCAGGCTCCTCTGTCCATGGAGATTCTCCAGGCAAAATACTGGAGTGGGTTGCTATTCCCTTCATCCAGGGGATGTTCCCGACCCTGGGATCAGAACCCTGGTCTCCTGCATTGCAGGCGGATTCTTTACCACTGAGCTACCAGGGAGGNCTTCCACTTCTACTCTACATCAAGTTTCCTTGTCTCCATGTCCATGTAAATATGAATCAAAAACTCATCTTATCTTGAGTTTTTAGCAGGTGGAGTCCAAAAAATGCAAGGGACAGAGATTGCTGCTTCTCCAAATTAGCCAGTAAAATAAGCCACACCACTTAACATCAGCTGTTTATATATGAAAAGCTATGACAAACCTAGACAGCATACTAAACTGCAGAGACATCAGTTTGCCCACAAAGGTCCATATAGTCAAGGCTATCTATGGTTTTCCCAGTAGGTCAGGTACAGATGTGAGATTTGGACCATAAAGAAGGCTGAGTGCCAAATAGTTGATGCCTTTGAATTGTGTTGCTGGAGAAGACACTTGAAAGTCCCTTGGACAGCAAGGGGGTGAAACCAGTCAATCCTAAAGGAGACCAGTCCTGGGTGTGCATTGGAAGGGCTGATGCTGAAACTGAAGCTCCGATACTTTTGATGCAAAGGGCGGACTCATTTGAAAAGACCCTGATGCTGGGCAAGATTGAGGGCAGGAGGAGAAGGGGATGACAGAGGATGAGATGGCTGCATGGCATCACCGACACAACGGACATGACTTTGAGCAAGCTCAGGGAGATGGCGAAGTTCACACCCTGCTTTGCTGCAGTCCCTGGGGTTGCAGAGTCAGACGCAACTTAGTGCCTCAATAGCAAATTCACGTATGTTTCCAAATGGCCAGCAAACACATGTAAAGGTGCTTAGCATCAGTAATGATTCAGTTCAGTTCAGTTCAGTCACGTCCAAATCTTTGTAACCCCATGAATCGCAGCACGCCAGGCCTCCCGTCCGTCACCAACTCCCAGAGTTCACTCAGACTTGCGTCCATCGAGTCAGTGATGCCATCCAGACATCTAAGCCTCTGTCGTCCCCTTCTCCTCCTGCCCCTAATCCCTCCTAGCATCAGAGTCAACTCTTCACATGAGGTGGCCAAAGTACTGGAGTTTCAGCTTTAGCATCATTTCTTCCAAAGAAATCCCAGGGCTGATCCCCTTCAGAATGGACTGGTTGGATCTCCTTGCAGTCCAAGCGACTCTCAAGAGTCTTCTCCAACACCACAGTTCAAAAGCATCAATTCTTCAGCACTCAGCCTTCTTTACAGTCCAACTCTCACATCCATACATGACCACAGGAAAAAACATAGCCTTGACTAGAAAGACCTCAGTCGGCAAAGTGATATCTCTGCTTTTGAATATGCTCTCTAGGTTGGTCATAACTTTTCTTCCAAGGAGTAAGCGTCTTTTAAGTTCATGGCTGCAATCACCATCTGCAATGATTTTGGAGGCCCCAAAAATAAAATCTGACAGTGTTTCCGCTGTTTCCCCATCTATTTTCCATGAAGTGATGGGACCAGATGCCATGATCTTCGTTTTCTGAATGTTGAGCTTTAAGCCAACTTTTTCACTCTCCTCTTTTACTCTCATCAAGCGGCTTTTCAGTTCCTCTTCACCAGTAATGATTAGAGAAACGCAAATCAAAACTACAGTGAGGTATCACGTCACAGCTGTCAGGATGGCCATCATCAAACGGATCCGCAATCAATGCATGCTACAGAGGGTGGAGGAAAAGGGGAACCCTCCTGTGCTGTTGCGGGGATGTAAATTGGTACAGCCACTATGGAGAAGAGTATGCAGAATTCCAACAGAACTAACACATGACCGAGCAATCCTACTCCTGGGCACATACACCCAGTTCAGTTCAGTTCAGTTCAGTCGCTCAGTCGTGTCCGACTCTTTGTGACCCCCTGAATCACAGCACGCCAAGCCTCCCTGTCCATCACCAACTCCCCAAGTTGGTGCAATGTCATGCTCAGAGCAGCTGTATTTACAATAGCCACTATGTGGCAGCAAGCTAAACATCCATCTGGAGGTGGATGGATGAAGAAGATGTAGTAAATATATATATATATATATAGTGGAATATTAATCAGCCATAAAAAAAACCCAGAACTGGACCACCTGGAGAGACGTGGATGGACCGAGAGTCTGTAATACAGAGTGAGGTCAGTCAAAAGGAGAAAAACGAATATCATATATTAACACATACAAGTGGAATCTGGAAAAACGGGATAGATGTCTCCTATTTGCAAAGGAGAAACAGACAGGCGTAGAGAAGAGACGTCTGGTAACCAAGCTGCAGCCGGGTGGTGGTGGGATGAATGGGAAGCTTGGGATCGATACGTGCATACACACTATTGATTTTATGTACAGAATAGGGGACGAATGAGAACATGCCGTACAGCAAACGGAAGTCTACACGTAATGCTCTGCGGCGACCTAAACGGGAAAGAAATCCGAAAACGGACGGGATATACGTGGACGTTTATCTGATTCACTTTGCTGTTCGGCAGAAACCAACACAATACTGTAAAGCAATCAGACACCCATCAAAAAAAAATTTTTTTAAAGTATGCATGCTTTCAAAGAAAGAGGAAATGGAGACTCAAACGGATGACGATAATGCCTAGTGGCAGAGTACAAGAATTCTTTACTCAAAGACGTGCAAACTGATGGGTCATGCCAAGTATGGCCTGAAAAGCTAGGTAGGACCCGGGTCACTGCAGCTGAGAGATGGTAAAATCAGCGACATCCATGATGTGCTCTGGGCCTGTGGATTGTTTTGAGCTGATTTTTCAGAGAGGCAGGAGACCCTGAGGCTCTGAACGCAGAGGAGAAGTTAGTCTTTTCTAAGTGGCAGCGACATTTATAAAGGAAACTTCCATTTGTAAGGCTGTTTCCCTCACCGTTAGCAGGAATGGACCGATGAGTTTATACCAAAAGAAACTCTTGTTTCTACCACAAGAAACAACAAGGAATACATGTAAGTGTGTTTAATAATCTTACTTTCGTTAGCCTTATTCTTCCTGGTCACCCTCCAGAAACTGGCCTCTTCTGACTTCTGTTATTTCTGAAGGTCTTTTTTTTTTTAATTTTTATTGAAATGTAGTCGATTAACAATGTTGTATTAGTTTCAAGTATACAGCAAAGTGATTCAGGTGTGTGTGTGTATATATATATATATATATATATTTGTGTGTGTCTATAACTTTTTTTATTGAAATTCAGTTCATTTACAATGTTATTTACATAACAGAGTTGGACACGACTGACGTGACTTAGCAGCAGCAACAGCATATGTAGAGGTGTCCGACTCTGTGTGACCCCATAGACGGCAGCCCACCAGGCTCCCCCATCCCTGGGATTCTCCAGGCAAGAACACTGGAGTGGGTTGCCATTTCCTTCTCCAATGCATGAAAGTGAAGAGTGGTGTGTATACATTAATTCCAAATTCCTAACTCATCTCTCCACCTTTTTCCCTTTTGGTAACCGTGTGTTTTCTATTTGTGTGAGTCTGTTTCGGTTTTGCAAATAAGTTCATTTGTATCGTATTTTTAGATTCCAGCAATAAATGTGACCTTTATCTTTCTCTGACTTACTTCACTTAATGTGACCATCTCTAGGTCCAGTCATGTTGCTATAAATAGCATTCCTTCATTCTTTTTGTGGCTGAGTACTATTTCATTGTCTATATGTATCACACTGAAGATGGTATTTAAGCCTCAATCCTAAGCCATTTCTTGCAGAGTTACACATTGTGTGTATCTCTCACGTACATAGTAGGCTGCTGTTGCTGCTGCTAAGTCGCTTCAGTCATGTCCAACTCTGTGCGACCCATGAACTGCAGCCTACCAGGCTCCTCCGCCCATGGGATATTCCAGGCAAGCGTATTGGAGTGGGGTGCCATACACGTTCAAAACCTTCTGGTTGATTTTCTTTTATTAATCTGTCTTCAGTTTCACTGGCCCCAGCCAGGAACCTAGAACATCAGAGAAACCATTTCTACTCCACACTCACCTTTAAGACTCAAGCAACCAAGCTCTGAATATGAGATAAATTTCTCAAGATCACATAAAGTCAGAGATGAGACGGACTTGCCTGGTGGGCCAGGGGTTAAGAATCCACTTGCCAGCGCGGAGGGCAGAGGTTTGATTTCTGGTCTGGGAAGATTCCACATGCCTTGGGTCAACTAAGTCGGCAAACCACAAGTATTCAGTCCACTTTCTACAGCTTGCGGGCAGCATCCAGAGAAGCCACCACAAAAAGAAGCCTGGGCACCCCGACTAGGGAGTGGCTCCTGCTGGACACAGTTAGAAAAAAGCCAGTGTCCAGCAACAAAGACCCAGCACACTCAAAACTACCAGTAAGTAAGAAATAAAAACAGTCTGCGATGAGACTTCCGGAGAAGCAAAGCCACACTGTGGCCATCACTTTGGAAGAAGATGGAATATCATTAGGTACATTGATTGTCTGAATAAAGGGGAACACAGTTAACCTTAAAGACTTCCCAGGTGACCAAGCAGCAAAGAATCCACGTACAAAATGCAGGAGAAACAAGAGATGCAAGTTTGACTTCCGGGTAGGGAAGATCCCCTGGAGAAGGAAATGGAAACCCACGCCTGGACTCTTGCCTGGAGAATTCAAAGACAGAGGAGCCTCGCAAGCTACAGTCCATGGTGTTGCAAAAGAGTAGGACATGACCGAGACACTCAGCAAAGCACAGATCAAGTTGTAGAACCAAAAACGTACTTTTGATAAGAAAGTTGAAGAGTTTGTGGATCTCCATATCCTCTTTGTAAAATCTCCTTGGCTCTCTAGTCAATATCCCAAAAACAAAAATAAGATTGCATTTTATCTTAAGAGCAATACAACTAAGTGCCTTTAATAGAGTGTGCAGGAAATATCATGTAGGTTGGTGCAAACGGGCAGTGTGCTCAGTTCTGAATAACCCGCCTACCGTGCAAAAATAAATGAGAGGAAATCCCTTCCCTGGAGGAACTCTTGATTTAGAGGGCTCCCAGCACATTTGGGTGATGGACTTATCCCACACAAATCATTAAAATATGATGGCCAGTTCCTAAAATGAGTCGTTACACTGGATGCAGACAATGGTGTAATTTATTCTTGTCCTAGGTACTCTAAAAGGATCACAACCCAAAGAGTGATAGATTAGGAAGAAAGGGGGTGGGGGGGGGCAGGGGAGGCAACGTTGAACTGGCAAATTAATTTCTTCAAAGAATAATGCAGTCTCGCCGATTGCTTTTCATTTCAGACCTGGAATTTTTTTGGCCAAAATGTAAGATGGCGGGACTTCCCTAATAGTCCAGTGGTTAAAAGTCTGCATCCAAATGCCACCCAGTACTCTTGCCTGGGAAATCCCAGGGACAGAGGAGCCTGGTGGGCTACAGTCCATGGGGTCGCAAAGAGTCGGACACGACTGAAGCAACTTAGCAGGCACACGGGCATGCATCTTGCATGGACCACGAAGGGAAAACACATGCTGAATTGAAGTTAACAGCTGGACAGGGATTAGCTGAAACACCTTCTAACATCATCCTGTGAAACCATCACAGGCTGATAGATTCTGTCCCCGCTAAAACTCATATATCAAAACCTATTCCCCTGAGAAGAAACAGAATTTGAGACTCCAACATACAGCACCTTGGCATGTGGAGTACCTTGGGGTGAAGATAATCAAAGCTCAACAGGCTCAGAAAGAAAGAGCTGTTAACATTCCCTTGTACTGTCTGAACAAATTTAGATAGGGACTCTATACCAGGAAAGTGTTATTAAAAGAGATATCTTTATTTTGCTCGGCTCCGAAATCGCTGCAGATGGTGAGTGCAGCCATGAAATTAAAAGACACTTACTCCTTGGAAGAAAAGTTATGACCAACTTAGATAGCATATTCAAAAGCAGAGACATTACTTTGCCAACAAAGGTCCGTCTAGTCAAGGCTATGGTTTTTCCAGTGGTCATGTATGGATGTGAGAGTTAGACTATGAAGAAAGCTGAGCGCTAAAGAATTGATGCTTTTGAACTGTGGTGTTGGAGAAGACTCTTGAGAGTCCCTTGGACGGCAAGGAGATCCAACTNACCCTCCGAGGCTGGTAGTCGGGGCCGCTCGGACCGGTCGCGCCCTCTAGCGGCTTACGAGAGCATCGGCGCGCTGGTGCCCACAGCTTGGGAGCGAGGGAAACTACGTCTGCGCAGGCTGAGTGCGCGTGGAGAGGACTTGGCTGGTGGTATCGCGAGGCCAATCCAGTCAGCAGGTAGAGGGCGGAAAACGACTTTGGGGGAAATCCAAAGCATTGACACGCGGCCCTCCCTGAAGGAATTTACAGCCTAGTTGAGATCAGCCAGGTGCTGAGGACAGAGGCAAACCCAACTGTAAAAGTATATGAGGGTGGGGAGTGGACTAGGGAAGGCCGTAGCTCAACTGGGGGGGAGGGGTCGGCGGGGGAGGGCGGCCGAGGGGGCCAAAAAGCTGGATGCAGCGTCTCTAAAGAAGAAAGAACCATGACCCGAAAGTAGCTGTTTTGAAAAATAAAGTGGAACCGTGTAACTCAGGGAGGTGTGTAGGAAATTGAAAAATTGAGATTGTTTTCAGTGTTTCTGTGGTTTCATTTTTGTAGACCAAGTTTTCTCAACCTCAAGGGTGTAACGTTTCCAACTGGATCATTCTTTGAGGCGGCGGGAGCGTGGGCGTGGGGGGTGACTCTCCTGTGCGCAGCAGTGTTCAGCAGTATCCCTAGGCACTAGATGCCATTCGGAGAAGGCAGTGGCACCCCACTCCAGTACTCTTGCCTGGAAAATCCCATGGACGGAGGAGCCTGGTGGGCAGCAGTCCACGGGGTCGCTAAGAGTCGGACACGACTGATCAACTTCCCTTTCACTTTTCACTTTCATGCATTAGAGAAGGAAATGGCAACCCACTCCAGTGTTCTTGCCTGGAGAATCCCAGGGATGGGGGAGCCTGGTGGGCTGCCGTCTATGGGGTCGCACAGAGTTGGACACGACTGAAGCGACTTAGCAGCAGCAGCAGCAGATGCCATTAGCATCCACTACCACCCCACCAGTGGTGACAACCAAAAATGTCTCCAGAAGTTGCCCAAAGTCCCTGGAAGAAAGATGGGTCCCCCCTACCCCTCCGCTGCCTCACTGAGAACCTGATGGAAAACAGTGATTCTCCAAAGATGAGCTTCAGACCCCTGAGGGTCCTCAAGATCCTTTCAGAGTCAGAAGTATTTGGGGGACTTCTCCATGGGTTAGAATATGCCTTGAAATGCAGGGGACACAGGTTCCATACTGGATTGGGAAACTAAAAATCCGTCATGCCAGAGCAACTAATCCTGCGCACCACAGAGTCTGTGCACTGCAACCACTGAAGCCTGCCTGCTCTGACAATGACAGATACCGCGTGAGGAAATGAAGATCTTCCCTGCTGCAGCAGAGACCCAATGCAGCCAAGTAAGTAAATTTAAAAACAAAACTATATTTTCATACTATCGTGACATCATTTACCTTTTTCATAATGTTGACATTTGCAGTAAGAATGGAAAAGCAATGGTGGCTGAAACCACTGGGCCCTCAGTACAAATCAAGGTGGTGATACCAAGCTGTGCTAGTAGTCATTGTATTCTCTCCTTAGTACACATTGATTGTAAGAAAAAGAAGATTCAGTCACTGAGTGTCCTTAAAGAAGCAGTAAAAATCAATTTATTAACCCCGAGTATACACATTTCTTTTTAATATTCTATGTGACTAAAATGGGAGGTACAAAATGCTTTTACTCTATATTGAAGTATGATGTCTCAAGATAAAAGCACTTGTGAGATTACATTATACACAAATACTTTTTTTGTGGAATACAACTTTTACTTAGAAGAACTGACACACCTGCTGATTATTCAGGCTTGGGTCTGAGGAACATTTTGAAAATGAAGGAAAGGCACCTGCTACATCAAGGAAAACGATTGACAGTGTTGCCAAAAATAAAATTCAAGAATTTAAGCAAGAGATAGCTGGAGTAACAGCCAAGTTTGGCCTTGGAGTACAAAATGAAGCAGGGCGAAGGCTAACCGTTTTTCAAGAGAGCATACTGGTCATAGCACACACCCTTTTCCAACAGCACAAGAGATGATCTGTGTGTGGACAACACCAAATGGTCAATACCAAAATCAGATTGATTATATTCTTTGCAGTGGACAAAGGAGAAGCTTTATACAGGCAGCAAAAAGACCTGTAGCGGACTATGGCTCAGACCATGAGCTCGTTATTGCAAAATTTTATCATATCCATGGAATCACAGAGTCAGACACAACTTAGCGACTAAACAACAACAAACCATTTTGGAATACTTGTATTTGCCATAATTATCTTGCCAGCTTCCTGGTACTTCCAGACTTTTTTTTTTTTTTTGGCCACACTGCAGGGCATGTGGGATCTTAGTTCCCAACCAAGGAATGCACCCACAATCCCTGTAGTGGAGGCACAGTCTTTTCCACTAGACTTTTGGGAAGTCTCCAGACTTTTCTGATGAGATCAGTGGTGGTATCAAATATGATTTTCTTTTTTATTGTTGGATTAGATGTTTCCAACTAAGAACTGTGGAAGTGAACCAGTTTTTCAAAATAATCAGTACACAATTGGGGTAGCCAACCTCCAAGATAGCCACCTGAGCCCTCCTCTTGCACTCACACTCTTGTGTAGTTACTTCCAACATCATACCAGGATTGTTCTCTGTTGCCTCAAGGATATAGCAGAAGTGACAGTATATCACTTATTATATCACTTCTGGTATTAATAAAAAGATACTACTATGGTGGTGGCAGTGATTCTTCATCTGGGTAGAGGTTTACATGGCCATGTTCATTGCAAACCTAAAACACTGAAAATTCAACAAGGGAAATATTTGAGCACTTTTCTGCATATGTTCAGTTCAGTTCAGTCACTCAGTCGTGTCCAACTCTTTGCGACCCCATGAATCGCAGCACGCCAGGCCTCCCTGCCCATCACCAACTCCCAGAGTTCACTCAGACTCACGTCCATCAAGTCCGTGATGCCATCTAGCCATCTCATCCTCTGTCGTCCCCTTCTCCTCCTGGCCCCAATCCCTCCCAGCATCAGAGTCTTTTCCAATGAGTCAACTCTTCCCATGAGGTGGCCAAAGTACTGGAGCTTCAGCTTTAGCATCATTCCTTCCAAAGAAATCCCAGGGCTGATCTCCTTCAGAATGAATTGGTTGGATCTCCTTGCATATGTTAGACCTCTATTAAAATCTTTAAAATGTATGTATCTAGGAACTCAGAGCAGGATTTATGCCTTATGGTCACATTCATAGTGCTTGGTTCATAGTAGCTATACAAGAAGATATAGTTTGCAGAGTGAATAACTCAATGGTGCTTGAAACGGTACACCTTTCTAGAAGTCTGTATCAAACCTCTCAAATAACTGTCTTGATCCACTCTACCCTGGTAAAGGCTACCCCCACCACTTCCCTACTTACTTTGCTTTATGATAATGCACCTATTGATATATTTAATAATTTCCCATGCTGCCTATATAGACAGGATCATCTTCCAAGTTGTTAGAAATCCTCTAAATTTGTCAAAGTTAACATTTATTGTCATTCACAATAAATAGAACAATCTTTTTACAATAGAGCAGTTCAATAAATATTGATTGTTCAGGCAAGAGAATTTCTTGTACAATTTTGTTCAGGGTAAACATCTAGAATAGTTTATAAGTTCCCTAAAAGAACAATCCATGTGTTGTTCATAACACTCTTTAGTACTGTTTTCTGTTGTTCAATTATCAAGTTATTTTAAAGATTCAGAATAGCGACAATCTAACACAAGCCAACAATGCCATATGGGATATAAGATATTTTACTGATTGAATTCTAACAGTAGTGGAATTCTAAACAAATCCAATGTTAGTAGCCAGAGGTAACTGCTCTTCTGTTATATAACTTAATATTTTGTTCAGGTGTTTAATTTTTAGATGCAACAAAAGCTCACTAATTTAGATGAAACAAAAATCGTAACATTCAAGTGCCAAAATCTGCTCAAGCACTATATATTTAGGCACACTGTTTAAAAGGTACACAGATGGTTGGCCATAACAAGTAACTTTTTTTTCCACATAGTTTTCTCAGAAGTTAACCACATTGTAAACCAATGAAAAGTCATATTTTTTATTATCCATTTTCCAAGTCAAAGTATTTGAAATTGTATCCTTAAGTATACCCTGGTCAAGACAAACGTGAACAAGCCTCAAAACTCTTGTACCACAAAGATTGATTTCTACCATACTACCAATTTATAGTTATGTTGTATATAGGCTTTGATTCATCTAGTGAAGAAAACTCACAATAAAAATAGGATTTCTGTTATGGATGGGGGACTCGGAAGGAGTTAAGGGGGTTAAGATTTAAAGCACATTTTTTTCTTTCATTCCAAAGGTGCATGGAGTTCTACATCCATCCATAGTCCACCAATCATTCAGTGTGAATGGTATGTATCACTGAAAGGCCAAAAGGGGGGGTGGGGTGGGTGGCAGGGTGAGAGGTCAGGATTTTCTGTATAAAATGATTTAAAACTCTGAAAAACAACAAAGCCATTCAAAGAAAAAATATAATCAAAGTAAAAGCAATGGAATTTATTTCAGTGAAATTACCTTAAATTAGATATATTAAGCTCCCCAGTCCCCCAACCTGATAGAAAAGTTCCTCTCAGTGAGAAATCATTTATTTTAATGGCAAAAATTTTACATATCAGTAAAATCTGTTATTTAAAACTGTGTACAGTACATTTCTGGCAAAAGCCTTATACATCTTTCAGTTGTCAAGACAAAGTAAAAATATGGTTGCATAAAATCACAAAAAATATAAATTGCTGAAAAGATAAAAAAAGATTAAAAATCATTTGCATTGACTCCCTTACATCTTCAATTAGTAAGAATTTGCAAACAGTAAATTTGTGGAAACTGTGATGAAACCTTGACATTCTCAACCAAAAGTTGTCATTTCAAATATCCCAGCTTAAAAAGAACCTACTTGCAATAGTCTGTGTATTTACTGTATTATTTGCACAAGTGCAATATTTAAGTATCCAAAATAAAACTCAGTAACTTAAAGGAATCACAATAATTTAAAAAGAAGCCGTTTACAAAATTAACAATTTTTAGAAGGTCCTATTTAATTGGTTCCTCCTTTTGTTACCCGCTCCCCACAACAGGTCAGAGACATTACAACAATGTCTTAGCTCTATATACAAATCTGTAGCTTTAAAAATACAGTCTTCTGTTCTTAACACTAGGAACATAATGCTGCACTTAGAGAGCCTACATGAAGTCAGTGTCTCCAAAACAGAGGGCCACATACAAGTTATAAATACAGTTTGAACTTATATTTAAATGGAACTCCTATAATTTTATACAGCTTTCCAATTCTAAGTTGAATAGAATAAGCCCTGGACAGAAGGAAGCAAGGTTTTCTCTTGAATTCAGTGCATGTTTCTAGGGATTCTGGAGCTACATCTACAACAATACAAGCTATCATGACACTGGAGAGCATTATCAGCCGGTTACATAGGTGCCAAAAACAATACCACAATACCAAGAGTCTTAAAGAGGGGGGAGAGTTCTGTTGCAGTGGAAAGAGAATACCAAAAAAACTTTCTTGAAGTTAAAATATAAGGCAATTATGAATGACACAGTATTTTTTTAGTAGCATACACATGACACAAATTTTATCTGAGGTGGCTAAATTTTTTCTTACACCTAGTATGTAATGCATTACACTAAGAGCAAGACAAAGAAATTATAAATCTGAGTTCTTAGGAGGATTAAGCAACTTTGGGCAGTTCCCATGCTACTTTAAGTAATGAAAATCCAAAGCAAATGTGACTAGTTAGAAGAACTGATTTGTTTCATATTTTATCAAAACAATAAGGTAATAGCTAAGAGATAACCAAATGCAATGTGTAAACTTTAGTTGGAGCCTGGTTTGAAATAAATTTGTATGACAATGAGGGAAATCTAAATATGCATGATTAGATGGCATTAGAGAATGGTACTATGGTTTTTTAGGAGAATGTCATTATTTTTTAGGAGATGCTTTAAGTTTTGAAGAGTTATGAGTCTATCTGCAATGTCCAAATTGTTCAGGGGAAAAAAGCATATATACACACAAACATATACACATATATATATAACTGTATCTACATACAGATATATACATAAATATGGCAAAATGTTAACAAGTATTGAATCTAAGTGGGAGATAACACATGTGATCGATCACCGTACAGCCTTTCAGTTTTTCTTCTAAAACATGGCCGTAATGAAACTTAGGAGAAGTCCTGTTTAAGTAGTTAACAGTTTGTAAGACATGTCCTATGCACTGAATCAATTTAAAAGGTACATGACTGAATGACCAGACATTCCTGCATACATTTAATACTGACTGACATGATTAGGAGAGAGGACTCTGTGATATTGGCAAATGTCAAGCCAACCAATGATTTATTTACAGTATATGCAACGCAGCTCTTGCGACAAAAAGAGCAATTTATATACAGAATATAGTGGGGCAAATTGTAGAACTAAAATTAGTGCCTAGAGTATCTGAATGTATAAGTTCTGTATGGTTTTGCACTTACCAAACTAAAAGAAAAAAATTTAACTTGTGTCAGGTATCTTTAATGTGACTTACCATATACTATAGAATATTAAGGAGAGGATACGGAAGAATCCTCCAGGCTATCCCTAATGTTGAAAATACTTGCTAAATTAAGGAGCCCAGAAAACAAAATCACCTCTAAAAGTCTCTGGGGAGTCTAGTCAAATATTTATTTCTTTATTCCTTTTTTGGCCGCACCACACGGCATGAGGGATCTGAGTTCCCCCACCAGGGATCAAATCTGCACCTCCCTACATTGGAAGCACAGAGTCTTAAACCACTGGACTGCCAGGGAAGTCTCTAGGCAAATATTTATGGAATAAATCTTTGAAGCAAATATATAACACATCAACATGTAATTAACATATGAAGGCCTTTATGGTAAATTAATATTCTACAAAGCCCTGTATACACTAAATATAAAATAGCCAAAAAATCAAGTGAGCCTGAGAGACCTATAATTCATTGCGCATAGTATATTATTCTATATGCCTACTGAACAATGAACAAAATTGTCTTAATTCATTTTTGCACATTATGCTTTTAACTATTAATCAGTTTCAACCTCTGTGCAAACTGCATTCCAAAAGGCCAACCCTCAGTTATAATTACATATAACTTGATTATACATGGAAGCATTTGGCTATGATTTATTATGCATGCTTATTGCTATCAAAGAAATAAGCCAAAGTTTTAGGTTTACTGTGCAAGAATTTTAATTAGATTCGCGCACATCTCAAAAAATTCTATTGTGTGACTTCCAGGTCTTGGAGTTAATTCAACAGGAGAAGAGTCAAGTGAGGTTACAGATGAGGTAAGAGAAGCTTCTGAGGATTTTCCTTGAGCCTCAGCATCTGAATCATTCCTTTGGCAAGCTCGATAGTTGCTAACTGAGCCCGATCTCTGTGGCGTAGCAGTCCCTGATTTGGCTTCAGTAATTTCATCTGGGTTAAAAAAAAAAAATTCAATTTATTCTAATCCATGACACCCTTCCAAAATTTTAACAGTATTTAATTTGCTTCTTTAAATGAGACCAGCTATTAAGAGCATGTTTGTTTTGAATACTCCCTATAACAGAGGCAATGAATTATGCCACTTGCCTCTTTTACACACAGTAATGTCGTCCCCTGATGACTTATTAAGATTGCATACATATTTGGCTACTCATCAGTCTTGCAATCCAGGATTAAGAGCTCAAAGAACTAATAATGAGGCTTAATAAACATCATTCACTAGCAACAAAAGTCAGCCTTTCTATATTACAATAATAAAATAAATGCACTGAAAATTTGAATCTTGGAAATCATCTCATCTAACTCCTTGCTTTATTGATAAGAAAACATAAAGCCCTAACAGTTAAGTGACTTGCTTAACAAGTGACTTAAGGTAACAAGTGAACAGAGAGGTAAATCTTGAAACTAAGTCTACTAACGTTCATCTCAGTGCTCTTTGTCTTCATATTTAAGATCTTATAAAAGAGCAACAATTCCAATGAACAAAATCAAAGAAAAACTAAAATTAGGAACACAACATAAAAACAGTAAATGGTCATTCAGTTGGTAAACCCAGGTATTAATAAACCTAAGGTTACAAATTTAATCCAAATACAATGGAAAAAAAGTTAAACCCATTCTGTATCTCAAACTGCACTGTTAATACCATCTGGACATAAACAGACAAACAGGTTTGGCCAACATATCATAGCTTAAAGCTGTGTCTTTTGATACTGTGTAGGTACTATCTTTGAGTTTATAAAGAAGACAAAGCCATGGGTAAATCTCATAAGTGAACAAAAGTGGCAACATATCTTAATCGACTTGGCCAATGAAGAATAGCCATAAACACATCTACCTAGTTAAAGATTCTGTTTGTGAGAGAACATTTATATGTACACAGCTGTGTGCATGCGTGCTTAATCACATCCAACTCTTTGTGACCCCATGGACTGTAGCCCAGCCGGCTGCTTCTCTGTCCATGGGATTTCCCAGGCAAGAATGCTGGAGTGGGTTGCCATTTCCTTCTCCAGGGGATCTTCCTGACCCAGGGAAATAACCCTGCATTGGTAGGTGGATTCTTTACCTCTGAGCCACCAGAGAAGTGCTGTACTCTACTTAAATTAATTTTATTAAATATCAGATATTTTTTAAGTTTAATCCTATTGACTTTTAATAGCAAAGTCAATAATAATTATTCTAAATAAAGCATTTCATCTTATCAAAATGAACTATAAGAAACAAAATGTAACAAACTATCAGTTTAGGATAAAGCTGTATAAGGCTTTAAGGATTTTAGAAGATAGTCTTAAAAGGACAATAAACTATTTCCTAGATTCTCAAATATTCAAATCTAAAAGGTGCTTTTATGTTCTTTTGCTATTGAATTACAAGGTACAATTCAAGAAGCTTCAAAAGACTCAAAGATTTACTAAAATGCCAAACTAAGTAACGAGGTCTAATATGTTGTCTACGTTGTTCTGTGTGATGTACATACCATCAATACTTCGGAAATCCAATAAATATGTTCTACTGTCCACTTGGTATAACTGCAGACTCATTTTGGAGTATGTACTTGTCACAGGATTCTTCCTCCGAACACGCAAATAATACGGGTTTACAACCTAGCACATGGTATGGACAAAAACAAAATGAAAAGGAATTCTTCTATAAAACATGATAGACTACAGGTATGTCAAATGTGCTAATATTCAGAGTGCTCTTTCTTTCTTACCTTCCATTCATAATCCAGTTGTTTAATTGCTCTACAAACTTCTGCCATGATATCATTTGGCCGACTTTGACTTCTAATTCCCAAATGCCATTTTGCTTTCCTTACACCTTGGTGTTTGGATTTCTGTGGATTTAATTCATCGAGGGTATGGCGCGCCCTGGGAGTTTCAGCAACCAAGAATGGTACTCTTTCAGGATGGGGCCGGGTCAAGTGGTGATCATCGAGAAACGAATCTGGTGGGCTTGTTGCCAAGTAAAAATCTTTGGCCTCGTTCATTATCCTCCTGTTATCTATTATAAGGTGGTAGGCAACTGCCAAAGGGTCCTGGTGATTTCTGTTATAAAGGCAGCTGAGAACCTCCTCCTCTGAGCATTCAAATTTTTCACATACTTCTTTTAAGGCTTCATCATCAATCATGGTTGAGCTATATGATGGATCCTCAGGAAAGAGATATTTTGGAAGGTCCTGTTTAAACCATTCATGTTCCCTGAGAGAAAATGGTAGCTGTCAGAAGGGTTTGGAAGAGAGAGGAGACTGAAAGTAACTGTTTGGGGGAATTTATACTTGTACAGTATTATCATTTACATTTATATTCATACTGTGTTATCATTTTTTTAAAACAGATTTTTCTCTCTTGGCTCACATTTCATTGTATAACAGAAATGCTCCAGCCTTCCTCTGATAGTAAGAGGGAGACAACACTGCTGGAGCAACCAGGAATAAGTGTCTACACTTTAAATTTTTCGAACAAATGGCAATGGCATGCTAATGGTAAAGACCATCTTATTTCCAGCTCAGAAAAGAAAAAATTAGTCTGTGGCTTCCTCTTGGGATATAATGTTAAGTGAAAAAAATATATAAACAAAAATAGACAGCTTTCACTCATCGAATGCTTACTATGTGGTAGATTTTAGGCTGAACACTTCATCTGTTATCTCACTTCATTTTCAAACAGCTCCAATAAGATAGTCATAATATCCCCTTATTTTAATGAAGGAACTGAGGATTTCCTAATTTTATATATAAAGGGATACTTTTGGACTTGAATTCTATAAAAATATGCTAAAACTAAAAATACTGAGAGGAAACACCCCAAAGAACAAAGATTATCTCCTGGATAATGGAATTAAAGATCATTTAAATTCTCTAATGTTTTTGGTATCTTCTAAGTCTTTTCCAATTGTCACATATTTCATTTAAATTGCAAAAAATATGTAAAACACAAGAAAAACCACCTCTAACTAAGATATTCTGAAATATAAATTTTAGAGATGGATCTGTCCTTCTCCTCTAGTAGTAAAGTCATGACTTGCCATTCCTTCTCTTTTTCAGTCTGCAGAATATGGAGTAAGTGGGCAGGAATTAAGTTTTTTTTGTTTTTTTTTTTTACTGGAGTATAGTTGGTTTACAATGTTGTGTTACTTTCTGCTGTACAACACAGTGAATCAGTTACACATATATCCACTCTTTCTTAGACTCTTTCCCCATACAAGTCATTACATAGTATTGAATAGGGTCCCCTGTGCTTATAAAGTAGGTCCTTATTATTTATCTGTTTTAGGAATCAAACTTTAAGTTCTACATATGCTCTTTCTTCTTCATTGCCCTAATATTTTCTTCTTTACTGGTCCCAGATACACATTTGATTTCTTTCATCCTTCTCCCTCCATCTCAGAGAAATGTTCTATATAGCCATTAGAAGACCAAGAGAGAAATTTCCATTAACAAAAAAAGGAAAGAAAAACAATGGTAGAAGAAACAAAGTCTGCAGTATTATCTTCATCAGAAATTGACCTGCTCAAATTTGAGATTTTTCATCATCACTTTTGCCTTATTTAAATTATTAGGTTGAACCACATGAAACTGGCAATATTAGTGGATACTTACAAAACAGTAATTTATATGTAATTCAATGTATACTACTACAAAAACAAACATCATTGACTGAATTAAAATTTTCTCATTCCTTGAGATGAACAAAAGGAAAAAATACAGTAACTTGTAAGATGAGAACTCAAAAAGCAATATACAAATTTACTATGAAAATGTATGAGAATGTGAAAGTCAAACATGAAGCATATTACAGAAAATCTTAAAGAATCACTACCAAATCTAATACCCAACTAGAGTCTTTTTTTTCATTACATCTTTTTTTTAATTTAAAAAGTAATATAATGGTCACTGTTACAATTTCAAAACAAATAAAGAAGCATAAGCAAAAAGTGAAAGCCTTTCCTCCTCCTAATCTTACTTCCTAAGGTAGCCAGTTTAGTATTTTTAAATATCAAGATAAAATAAGTTTGAGTCTATACACTATTTTTAATATAAAAATGGGATTACACTGTACAAACTGTTCTGCAAATTTCTCTTTTACTTGACTTATATCACTGATACTGAGATCTGACAATCAGATTGCTTTATCACCTGATATCTTTGATTGTGGCTCTCTTCATGGGATCCACCTGCAGCATATGTTTCAAAAGGCTAATCACAGAAGGATTTAAATATTGAGGGGTATAAAAGATCCCATCACATATCTTCTTAAAAAGAGTTGGCACGTGATCATCATCAAATGGAAGGGTTCCACATAATAAAGCGTAGAGAATAACCCCACTGCTCCATATATCTACCTCTGGGCCAGCATACAACCTGCAACAGGAAATACCAACTGGGTTAAACAATCATTAGGAACTTAAGAGTCAATTAATTAATCATACATTTTAAATACAGATATTTTATAAAGAATTATTAGTCAGAATATGGTTTCTATAAGTCGCTGCTATGTACTACACATAGAAATTCTACACTAATTCTATCAGTATTATCTTGGGAAACAAAAATTAAGAAATTTTTTAAAGTTACAGACTATAGCTAAAATTCTCTCCTTAGTACCTCACAATTGTCCTCATGATATCGAACTAATAGGGCCAAACTTTGAACAAACATATCATTACTGTATTTAAAACCACTGTTTTTTGGTTACAGATTAAGCGATCTTTCCTCAACTGGGAATGTTCTATAGTGATGGACTATAAACCCACTCTCCCCAATTACCCAAGACCTTATACCAAGGTAAAAGGGGCCTGAAGCTGTGGAATGAAGCCCAGCTAACTGATCTGCAGAGGACTTTAAACTCTTATTTGCATTGTACTGTAGCCTGCTGACTTAACTGTTGTTGTTATTTAGTCGCTAAGTCGTGTCCAACTCTTTTGCGACCCAATGGACTGTAGCCCATCAGGCTCCTCTGTCCATGGAATTCCCCAGGCAAGAATACTGGACTGCGTTACCATTTCCTCCTCCAAGGGATCTTCCTGACCCAAAGATTGAACTCAGATCTCCTGCATAGCAGGTGGATTCTTTACCGCTGAGCCACTAGAGGAGCCCTACTGACATAACTAGCTGCAGACTAATTAGATAACCCATTCAAAGTCTGGCTTCGGGGAAAGGGTTTAAATTGGTCAAATAAATTACTGAACTGACTAATAAATACTGTTTTGAAAGTAAAGGTTTCCATACATCTAGACCACACAGAAAGACCTTATCCAAACTGGAAAAACAGACTTCGGTAATGGCCCATTTTATATATATGCACAATTACATATCTTTTTGTTTAGTTAATTGACAACGCCCCTAGTATCCAGGTCCTGAATTGTCTTCTTCCCCAAATAATCTACACAGCCCACATCAAATAATTTTAACATTTACCTGCTAATATAAAAAGATAGTGATGAACCTTGATAAATCTAAAATTAGGTATTTTTGCCTTACTCATATCCATGCCTTAACACAAACATAATTTCTCTGAGTAGGCTAGGCTAGCTAGCTTATGAAAATAGAAAGAAAATACTACTACATTTCTGCATTCTAAATCAGGATGTAAGTCATTCAAACAAAGAAATAAGGTTTGAATGAAAAGTTATTGAAAGTTAATTATAAAAACTAGTAAACTTTAGCTTCTCTGTTTTCTATTTCAGTAGTATAACGAAGAACAATTCCTCTTCAAAAAAGTAAATTTTACTGTCATCTAAACTATTCAAAAAGCTGTCTTATACTAAGATCTTCATGTTCTCAATGCTGGTAGTTAATATAAATAAACTTAGAGACTAGAATTCTTATTTCAGTCTCTGAAAGATTTAAAGAATGAAAATTAAAAATAAATGAAATCTGAAGATTTTATCAATACGTCAGTCCATTTTCCCAAAGTACCTTATCATAAAAGCTAAAGCTAATTTGAAAAATTAAAGCTACACATTACACTTTTAATTCTTCATCTAAGCGAATAGTAAAACATTTCTTACTCCTAGATATTTCTGCATTAGTCAAGTTTTTAATGTCTCACTTTTAAACTTGCTAGTTTTTAAGCCTTCAATTTCTTCCACCAGGGGAAAAAATGAAAGTACTCTCATGTAACATTATATTAACTTGCAAACCAATATCCTCCTCTATAAATGTAGTTCTTAATCCTGATTCACTTATAATATTTTATTCTTATAATAGAACACTTTTTGGATGAGAAAAGAATAAGCTTTAAATTTCTTTCACTAGAATTGAGTATTATACCATAGATTAACGAAGTCTAGGAGAAAAATATGATTACAAATATACTGGGCCGGGAGGAGGTGTCAAACACTACCTTCCTGAAATTACTTCTGGTGCAGCATAGTTGGGTGAGCCACAACTTGTTCTTAAAAATTCACCATCTGACATCATGTTTGAAAGACCTGAAAATGCACAAAATTCACCGCTCAAGATTTCCCAAGGACAAAAATAAAAACAGTTCCATTAAACAATAAAACTGAGTTTGCATTAAAGTGATAAATCATCATTTTGTTTGTTCTTTCAACAGAATCCTACATCCTTTATTGCTTCCAAATATTTTGCCTTTATGCCATAAAACTTGTAATCTGTTTCAACAGTTAAAGTTAGTGCAAGGTCAGGAGTTCAGTGAATACATATTAAGCTATTAGTTATTTTGCCTATTAGAATAAACTGGGCAAGTTTAAGATTCACAGACTTAGAGAACAAACTTATGGCTGCCAGGTGGGGAAGAACAGGGGGTAGAGATAGGGAGTTTGAGATCGACATGCATGCTCTTGGTATATTTACAATGGATAACCAACAGATCCTACTGTAGCACAGGGAACTCTGCTCAGTGTCATGTGGTAGCTGGATAAGAAGGGAGTTTGGGGTAGAATGGATACATGTATATGTATGGCTGAGTCCCTTTGCTGTCCACTTGAAACTGTAACAACAGTCAATTGGCTATACTCTAATATAAAATAAAAAACTTATAAAAAAAGGGTATGTTTTTATTAATAAAGAAATTACTAGGGAAAAATGTAGACTGGAATTAAAATTCAAAGTTTCTATTAACCCCTGATCTGATTCTTCAAAAAAAAAAAATATATAGTAATTTTTAATATCCAAGTTCCTTCATAGGTCTACTACAAACATAAAAAACTCAGGAATTCCCTAGCAATCCAGTGGTTAGGACTCAGTGCTTTCACTGCTATGGCTCAGGTTCAATTCCTGGTCAGGGAACTAAGATCCCACAAATCACAGTTCAGTTCAGTTCAGTTCAGTCGCTCAGTCGTGTCCGACTATTTGCAACCCCAAGAACTGCAGCACACCAGGCCTCTCTGTCCATCACCAACTCCCAGAGTTTACCCAAACTCATGTCCATTGAGTTGGTGATGCCATCTAACCATCTCATCCTCTATCATCCACTTCTCCTCCTCCCTTCAATCTTTCCCAATATCAGGGTCTTTTCAAATGAGTCAGCCCTTCACATCAGGTGGCCAAAATATTGGAGTTTCGGCTTCAACATCAGTCCTTCCAATGAATACCCGGGACTTATTTCCTTTAGGATGGACTGGTTGGATCTCCTTGCAGTCCAAGGGACTCCCAAGAGTCTTCTCCAACACCACAATTCAAAAGCATCAACTCTTCGGCACTCAGCTTTCTCTATAGTCCAACTCTCACATCCATACATGACCAATGGAAAAACCATAGCCTTTGTTAACAAAGTAATGTCTCTGCTTTTTAATATGCTGTCTAGGTTGGTCATAACTTTCCTTCCAAGGAGTAAGTGTCTTTTAATTTTATGGCTGCAGTCACCATCTGCAGTGATTTTGGAAATCACAGGTGCAGCCAAAAAAAGAAAACTTTGCTTCCTCAAAAATACAATGAATAAAAATAATGACAACTAAAGAATAAGGAAGTCAAATAATTTAGTCAGTTATTAAAAAAAATCTCAGTAGCTCAGAGCTGTTGGGAACTATTTAGTGAATCTCTAAAATAGATCATATATACAAAACTGAAGAAAATAAAATTTATAAGCATCTCCTCTAATCTGAACTGAAACTAAGCAAGAGAGAGTTGCAGAGTCATTTTTATCTTAGGTTTAATAATGTCAATGGCAATTTATATAGGAAAACAAATTCATTACATTTTCCTCAAGCTGAAATTATGCTTTTCTATCATTTCAATACTTTACTTTCATTTTTTAAAAATAACTTTGTTCACGTGGTTTGCCTTCTGACTTTCAAAGTCTGAGTAACTTCATCCCAGTCTCTTTCCTCTTGCTCCATAGTTGATCAAAAGAACACATGGAAATAGGCTGCTAACTTCTCCTTCACAAATAATGGTCTCTTTTCAGATGATGTCGCTAATGCTGCCAATTTAAATTGTCTGCCTAATGTAATAAAAGTCAATTTTAAAGACATAAAGCTATGAAAAGAGAATTCCTTATTTTTACTCCTTTTCGTATGCTCCTAGACTAATAGTGAGGATATACTACTTTGGTATATTCAGTTGATTATACGCAAGTTACCTGAAGAAACCTACTGAGGTTTGTTAAATATAATAAATATATGAAACTGTAAAAATCTCCTTACCAAAATCAGCTATCTTTGCATTCATGTGTGCATCAAGCAGGACATTTTCAGGTTTCAAATCTCTGTGGACCACCATATGCCTGTGACAGTAATCCACACCAGAAAGGATTTGCTGGAACAGTCGTCGACTTTCTTTTTCATCCAGCTAAGAAAAAGCAGAGAGGCAACTTAAAAAAGGTGTATATTTCAAAGAAAGTAGTCTATCTGTAATTCTCTACCCTATAAAACTGTGAAAATGCAAGAACCTTCCAAATGAACCTCACTCATGAGATGCTTTTCAAATGGGGAGGTGGTATAGGCCGCACAAAACAGAAATGCTAGGAGGATCTTAGAACTCAAATCAGTAACTCAGTTTTCTCATATTATCTCTCATGACTATACTCTAATAGCTTGTTCTTATCTAAATATCATGTGCTATTTCAAATAATTTCAATTTTTACTTGAAACTAGGTATGTTTTCTCCTATAAATTACAAATACTTACTCTTTGATTCCTTTAACAAATATTTATGAATACCTTCAATGTGCCATGCACTGTTTTAGATACTCATGATATAGCAATGATAAAATGAGGCCCTAATCTAGTTAAAGACAATAGACACATAAATAAAAAGAATAAGAGTGTTCTGAAGAAAAACAAAGCAGGACAAGGGCACAGAGAATTATGTTGGGGTGGAAAATACTGGTTTGAACCATATGCGAAAGCAACATTTAAGCATCGTTAATGAATTAGCAAGCAACCATGTTATCCTAGCTTCTAAAAGGTGTTTTAATTAACAGAAAAACCTAATTCATTTGTTTTATAAAACAGAGTGAAAGCGAAGGTTGCTCAGTGTCTGACTCTTTGCAACCCCATGGACTATATGGGGAATAGTCCCTGGAATTCTGGAATTCTCCAGGCCAGAATAGTGGAGTGGGTAGCTGTTCCCTCTCTAGGACATTCTCCCAACCCAGGGATCAAACCCAGGTCTCCTGCATCGCAGGCAGATTCTTTACCAGCTGAGCCACCAGGGAAGCCTTTATAAAATATAACAGCATTTATCTTTACTCTGCTTACTGAAAAAATTATATCTTATGCTGTACTACATTTTTTAAAATATTTTTTAAAAACTTCTCTTTCCATTTATCCACATTTTCTTATTTTATGATTGTTTTCCATAAGTGAAAACCATTACTTGGATATGCCTGCTCCCAAGAAGTCCTATCTAATAAATAAGCTATTAATACTGTAGGCAAAGGACGCTAACATGCAATTCTTTAACACAGGTCACAAATTAGCATTCTAAAACCAGGTTCCTACACCTTAAATGGTAATAGATAATCTGGAAGATGAACCAGTAAATTTTTTGAAAGCAAAACCAAAACTATCAAAGTGATAAGAGATATCCTTGCTCAAGAGCAGGTAATAATGATTAGCAATCTAATTTACTTCTAGAAGAATATAGGTTCATTTTGTAATACAACTTCATATATAAATATACTAAATGAACAAAGTGTTCTAAATGTGAAAGGGAAGAAAATTAACTGAGTAAACAAAATACAAGAAGTAAAATAACTAGTCTACAAAAATGAAAATTATATTCAATACTATATTAATAATAAATACAATACAAAGGATCAAGGAGGGGAAGCCTATGAAGAAAGACTACAAAAGTCAAAGCATATTTCCATTTAAACATGGAAGATGGAACATCACTAAGATGACAGCATATAAAGACAAAAGAGCAAGAGAAGAGACGGCAGTAATTGAGGGGAGTCACTAAGCAAGAGGGTAGATGAACAGTGATAAAGACTTGGCTAACCACAGAAAACTGAAACCTAAGCCTTTAGGGATGGAACTCAATGGTAAACTCATCTGCACACAGACTTCTTGAAGGGCTTAGGTATTGGAAGTGTTGGGAATTTCTGATAGAAAGAAGAGAGGAATGGTAGAAGAGAGGAATGGACTGAAAACAGGACAGCTGATTGAAGAAAGAAGTTTTAAGCTCA
Organism: Neotragus moschatus; assembly: GCA_006410615.1. Lineage (NCBI taxonomy): Eukaryota > Metazoa > Chordata > Mammalia > Artiodactyla > Bovidae > Neotragus > Neotragus moschatus. Next base: position 1,942,319 of record SJYA01002617.1, on the reverse strand, counting down.
CCACCCTTACTGGGGAATAAGAGCCATGATTTACTCTTTAGTAAGGAAAGCTGAGTGCTGAGTGCTGAAGAATTGATGCTTTTGAACTGTGGTGTTGGAGAAGACTCTTGAGAGTCCCTTGGACTGCAAGGAAATCCAAGTCCATTCTAAAGGAGATCATTCCTGGATATTCTTTGGAAGGAATGATGCTAAAGCTGAAACTCCGATACTTTGGCCACCTCATGTGAAGAGTTGACTCATTGGAAAAGACTCTGATGCTCGGAGGGATTGGAGGCAGGAGGAGAAGGGGACAACAGAAGATAAGATGGCTGGATGGCATCACCACCTCATTGGACATAAGTCTGAGTGAACTTCAGGAGTTGGTGATGGACAGGGAGNCCACCTCATGTGAAGAGTTGACTCATTGGAAAAGACTCTGATGCTCGGAGGGATTGGAGGCAGGAGGAGAAGGGGACAACAGAAGATAAGATGGCTGGATGGCATCACCACCTCATTGGACATAAGTCTGAGTGAACTTCAGGAGTTGGTGATGGACAGGGAGGGCTGGCGTGCTGCAGTTCATGGGGTCGCAAAGAGTCGGACATGACTCAGCGACTGAACTGAACTGAACTGAAGGCTAAACACAGCCCTGTTCCCCAAGGACACTAGAGGAGGAATGAGGCACCACATGGAGACCATGGGGCTTAAATGAAAGTCAGCACAGTAATCAGTGAGCCTTCTGGAGCTTTCTCATTTAGCTCACCGAGCACTGGCAGCTAAGCTCACACCCTCAAGGAAACTGGAAGGTTTCTTCTGAAGCAACTATCTCAGCAAGGAAAAAATAGTTTATTATTGACATTTGGTGTTCCCTAGTAAAACAGACAGGTCCCTACCCATTCAACAGATGGGAAGGTCCATCAATTAACAAATTCCACCCTCCTGACCTTAGCATTTAGAATTTCACTCTCAAATATGAGTGGACAACCCACAATCACCATATATCTAAGCAAAGGTCATACACAAAAGACAAAGACCAATAAAATGAGCAGAAAAAAGCAGGGAGCACAGAAGGCACAGAAGCAATGAAGGAAAGAAAACAAAAAAATTTTTTAAAAAACTGGCATCCTCAAACAGATGTTTATTATCTCTGTTGAACAAAAAAATAGGCTATCTAAAGAAAGATGACTTCAGAAAATAAGAAAGAAATAAAAAATGACAGCTGGAATTTTTATATGCACTGGGTAAAATTGAGCACAATTCCCATAATGTAAAGCAAAATGATCAAGACATGAAAAATGGAAAAGATAAGAAGCATGACACCAATTCAACTTGTGTCTTTTCCCATTTTTTAGGCAGACTATTGGTGCCAGGGATGGGGGCGGGGGGGTCAGTGGAGGAAGCAGGGGGTGAAAAGACAAGTGGAATACCTGAAATTGAAATGAATCATGTTAAGAAATGGTAAAGTCAAAATTAACTTGGTTAATGATTTTGATTTTGATGAAAGTTAACAAATATGCTACGCAGAACAAATGAATGAATAATATAAAGAACTTTAAATTGGGAGGGAAAGCAACTGGCTTCTCAGTGCTTGATGAGGCTCCTCCAGAAGAGGTTTCTGCATACCACATACTCTGGGTATGAGAAAAAGTATGGCAGGGGCAATGTTCTGTTTTTGTATCTGTAACTTAAGATATTGTTCAAAATGTCTTCTAAAGTTCCTTCCAACTCTAAATTCTTTAAGTCTAATTCCTACCTCCTTCATGGAGCCTGTTCTTACTACTCCAGGTACATCAGATTTCTGAAACCAAAAAATGAATGCAATTTAAATTTGGCTAGGGTTGACTAGCAAGGCCCAGATTTCTAAGTATTAAATAATATGTTTTTAAGGATTAAATACATACTTTAAGATATATATTACAAGTATTTGTATGCCCCAGAAGCTAAGTCTGAAGATCCTGAGTTCTAGGGTCTCAATCTAATCCTATCACTGATAAATCAAGTGACCTTGAGCAAAAAAAAAAAATCTGTAAGTCTCAGTTTCCCTATCTGTGTAAGTAGCCTAAGGATATAATCTTTAAGATCCTTCCTAGCTCTAACAAGTCTATGATCCTAGGCAAATATGTGACTAAGGGGACTGGTTATTAAATAGAACTCTTAACAGAATTGCTTTCTAATATTCTGATGCTCATAAAGGATAAGGGGAATTACAAAATATATACAGGATTAAATCAGAACTGCTTACCCTTCCATTTTTACAGATATAATCAAATAGCTCTCCTCCTGAGACATATTCCATCACCATGAAAATATCAGATGGTGTACTGATGACCTGGTACCTGGTGAGAGAAAACATTATCTACCAGTATTAAAACATGTATATTCATTCATTCAATAAGTATCTACTAAGCGCCTATAATACACCAGGCACTGTGCTAGAAGCTGGGAAAACTGCAGTGAACAAAACAGATTCTCTGCTCTCACAGAGTTTATTTTCCAGGAGCCAGGAAACAGACACTAAATAAAAAAGCAATATCTCAGGTGGTGGAACATGCTATGAAGAGAAATAAAGCAAACTAAGGGAAGGAAATTTTTCATACAGGGTGTTCAAGGAAGGCCTCTCTGATAAAGTAACATGTAACAGAGCCTAATGCAAATCAGGGAACAAACTATGCCATCAGCAAGAAGATGAACCAGGCAGAGGGAAGAGCAAGTGCAAAGGCCCACAGGGGGAAGCCTGCCTGGCATCTCTGAGCAACGGTAGGAAGCCTAGAGCTGAGTAAGCTGGGAGAGAGAAAACAGGATGTGGGGTCAAAGAGGCAACTGGTACCAGAGGACACAGAACCTTACAAAGCCATAATGAGGCTGTGGCTTTCATTCTCTGGCAGAGAGACAGCTAATGAAGGTTTTAAGCAAAGCAGTCATGTGGCCTGGCCGATTAGAAGGGTAATAACTTTGACTGATGGCAGCAATGTGAAGAACTGACTGTGCAGTAGGGTAGAAGCAGGTGGCTATTGCAGTAGTCCATGACAGAAATGAAGGGGGCCCACACCGGGGTGATGACAATGAAGGAACTGGAATCAGATCCTAGATATACTTTTGCAGGAAGAGATGGAGTGGAGGTTGGGAAGTGAGAGAAACAGCAAAGTTAAGGATAGTTTCTAAGTTTCTGCCCTGAGGAACCAGATTATCACCCGAGATGGTAATAACTGTGGAAGACCAGGTGTGGGAGGGTGATAAAGAGTTCAGGTTTACCCATACCGAGTTTCACGTGCCTCGTGGACACCCAAATGGAGCAGTAAAATAGATAGTGGGCATAGGAGTCTGATATCCAGGAACGGGTTTCAAAGCAGGAGATGTATACTTAAGGGCTGTCGGCACAAAGATGGTATTTAAAACCATGGCACTTCAACAAATTAGAAGAGGTGAGAGTAAAACAAATTTTGAGTCAGCCAGTTCAATACAAAAGCCTAAACGGTTTTAATTTATAGTCTGCATAATAAAGCCACGCAGTAAATAAGTTCTCTGTAGACCCTACAACTGGCAACTGTAAAACAACAGTAGTACTACTGCCTTTTGAAATCTGGATTTCTAAAATTCTATTTATTATTTGTTTTATCAGATAGAACCAGTGTAGGGGAGTGAGGGACACTTTCTACTGCGTTGTCTCTAGTGAGGCTAAGTGACATCACGTGAAAATTTGGAGGTCAGGAGTTTTTGTTGTGTGAATCATTGTTGGTTCTATAGCAATAGGAGGCCACTGAAAGTCATCTATCAAAAGGGCATCAGCTCAGAAAATAAGAAATATAACAGCTGATAAACACAAGGGCAAAATGTGGACTCAGGCTTAAGTGACCATGAATGGGGTTAGATAAATACATGAACAGGAAGAACTTCTGAAACTCTCAAGAATAAACTGAAGAAATGTCACTCAGCTTTCTCACTTGTTGGATTAAGTAGGTTAACAAAAATGATGAAAAAATGGTATGACTATATTTAATATAACCAGATCTTACAGTTTAATTATATGAGGATGCCTGAAAAGCTTGAGGTTCTGAATTTCTCTGCGGATTTTTCCTACTACATCAAGGCTTCGAATCTTCTGCCGATTCAGTATCTTCACAGCAACTTTATGCCCAGTCAATTCATGTTTGCCAACTGTAGGAGAAATAATTTTAATAAATTAGTGCCAGGTTTGGTTAATAACATATTTAGAACTATTCTAAGAGTAGAAATCTTAGCCTTCTCCAAAAATATTTAAGCAAGTCCAAGTTCCTTCCAATTCTGCCTGATTTACGCCTGAATGTTTAAGAGTGATTAAGTATGGGCTTCCCTTGTGGCTCAGATAGTAAAGAATCTGCCCACAATGTAGGAGACTCAGGCTCAGTCCCTGGGTTGGGAAGATCCCCTGGAGAAGGGAATGGCTACCCACTCCAGTATTCTTGCCNCCTGAATGTTTAAGAGTGATTAAGTATGGGCTTCCCTTGTGGCTCAGATAGTAAAGAATCTGCCCACAATGTAGGAGACTCAGGCTCAGTCCCTGGGTTGGGAAGATCCCCTGGAGAAGGGAATGGCTACCCACTCCAGTATTCTTGCCTGGAGAAGTCCATGGTCAGAGGAGTTTGGCAGATTAGAGTCCATGGGGTTGCAAAGAGTCAGAGACGACTGAGTGACTAATACTTTCACTTTCAAGTGGGGAGACACATGAGAAACTACTGACTGTGGTTTTTTCCAGAAAGGAAAGTTGGAAGGCTAAGGCAGAGAGAGAGAAAGCAACTTCTTTATGTTCTCTACCCTTTTATACTTTTGAATTCTCTTAATTTACTTTTCACTTTTTAATCTGTCATACATACAAATTGAGCTCTTCTCTCTCAGTGTGCAGTTCTATGGATTTTAACACATGTGGAAATTGGTTTCATCACTGCTATAATCAGATACAGAACAGTTTCCTCATTCCAAAAACCTCCCTCATGTTAGACGCTTTCTTTATAAGCTCTTGAACCCTTTACATTTTGGTTCATGAGCACGTAGTTTCTATTTTTAAAAATAAGAAAAAATTTTAAGTGATTACCTTTCCATTTTGAATGTTATACCCAGATAATCAATGGTTATAACAGAATTTAGACAGTTTTTAATAGTGGCAAAGTCTTTTCTAAGGGTCTAGTAGAGAATTTATATTCCAACAAAATCAAGAAGTAAGCCAAGATGGTATTCAGTAAAGAAGGGGTCCAATATAGGAGAAAAAGAAGATGACTCCCAGTAAGTTAATGAAGCAAAGTCCGAAGCAACAGCTTTGTGGAAAGCTCTCTAGTTACTACACTTTGACTTGAACAAGTTAAATTTTTTCAACTTTGTATTAAAAATAACAATACTACATATCCCATAGGGTGACATGAAGTAAGGCTTGTAAAGCACTTTCCATCATGCCCAGCACAATAACTTCTTTAGGAAGAAACGATGATTATTACTCTTTAAGGTTATTTATTTTCCATTGCTCCCAAATGTCTCCCCCATTCCTAGCTAATCAGTCCTAAAGTTTCTGATTAAGCCTGTCTAGCCAATTTTATCTCAGCTTTTTCATTTGTCCCTTTTATAGTTAGATTCAGTACAATGCCTTTGTCCAGGTCCACAGTAAGTACTAAACAATAGCTTCCCTGGCGGCTCAGACATCTGCCTGCAATGCAGGAGACCGGGGTTCAATCCCTGGGTGGGATCAGGAAGAACCCCTGGAGAAGGGAATCGCTACCCACTCTAGTATTCTTGCCTGGAGAATTCCATGGACAGAGGAACCTGGCAGGCTACAGTCCATGGGGTCACANCGGCTCAGACATCTGCCTGCAATGCAGGAGACCGGGGTTCAATCCCTGGGTGGGATCAGGAAGAACCCCTGGAGAAGGGAATCGCTACCCACTCTAGTATTCTTGCCTGGAGAATTCCATGGACAGAGGAACCTGGCAGGCTACAGTCCATGGGGTCACAGAGTCAGACACAATTGAGCAACTAACACTTTCATTTATTTTTCAAATAGCTGTAATTTCTATGTACCTGCCTTCTATCCCCATAAGCTTCAATCTCACTAACCTGCTCCATCCTCCCCTCCCATCAACACCAGAGATTCCTAGCTTCCAAAGTTCAACCCATTTCCTGACTTTGGTTAATTTTCAACATGATATTGCTGGATGTATACACACATAGTAAGATTTCACTTACTACCCAAAAACTATAGAAACACTTACTCAGCCACAGAAGAGCACAGAGGTAAAGATAGGTTTATCTGACTTAATTTGAAACCAGATTTTTTAAATGATTACTATTTTTAAAAAATATAAATCTAATTGACTTATAATACATAACATAATTAAGGTATACAACTCACTAGTTAATATTCATGACATACCCACTTTATACCCAAACATACTGCCTCTAACTCTCCCACACCTAGAAGACTAGCAATATTAGCAACACTTTACAAGTAACAAGGTACAGGAAGATGATGAAATAACTTAACCAAGATGAAATAACTTGCCCACAGTTACATAGCTAGTGACTGACAAGACAAAAACAGGAACCCATGTCTGCCTCAAAAATTTGTCCTTTTTCCAAAACTGGTAAATGAAATGTGATTACTTTTTTAAAAGATAGTCTTCAAAAGAATAGCCACCAGGGAAGCTATTGTTTAGAACTTATATATAATAATACTAAATAAATATTAAAAAATAGAAGTTGAACATGTAAGTAGAACCCTTGATTCACAGTCTTATAATTTTGAAAAAAATAACAGATTGAATTCTCCAAACTAATAAGACTTAGTCTAAAACTTCATTCATTTATTTAAGAAATAGTTATTGAGTACCTGCACCCACTATGTGCCAGGCACTTGCTACTATGACCTTTCTCCTGTATGAGAAAATAAATCCACTCTAATAGGCTTCCCAGGTGGCCAGAGGTTAAAAAAAATTCTGTCTGTTAATGCAGGAGATGCAGGTTCACTCCCTGGGTCCGGAAGATCCCCTGAAGTAGAAAACTGGCAACCCACTCCAGTATTCTTGCCTGGAAAATTCCTTGGACAGAGGAGCCTGTCAGGATACAGTCCATGGCATCACGAATAATTGGACACCATTGAGCAACTAAGATGGAGAAGGAAATGGCAACCCACTCCAGTGATCTTCCCTGGAGATCTTCCCTGATCTTCCATCTTCCCACCCCAGGGATGGAGGAGCCTGGTGGGCTGCCGTCTCTGGGGTCGCACAGAGTCAGACACGACTGATGCGACTCAGCAGCAGCAGCAGAGCAGCTAAGAATACATGCACATGCAGGGAAAACCTGCTTCTTATCAGTTTCAATGTTTTATAACAAGACACCAAAAGACATTTTATTCATTCAATCTGTTTAAAAGTTACTCAGAAATCTACAACTGATCCTTGAACAACTCGGGTTTGAACCACAAGAGTCCACTAATTATAGAATTTTTTTCAGCAGGTAAACATTTAACCCCCTTATCCCCAGATGTAGAACCCGAGGGTATGGAGGGCCCACTGTACTAGTTCAGTCACTCAGTCGTGTCTGACTCTCTGAGACCCCATGAATCGCAGCACGCCAGGCCTCCCTGTCCATCNTTAAGACTTTTTCAGAAAACTTCAAATTAAGTGACAAAAACTGTAATATTTTATATTTGTGTGACATTTTAAAATTTCTAACATTCTTTAATATGCATTACCTCATTTGAATTTTGAACAACTTTTGAGTTTGGGGAAGGATATGATCATCATTTTCTAGGTTACTGAATTGAAGTTTAAAAGGTTAAATGACTGGCCAAAGATCAGAAGACTAGTCATAGGAACACAAGCCTCGTAGCCCCAAGCTTCGTGCTTTGAAGTCTTTGGCATAGGATAAGAGTCCCATATGTGTCTCATTAACTTCTATCTCAACTTTTTCCGATCCTTGAGTTCACTGGCTAGCTAAGCACTTTAGATTTTTTTAAAAACTACATTTTTGTCTTTACTCCACTATTGGTTAGCCATGTGACCCTCATGCCAGGCACCTAAATTCTCTGAGCCTGACTTATTATTCTGTCCATTGTCCACATGCATATTCAGTCGTGTCCAACTTTTTGCAGCCCTATGGACTGTGGCCTGCGAGTGTTCTCTGTCTATAAGATTTTCCTGTTTTCATCCAATATCCAGTGATATTTACACATTACAGATTGTTGTGAGAAGTCAAATGGAACAAACAAAAACTAAAGGTCTTGGTACACTGAAAAGGTGCTGCTATGCAAATATACATATATTAGAGAAAGGCCTTAGCAGCATGTTGTATACTTTAAAATGTTACTTGTGTTCCTATGTAGCAATGTAAAGGTTCTTGAATTTTTATGGGTTCCTAAGGAAATAAGCCAAAGCAGGTATATGAAAGGGTGCTATGCAGAAGAGGAGGACCGTCTATTACTAAAGTCTGTTGTTTGGTTTTTTAACTGGCTTGTCTTCTTACTCTTGCCTTTCTCAGGGAGCTTCAATCTCTTCCTTTCTTTATTAATTTTCTCAAATACTCAAGGTTCTTATTTTTCCGCTGCTTTATAAGGGACTTACTAAAAGTCGAACTGACATTCCATACTGATTCTTCCCTTTATAATTCATCAGCCCATTCACTCCACTGAAGTAACTGCATGCTTGAGCAAGAGCCAGATATACTCCTAGCCTGGTTAGCTCTAATCCTCCAAAACCCCTCCTGCCAATATACATTTTGCAAAAGAGAGGGTGTTAGATAAAGAGTTGATTTCTGGAAGAGTTGAGATTTTTTTTTTAATGGCTTTGTTGAAAAAGTATGCAGTTTATTTATTTATTTCTTGCCTGTCCTAGACTTCTGTCTGTGGACCTTCTTTAGTTGCATTGAGCAGAGGCTACTGTTTGTTGTAGTGTGCCAGTTGTCATTGCCATAGCTTCTCTTGTCACACAGCATGGGCTCTAGGTACGCAGTCTCAGTATTTGTGGGACAGTGGCTTAGTTGCTCCACGGCACACAGGATCTCTCTGGACCAGGGATCAAACCTGTGTCCCTGCACTGGCAGGCATATTCTTTACCACTAGACCACTAGGGAAGTCCCAAAGTTTGCAGTTTATTCTCACTAGAATGTGAAAGATGTCTCTGAGATTGGCCACAAAAGGGAAACACAAGAAGGGAACTAGGAGATGAACAAACATATTTAAGTGATAATCTTACACCCTTAATGTGCAAATGCTATGGGTCGTCTCAATTCTAACCTGACTTTCTGGCTAGAGAGGGAATTCACACAATAACCTGAGAGATTCAGGTAAGAATCACAGATATTCCTAAAATTTTCTTAAGTTCATGATGTGAAGGTGGAGACTTTGACAGTTCAGATTATTGTAGCTATTTTATTTATGGCATTAGATGTTGTTCAAAAGTTATATTTGAAAGAAAAATTAACAGATTAAGAAAAGTTGTTTCCTCAATTCCATTCACCATTGCAATGAAAAGAATAAAATACTTAGGAATATATCTACCTAAAGAAACTAAAGACCTATATATAGAAAACTATAAAACACTGGTGAAAGAAATCAAAGTGGACAGTAATAGATGGAGAAATATACTATGTTCATGGCTCGGAAGAGTAAATATACTGAAAATGAGTATACTACCCAAAGCAATTTATAGATTCAATGCAATCCCTATCAAGCTGCCAATAGTATTTTTCACAGAGCTAGAACAAATAATTTCACGATTTGTATGGAAAAACAAAAAACCTTGACTAGCCAAAGCAATCTTGAGAAAGAAGAATGGAACTGGAGGAATCAACCTGCCTGACTTCAGGCTCTACTACAAAGCCACAGTCATCAAGACAGTATGATACTGGCACAAAGACAGAAATATAGATCAATGGAACAGAATAGAAAGGCCAGAGATAAATCCATGCACCTACAGGCACCGTATCTTTGACAAAGGAGACAGGAATGTACAATGGATTAAAGACAATCTCTTTAACAAGTGGTGCTGGGAAAACTGGTCAACCACTTGTAAAAGAATGAAACTAGAATACTTCCTAACACCATACACAAAAGTAAACTCAAAATGGATTAAAGATCTAAACATAAGACCAGAAACTATAAAACTCCTAGAGGAGAACATAGGCAAAACACTCTCCGACATACATCACAGCAGGATCCTCTGTGACCCACCTCCCAGAATATTGGAAATAAAAGCAAAAATAAACAAATGGGACCTAATTAAACTTAAAAGCTTCTGCACAACAAAGGAAACTATAAGCAAGGTGAAAAGACAGCCTTCAGAATGGGAGAAAATAATAGCAAATGAAGCAACTGACAAACAACTAATCTCAAAAATATACAAGCAACTCCTACAGCTCAATTCCAGAAAAATAAAAGACCCATTCAAAAAATGGGCCAAAGAACTAAATAGACATTTCTCCAAAGAAGACTTACAGATGACTAACAAACACATGAAAAGATGCTCAACATCACTCATTATCAGAGAAATGCAAATCAAAACCACAATGAGGTACCATTTCACACCNTCAGAAAATGGGCCAAAGAATTAAATAGACATGTCTCCAAAGAAGACATACAGATGGCTAACAAACACATGAAAAGATGCTCAACATCACTCATTATCAGAGAAATGCAAATCAAAACCACAATAAGGTACCATTTCACGCCAGTCAGAATGGCTGCGATCCAAAAGTCTACAAGCAATAAATGCTGGAGAGGGTGTGGAGAAAAGGGAACCTTCTTACACTGTTGGTGAGAATACATTTATTTAAACAGATGTGCACAAGTTTGCACAAAATAAAATTTCTATGATTAGAATATGCTATGATTTTATAAACCCATCTTGATAATCTGTAATTTATTTTTCTGATTTTTCTAAATCAGCAATTCTTAGTGACTGCCAAGCCAATAAACAGTTTTCATTTCAAGAATGTCACTTTCTGCTCTGCCTCAGAGGTATCTTTATAAAGAGCACAATTTCTGCTAATATGTTGATCAACACATGTAAGAGTCACTCAAGTAGTTATTATTCAATTTAAATATAACTTCTGCATAATTGCATCATAATGCAGCTTCCATTCAGCTGCTTAATATTCTTGACATCATATAATCTCAGATCGCTAACCTAAGAGCAACCTCTGCTGGCAAACAGAGGCAGAGCTGCAAACATTTTAACCATAGTTTTACAATGTCATTTGGCCATGTCAGATTAAAAAGCGTTTGAGGGAAGGTTTTAACATTTTTCTTGAATATAGCTGAATGACAAATTGTACACTTTTAATATAAAATGAAGGTAAATATGGTATATTTGTTTTAAGAATAAAAAAATTCATAAGATTTCTGTTAAATGCTTGAGTCTCAATTCTCAGTTTTGTGGCCTGAGGATCACTTAGGAAGAAAAGTTAAAGCTAGGGGCTCAGATTTCAGAGGATCTTAATAATATTGAATGAAAGGATGATGTATCAAAAAGTTTACTGCAAAATAACAAAGTTTTATATAAACAAGCTAATTCTAAATTTTAAGAATGGTTCTAGTACAATGAACCTAATAGATATGAATACCTTATTGAATTTTCCTTTCCAGATAAATATTGCGAATGAGACCATATAGAAGGATTCAGATAATACTTTTCTATCAGAAGCATATAAAATAAATGTCATCTCGATATAATCTCCAAATATTACATCTACTAAGGATACAACCACACTTTTGGGGTCTATGTTATGGAAATATATACCAAGTTTAACTATAAAATATGTCTTGTGTAGTAGCAAATAATTGTTAAGTAAATATATATAATATTTTGTTTTTTAGACTGAGTAACGTGGAGGATACACATTGCATAAAGGCATGCACATCTAGTCTAACAAAACTATCCACACAGAAACATTACACTTGAACAACAGTGAACAACTCAAACCCACAAACACTGAGTGGAATATATAGTTATATGTCCTAAATCCACTTGACACTGCTGTCCATTTTTTGACTAAAATTATTCCTCTGTATTTCATGGAGTCACCCAGATAAATAGTGAAAAACAAATAAAAATTTAGGTCTTTTTAAAATGTTTAATATAGACAGTTCTTTATAAAACAGAACTCTCTACAACTGAGAGTTGTACAACTGGCTCTTCTGCCAAGTGTATTTCCCATAGGAATACGTCATTCATATTTCTTCACTCTGCTAATCCTTACACAAACCTTGGCTCTTCTTTCATAATAATAATACTAACTAACATGAAATGTGTGGTACAGAGGTTCTCAAAGTGTGGTCAAGGATCTTGGAGGTCTCTAAGGCACTTTCACTGAGTTCATGAAGTCAAATCTATTTTTGTAATACTAAAATGTCATTCGCCATTTTCACTTTGTTGACATTTGCACTGAAGGTGCAAAAGCAATGGTGAAGAAAACTGCTAGTGTCTCACTAAAAATCAGGGCACTGGCACCAAACTGAATCCTTTACCATCAAACACAGTTTAAAAAGAAAAGAAAAAAAAAATCGGATTCACTTAAGAATAACCACAATGCAAAAAAAAAAAAATTAATTTTACTAAATCACAACCCATGAATATGTTTTTTTTAACTCCTCCCTGTGATAAATAGAAAATCTATATATACAATTCTGCTATATAATAAAGTAAGATGGTCATCTCCAGGAAAATCAGATGTGCAATTATTTGAGTTGAGTGGTACTAGTTGTGCTTTACATAGAAAAGAATTTTTACTTGAAAGAACAACTGACAGACAATCTACAATTATCTGGAAGATTATCTGGCAGAAATTTTGACAGAAAGGAATACAGGAAGTTTATACTTCCAGGAAAACAATTATTTGTTAATAATAAAATTAAGAATTTTAAGCAAAATTAAGACCTATAAAAAAAAAAACTTGCATCTATCATGATTGGGTTAGGAACTTTCCAATAAAAATGAAATGTGGAAGATAGCATAATCAGTTAACCAACATTTTTCAAGTGACCAATGCATGATGTTATGAGACTATGCCTATCATAAAAGATTCATCCCAAGTATATAACAGATCAATGGGATTTAATGTAACAGAGCTGTGAAAGTTCATTGATATAGTTTCAAATCCCACATTGCAAAAAAGCTTTAGGAAACTGTCATTTGTCAAGATTTGATGTTCTACCAAAGAATATCCACAATTATCAGAAAAGCTTTTAAAAGCATTTCTCCATTTTCCAACTACATATCTATTTATGAGCAGATTCTCTTCATATACTTCCACAAACACAACGTATCACAACAGACTGCATACAGAAAAAGATATGGTAACTCATTTGTTTTATTATGGTAAATAGTACAGACTCACAAAAATTTAACAATGTAACAAAACCATTCTTTAAATTTTTGGCCTGGAAAATATAGGTACTTTTCCTTAAAAATATTATTTATTTTAACTTGTAAGGTATACATTGCTGTAATTTTTAATTAATTAACTAGAAAATTATTTTAAAATCCTGTTATGGCAAGTATTAATAGCTATAGCCCACATACACATTCATTAGCGTGCACAAGAATTTCTAAGTTTGTAGAAGGGTCCTCAGTTCAGTTCAGTCACTCAGTCATGACTGACTCTTTGNAGGTATACATTGCTGTAATTTTTAATTAATTAACTAGAAAATTATTTTAAAATCCTGTTATGGCAAGTATTAATAGCTATAGCCCACATACACATTCATTAGCGTGCACAAGAATTTCTAAGTTTGTAGAAGGGTCCTCAGTTCAGTTCAGTCACTCAGTCATGACTGACTCTTTGCGACCCCATGAATTGCAGCACTCTAGGCCTCCCTGTCCATCACCAACTCCCAGAGTTCACTCAGACTCACGTCCATCGAGTCAGTGATGCCATCCAACCATCTCATCCTCTGTTGTCCCCTTTTCCTCCTGCCCCCAAACCCTCCCAGCATCAGAGTCTTTTCCAATGAGTCAACTCTTCGCATGAGGTGGCCAAAGTACTGAAGTTTCAGCTTCAGCATCATTCCTTCTAAAGAACACCCAGGACTGATCTCCTTTAGGATTGACTGGTGGGATCTCCTTGCAGTCCAAGGGACTCTCAAGAGTCTTCTCCAACACAGTTCAAAAGCATCAATTCATTGATGTTCAGCTTTCTTCACAGTCTAACACTCACATCCATATACATGACTAGTGGAAAAACCGTAGCCTTAACCAGACTCCATATCAGCCCACTCCAAACTTTATGAATCTGACTTAACTTTTTTTTTTTTTTTTTTTGAGGAAAAGAGCCAGTAATGATATTCTTACTGAGATAAATAAGACACATGTAGGAGAAATTTTAGAAAGGTGTCTACCAAGGACCATTAAAGCCAATAAAATGGAAACATACTTTACGGAAGAAAAAAAAGCAATGATGATCTATACTTATAATGAAGTTCTGAAGATATATCTATATACATGTGTTCCTGCTTTTAAATCTTATGTTCTTACATGCAAAGGTTGTAAATGTTTTGTATATTGTCTTTGAGATGTGCAAACCTTGATGAGTTGGTCTGTAATCACACCCAAACACATCACAAAAATTGTACTGGATCTCTGGATACCATAGTGATGACACTAAGTGGTTGAAGAATATACTGAAAGAGTGTTTAGTTTCTTCATAAAACTTCCCTGGTGGCTCAGATGGTAAAGGATCTGCCTACAATGCAGGAGACTTGGGTTAAATCCCTGGATCAGGAAGATCCCCTGGAGAAAAGAATGGCAACCCACTACTGTATTCTTGCCTGGAGAATTCCATGGACAAAGAAGCTTGGTGGGATACAGTCCTTGGGTCACAAAGAATCCGACAAGACTGAGCCACTAACACTCTATATCTCCCATGTCAGTGTCTAATAAACTCCAGGTGCTAGAGTACTTACAGTTTACTTTTAAACAGTGCTCAAGTTGAGATAAACATACATATTCTTCTTTCTCTTGGGTACATGTCCCTTTCCTTCTTTCCTTATAGCATACTAGAGCCCATATTTAATACCCAAGATTATCTAATTTTCCCTGTAGGCTCACTGTAAGACTTGTTAATCTTATGAACATCATGAAAACAATGTTTGGGTCTATATTCAAGAACAGCACGGTACTTGTTGCACTGGAAAATATTTGAGTGTATCTTTTTTAAATAGGGTAATTCTGAATATTGATTTGTTTCCTAATTACATTCTAAAAAGTAAAAAAAAAAATCCAATTAATTCAAAATAATCACTTCTTTTTTTAACTTCACATTCCTTTGTCTCAGCTAGTTCTAAATAACATCAGACCTCCTTCACTGGAACATTCAATTGTTCATCTTCAGTTCACTGATACATCAGGGTATCATTTTTGATAAAATATCAGCTCACATACTACCCAAAATAAAATTGTTTTGTAGTAATTTAATGACATAGCTCTGTCCTTTTATGAGTTCAGAAAATATCTCACTAGCAGTTTCACAATCATTGGTGGGGCCACGAGTTGCGTGCACTTAGTCACTCTCCCACATGTTCCTTGAGAAGGTCTGACTAGGGCCAAGAACAGGCAGTAACAAGGCCTCCCTGAGCTTCCAGAGGTGAATTCCCAGAGAATGTGGTTTCATGCTCGAGGGCAGAAAGGACAAGAGATGCCATGGACCCAACCCTTGTGAAGGTGCCTGGAAGATGCCTCTTTATCCAGAGCATGGAACAGACTCATGCCCGCCAGGACTACTTGATGCAAACACTTCACTATAAAATGGAATATTGGGCTTCTACCAAATTTTACACTAAAAATGTACTTGTTTGTGGACACATATCTTTAGTACAATGTGGAGATGTTCTTACTTCCCACTCATTAAGAACCACAGTGATCTCAACCATCTGCCTGATATTGCATGAGAGAAAATAATTCTGCAATGCAGAGTTTGTCTTTGTCTGTAGAATACTATTTTGTATTTTGGGCTTGATAAGTATGATAGTGAAGAAAAAAGTGTAAGTGTTAGTGGCTCAGTCATGTCTGGACACTTTGTAACCACATAGACTGTGGCCCACCAGGCTCTCTGTCAATGGAATTCTAAATACAAGCATATGGGAGTGGGTAGCCTTTGGCTTGTCCAGGGGATCTTCCCAATCCAGGGATCAAACCTGGGTCTACTGCATTTCAAGCAGATTCTTTACCATTTGAACCACCAGTGAAGAAGTAATTATTATAACCCACTCTTAATGATGATTTCTAGAAATGAAAAGAATTTAGTACACAAAATTTTTTGGAGTTGATACAAACACGTTTTATTTTTTAAAATAAAATTATTTAAAATCGCTATGAAGAGACTAATGAACAAAAAGTTATACTTCAATCTTTGAGGTTCTTAAAAATATCTTAATTGTTTAGGAATTATAAGTGAACTTTTAGAGGCTTCCCTGGTGGCTCAGATGGTAAAGAATCTGCCCACAATGCAGGAGACTGAGGTTCGAATCCCTGGCTCAGGAAGGTACCCTGGAGAAGGAAAGGAAAACCCACTCCATTATTCTTGCCTGGGAAATCCCATGGACAGAAGAGCGTGGCAGGCTTAAGGGGTCACAAAGTGTCGGATAAAACTGAATGACTAATAGTTTTAGTTTTCAAGTGAACTTTTAAAGTATAATTTGTAATATATATTTTTAATTAAACATTTGGGTAAATGACACTAATTAAATATCATACAAAGATTGAAAAAACAAAAATAATTCCTATTCTTTAAGAGATTATAGTCTAATGTATTTTGAATAAAGCTATACAAAGATTTATATTCACAAATTGCCCAATTTTATTCTTCACTTAATGTATCTCTTCTTTCAACATGAAAATTTATTTCAGCATTTCTTTACACATTATTATTGCCAAATTCAGACTTAAATGAAGAAAGTGGGGAAAACCACTAGACCATTCAGGTATGACCTAAATCAAATCCCTTATGATTATACAGTGGAAATGAGAAATAGATTTAAGGGATTAGATATGATAGAGTGCTTGATGAACTATAGATGGAGGCTCATGACATTGTATAGGAGACAGGAATCAAGAACATCTCCAAGAAGATGAAATGCAAAAAAGCAAAATGGCTGTCTGAGGAGGCCTTACAAATAGCTGTAAAAAGAAGAGAAGTGAAAAGCAAAGGAGAAAAGAAAAGATATACCCATTGGAATGCAGAGTTCCAAAGAACAGCAAGGAGAGCTAAGAAAACCTTCCTCAGTGACCAATGGAAAGAAACAGAGGAAAACAAGGGAATGAGAAAGACTAGAGATCTCTTCAAGAAAATTAAAGATATCAAGGCAACATTTCATGGAAAGATGGGGTCAATAAAGGACAGAAATGGTATGGATCTAAGAGAAGCAGAAGATATTAAGAAGAGATGGCAAGAGTACAAAGAAGAACTGTATAAAAAAGATCTTCACGACCCAGATAATCACAATGGTGTGATCACTCACACTCACCTAGAGCCAGACATCNTCTCACTTCCACTGTATAATCATAAGGGATTTGATTTAGGTCATACCTGAATGGTCTAGTGGTTTTCCTGTACTATGTCACTTAATAAAGGAGACTTGAGCACCTAGGCCTTTTGGTATCCTCAGGGGCTCCTAGAAACAACTCCTCAAGTATTCTGAGGGGTGACTGCATCATAAAACGAATGAAGAGCATAAAACTAAGCACATAGGGAATTCCCCAGCGATCCAGTTGTTAGGACTCAGGGCTTCACTGCTGGACCCGGGTTTGATCCCTGGTCGGGGAATTAAGATCCTGCAAGCAGTGCACTGGGGCCAAATAAATAAATAAAAGCACATAAAACATAATGCAAGTGTACTGGGTTGAAGAGTGTCCCTTCTTCCCCACAAATTCACGTCTACCGTCACCACAGAATGGGATCTTATTTGAAACCAGGGCTTTGGGGGTATAGTTAGTTAAGGATCCCAGGATAAAATCATCCTAGATTTAGGGTGGGCTCTATATCTAATGACTGGTGTCCTTATAAGAAAAGGAGAGAACACAGGCACGCACACACACAGGTGACCATGCGAAGACGGGCAGAGACTGGAGCTTTGCTTCTACACACCAAGGAGCACCAGGAGTCACCAAAGGCTGGAAGAAGAAGAAACAGATTCTCTCCTAAAGACTTCAGAGGGACTCTACTAAACCCTTGCTTTCAGAACTTCTGGCCTCCAGAACTCCAAAATAACTTGTTTTAAGTCACCTAGCTTTGTGGTACTGTTACCGCAGCCCTAAGAAACTGACAGGTTTATGACGTGTGCTCTGTTGTTTAGTCACTCAGTCGTGCCCGACTCTTTGCAACCCCAGGGACTATAGCCCACCAGGCTCCTCTGTCCATGGGGATTCTCTAGGCAAGAACACTGGTGTGGGCTGCCATTTCCTCCTCTAAGGGATCGTCTCAACCCAGGGATCAAACCTGCATTCCCTGAGTCTCCTGCATTTCAGGCAGNCTCAGTCGTGCCCGACTCTTTGCAACCCCAGGGACTATAGCCCACCAGGCTCCTCTGTCCATGGGGATTCTCTAGGCAAGAACACTGGTGTGGGCTGCCATTTCCTCCTCTAAGGGATCGTCTCAACCCAGGGATCAAACCTGCATTCCCTGAGTCTCCTGCATTTCAGGCAGATTCTCTACTACCACTGAGCCACATGGGAAGCCCTAGGTTTATGACAGTCACATCAAAATCAACAAAAGTAATCTTTTTTTGAAAACAGATTTTTCTGAACTGCACTACATGTGTCCAAGCATTCTTAAATGGAACATATGATGACAGGGAACCACAGGGACATCATGGAGTTACTTCTCTAGATAGAACTTCTTGTTCCCAGGCTATTATGTGCCAGATCCTAGGGTTTTCTGCTTTTTGAAGTTGTGTTTCATCCTTCACGGTCTATCAGCAGTCAATTCACAGCCTCTTCTCCAATGTTCTAATTTCAGGAATTCTAATTTTCAATGGGCTAGAAAAATCATGAAACTAAAATTCTTAGAATAAATTTTCTAAAGTATGTTTACAAAACACTAGGACTGGAGACTCTTCATGGGAAAAGATTTCACAATCAAGTGGTCTCGGAAAGGATGTCTCCTCTCCTTTTTAGAAACTTATTATGCATATTAACACAGTAACACCGATAGAGCCCTACTGGAAAGAAACCCATCAAGTGTTTAATCTGGTATTTCCCAGTCTTAACTGGATACAGGTTTTTTCCTCCAAGGTTTGAAAACAATGTCCCAACACTGAGAAAGAGAAGAGTGAAAAAGCTGGCTTAAAGTTCAACATTCAGAAAACTAAGATCATGGCATCTGGTCCCATCACTACATGGCAAATAAATGGGGAAATCGTGGAAACAGAGGCTGACTTTATTTTTTGGGGCTCCAAAATCACTGCAGATGGTGATTGCAGCCATGAAATTAAAAGATGCTTACTCCTTAGAAGGAAAGTTATGACCAACTTAGACAGCATATTAAAAAGCAGAGACATTACT
Organism: Neotragus moschatus; assembly: GCA_006410615.1. Classification (NCBI taxonomy): domain Eukaryota; kingdom Metazoa; phylum Chordata; class Mammalia; order Artiodactyla; family Bovidae; genus Neotragus; species Neotragus moschatus. The sequence goes on along the minus strand of SJYA01002617.1, from coordinate 1,922,829 downwards.
TTGTCAAGAAAGGTCCATCTAGTCAAGGCTATGGTTTTCCCAGTAGTCATGTATGGATGTGAGAGTTGGACTGTAAAGAAAGCTGAGCACCGAAGAACTGATGCTTTTGAACTGTGGTGTTGGAGAAGACTCTTGAGAGTCCCTTGGTCTGCAAGGAGATCCAACCAGTCCATTCTAAAGGCGATCAGTCCTGGGTGTTCATTGGAAGGACTGATGCTGAAGCTGAAACTCCAATACTTTGGCCATCTGATGCGAAGAGTTCACACATTGGAAAAGACCCTGATGCTGCAAAAGATTGAGGGCAGGAGGAACAACAGAGGATAAGACGGTTGGATGGCATCACCGACTCAATGGACATGAGTTTGGGTAAACTCTGGGAGCTGGTGATGGACAGGGAGGCCTGGCATGCTGCAGTCCATGGGGTCACAAATAGTCGGATACGACTAAGCAACTGAACTGAACTGAACATTGAGGACTCCAAATATTTTCTTTTTAAGAGAAGGCAGTATCTCCTATTTTTTTTTCCCTTTTCTTCCCAGCAAAATTTCACTAATTTTCCAGCCATCATATGATTAATATGTTATGTTTTCCTTACTTATAGGAACAACAATATTTGCCTTGAACCCACTGCCAACATAGTTCAGTATTAGAATTTCAGTGGCATAATACTTTTGAAAATATAGTTATTTTTTATAGCTTAGGAAACACAAGATCACATTTGAGCCTCACAATAAACCTATGATGCAGGTAATATGAGGCTCTGAGAGATTAACTCATTGAAGTAAAGTTATTAAGTGATCAAGGCAGAACAGGTCTTCTAGTTAGAAGAATTCCAAGTATGAGAACTATCCACTGAACGCCACCATCAGTGTGCACTGTGAAGGGAAAGAAGCCTTGACAACAATATCAAAATCTGAACTGTTTCCTCAAAACTAGGCTAAAGATTCTCCAGTGACTAAACTCAGTTGCAGCCAAATTAACTGCTGCTCCATAAGTCAATCAGTGCAGTACAATGGACTTGTCAAGGATATGCACTTCTGAAATATTTCTCCCTTGGTCCAAAGCTCAAAACTTTACTCTTCAGACGTCACTGTTTTACAGTAATACCAAGATGTGGCTTTGGGTGAAATGGAAGACAGGTATTTCTGCCATGGAAGACCTGAGTCACTCACAGCAAAGGTTACCACAATTCACAATATCTCCCTCACAACAACAGCAACAGATGAGTCAACTAAACATTAACTAACAACCTGTTACTGCTTTCGAAAAGGAACTCTGTCTAACTGGAGAACTCTGTAACACACGCTCTTCTAATCAGATATGTAATCCTGAAGAAAAGTTAGATCATTCTTTGAAAGAGAGAATTTTAAACACTGATAAAGAGTTGCCAAAAAGATAGAAATGTTTATTAAAGATATTCTAATCACCCAACCATTTCATTTTCACTCTAAAATTGAAAAAAAAACCTCACTGCTAAAAGTATCAGGGAAATAACTGAATTCTGGCTAGAGAGGGATGAATTTTAAAAGCTATAGGTGGAAATTTGAGAAAGGTACCTTTTCTTAACAAAACATTTCAGGCATCCCAAAAGGCAAAGCAAAGACCGTGTTCCACCCAATAGCCGCTTAAGCAATAAAACATTACAGATGCAAGTGAAGCCCAGTCTGACTCCTCCCAGATTCTTTCCTCCTTTCCTTCTCCCTAGAGGTTACCACTATCTTGAATGTGGTTTGTCTTTCCCACATATATGATGAATCCATAAATGATACAGTAACAATTTTTCCATGTTTCTTTTCACAAACTTAATTTTATATATTTTGAATTCATAATGAATTCATGCAGATTCAAAAATATAAAAAGATATACAGTGACATGTCCTCCTACAACCTAGTTCCCCTCCTCTGAACATGTGTAATGTTCAGTTTCTACTGTAACAGTTTCATGTGTATCTTTAAAGAAACACTGTATACAGATGCACACAGTTACACTTAGATACTTTAATCTGCTCCTGCTCTTTATACACAGATGGTAGGTATGCTATATACTTTGTTGATTATCTTTATTTTTTTCTCTCTTAAAAATACACCTTGGAAATTGTTCCCTATATTATATAATGTCTTGATTTTTTTTTNAAACACTGTATACAGATGCACACAGTTACACTTAGATACTTTAATCTGCTCCTGCTCTTTATACACAGATGGTAGGTATGCTATATACTTTGTTGATTATCTTTATTTTTTTCTCTCTTAAAAATACACCTTGGAAATTGTTCCCTATATTATATAAAGTCTTGATTTTTTTTTTCCTTAATGTTTGAAAGGTATATACCACTGTATGGGTAAACCATAATTTAACTATTGTCTTATTAGCAAGGTTACTTCCAATCTTTTGTATTGACAAACAATATGGCAGTGAATAACTCATTATTCCATATACCTATAGGATAAATTCCTAGAAGCTGAATTGCCGGTTTAGTTTTATAAATACTGTCATACACTACAGAGGTGGTACCGATTTGTACTCCAGTCAGCAATGTATGAGTCTTTTTTCATGTTTTTAAATTTTATATAAATAACATGACTGGACATATTCTTCAACTTCCTCTGTTTTTGTGGCCTAAACTTATATGCTTGAGATTCACCCATGCTGGTATATATAGCTCTAATTCATATCTAGACTTTTTTACTTAAAAGTTTTTAAATAACTTATGTGATTCAGTCAAAGAGAAGTCACCTATTTACCTAAACTTTCACTTTCATGTATAAAATACTCATCAACTTAATAAACAGATTATATGTATAAAAATTCATTTGGCAAAGATTACCCACCCTACTGAAGAAGCATCTTCTCTTAGAAAATGAGCAAAAACTTCCATTTATATTTACTGCAATAATAACTCTATTCATCCATGCTTTTATAAATGTTCTTGCTGGGAAGAGAGGGGAGGGAGTAGACCCACAAGGGAGTGGAGACCAACCCCTTGACAATCAAGGGGGCAGAAAAAAGGTATCTTGGAAACAATAATTCAAGCATAATTCCAAACTAACCCTAGTTGTCTAAAGTTTCCCCTCAAAATGTTCCCATTAAATTACCAAAGGATTTTTTAAACCTTAACAAGAAACAAAATAATGCCTATGAATCTGCAGTCCTTCCCATCCCCTCAATAAGTTTCCTATAAGATAGAAATATCATATTGGGAATGATATGATATCACATCTTCTATTAGACTTTCTTTCTATGTTAAATTTACCAGTGTGTATGACTAAAAAGCTCTATCTCCTCCAAACTGCCTCCTTTGAAATATGTGGCTAATCATATAATTTGTAAGAATTCCGGTCAAATTCTTGGCTTCCGTAAGTAACACATGTCACCACTATAGTGACTATTTCTGCGAGCTCACCAAGCATCTAAGTCCTCCTTTCTCTCTTCCAAAAAAAACCCGTTTCTGTGCAGGTGTCTACCCTATCTCCCCATACTGTTCAAGTACTTCAGAAGATGCCCTCCCACCCATACATCCAAGAGGGGGCGCTCTTCCTTCAAGGGTAATGCCATCTGCCCTATAGGAACACAAGCCTAAGCCAATTAGCACGTAATAAGCCTGGCCAGACGGACTGACTGAGCCAGTAAGACTCTTGAGAGTGCTGCTGGGGCTTCCTCGCCCTGGACACAGAACCACAGAAAAGACGTTCTTGGCTGGGCTGTAGTTTTCTGTTATTCGGGGGCAGGAAGCATTTCAACTGTTTAACAGCTTTAAAAAGGCTGTGATTAAAGGCTTTGACCACCATCAGTTAATGTATTTATGAACAAAGGAACCCGATCCATGAAACCTATGATCCTCTGACTAACACTGGCCTTTCTATATTTGGAGAGATGGTTGACTCTGACAGCGTATGTTATTTCAAGAGAGGCAGGTGTGGAGGAGTGAAGGTTAAGGAATAGCAGTCACTGGAGGGATTCATGTCACTGCCACATCACAGATCAAACCCAGAAAATGAGAAATATCCTCTGGCTTTCCTATCTACCATCTACCTTGCCAAAAGCCACCTAGCACATAAGAACGTGAGATCTGACTCTACTCAGGTCTGAATTAGGAGAACAAGAACAAGCAGAACTCTGGGCAGAGTGAAGGCAACAAAGCTGTCATTACTATTTGGGGGGCAATAGTGAATATTTCAGTATTTATAAACTGAAAGCAGTCTGTAATGGCTAACAAGTAAAGAAACAACATCGTCAAAAATAAGTAACTTCAAAAGCACAGAAACATCTTACTGGCCCCCAAAACAAACCCACCCTAATAGCTGTAATTACCCTATTCTGGCATTTGCTTCTTACTTTCTTACATTGTTGGCTTTGCTGATTTTCTTAAGAAGGTTTAGGCAGTTGCTTCCCTGTGGGCTATACAGCAATTTTCCAGTTCTATGACTCAGAAAGAGCAAGAGAAGGAAGGGCTCTCCTCTTCCATCCCTAGATAAAATCAGAAAATGTTTATTTAGCTCTGATAGAGCAAGGCTCGGTTAGTTAATTCACTGTACAGACTTTCACAAACTATTTTCTCTTTCAAATATTTACCAAGAGCTTATTATATGCAAGTCACAGGCTATTCTTTATTCAAAGCCAATGCATAATAATTTTTATCAGTTCCATACTTCCTTCCTCTACATTCCTAATAGCAGAATCACCTATTTCAAAGAAAAATATTTATGCCTCACAAAATTTGCAATTAAACTCTTTGTGCCAGAATTGGTGACTTGAAGGGCAAGTTTGTTATTTCCAGAATACTGTACTGAAATACAAGAAAAAGCGATTCCACTTTTCTTCAAAAAAGAAAACAAAATTTCAAACGATGAACACTATTCATTAAAATATAAATATCTTGTGAAAATAAACGGAACCGAATTGCATCAATGAATAAAAACTATCCGAAGGAAAAATCTGCCTACCGGGTTTGGTAATTAAGAAACACTGAGGACACCAGGTGTGCATTCATATCATAAACCATAGATCGCAAATACATATAGGACCAATTTATAATCATTAACCGCTCCGAAAAAAAAAANACTGAGTGTAGCACTTTCACAGCATCATCTTTCAGGATTGCCATCACCTCCACTAGCTTTGTTCATAGTGATGCTTCCTAAGGCCCATTTGACTTCTCATTCCAGAATGTCTGGCTCTAGGTGAGTGATCACACCATCATGGTTATCTGGGTCATGAAGATCTTTTTTAGATAGTTCTTCTGTGTATTCTTTCCACCTCTTCTTAATACATTTTATACTATACTGTCAGAGAGATAGTACTCTTCCTTAGTGTCTATCTGTATACATGGTGGCCAGAACTAAAAATTTTAAGTACTGTGCTAGTAATACAGCCTAATATTTCCTTAGTTGCAGTTACATTGTAACTAATATTCATTATTTGTTAAACAACAACTAGGTATTAGGCAAATTGACTCTGAGGACTCAGAAAACAAAGGAACCTACAGTACTGCTTTTAACATGGCCAAGCAGTGTGATAGGTGCTGTAATTATATATGTGTATACACACACACACACACACACACACACACACACATATATTTATGGTCCTAAAAGGGCTTTGTGAGAGGAGGGTATAACCTTTATCTGTGGAGGTTCAGTCTTTTGAACCTGAATATATTTAGAGAAGTATTAAGAGGTGGTACTCTGTACTCAAAAAAAAGGATGGCATGGGGATGAAGGAACTTGGAGAAGGCAACGCTGGTGGGAGAAAGAGGATATGCAAAATCACAGAGGGAAGGAAGCCTTAGACTTTTTAGAGAAGAAAAATGTTTACAGGGGACAAAATCTGGATTGATAGAGGGCATCGGTAAAAGGAATGAGAAATAGAACAAAGTCCCGAGGGATTGTGCTTCTCAATGTCACCATTTTCTTACAGACAGTGGTGAGCCAAGGGAAGATGTGATGTAGATGCATTTTATTTATTTTTGGCTGCACAGCGTGGCCATTCAGGATCTTAGTTCTCTTGCCGCTTGCAATGGAAGTACAGAGTCCCAACCACTGGACCACCAGGAAGTCTCAATGTAGATGCATTTGAGAAATAACATTCTTTACCAAAGGAATTGATAGCTTTGGGTGCCTTTGGGAAGGCAAGCTGGGTGACTTAGAGTCAGGTGCAAAGTGTAAACTTTGCCCTATGTACTGTTGTATAATGTTTTGGCTTTAAACCTCAAGCATGTATTAGAGTCAGGAAAAAATCAACTGTTAGAAAAAAAACGTTTTTGACTCTGACATTAGTACAGAGGATAGATTGCAGAAGAGTGAGACAAAAGTGTGGTAAGAGACTTGCAATCATCTAGTAAAGAAATGATGACACAGGCACCATATATGGAAAGGAAAAACTTAAGACCTATTGAGATATGAAATTAGCAAGATACAGAGAGCCCACACTAACCTCCCAGGTTTCTGGAGAGGTTTGCAGGAGGGTGGGGAATGGAGGTTCAACAGAAATAATAAATGGCATAGTAGGGCAGGGAATTTGGGTGCGATCTCTCCAAGTTGTGGAGTTAAGGGACCCAAGGACAGGACATTTACTTAGAAAACATGAATACTTAAGAAGATCCAGAAGCAATATGAGCCTATGAAAGAAATAGGGGAAAAAATTGTCATAAAGTTAGACATTCTCCAGGAAATTACAGTGATTGAAATTTGTTTGTGGATAACTGTCCCCCTGTTTATCTAGGGTAGATGATTCCCAATTCCTGGTTTGAAATATTTTTAGGTTAAAATGTTTGCAATCCCTCATGATGATGAATTTTAACCTTCAATCACCCATGTTGAAAGAGGCCTAGAGCTGTTTTCTAGAGACAATCTTAGCACTGTTCACAAGGACCCCCTCGGTCTATCTCTAGGTAACTGTGCTTGCTTGGTCCTGGATGGGTTCCTTTCTTTTAATAAGATGTCAACCCTGCCCACCGTTCAGTTGATTTACTGAGTATCAGGCATGTGGATCTGTCCATCATCAGTAGCACAAAGAATAGTCATTCACCAAAACAGTGTAACTCCAAACTCTTTGCTGCCCTGTTCTTATCAGTCAAGATCATTGCATGAAGAGTAGGCTGATCATCTAAACTGTGCCCTTGCATCAGCTGAGACTATCAGAGAAATCATTGGACTGTGGACTGTTTCTGGTCACTGTTAAGATTTGTTTTTACTAAGTTTGGTAATAAAAGGGGTTGGTGACATGTGGATGCCTTGTCTAGGCTAATAATTGGGCTATTTGTACTAGTAATTTGTTCTCCTTCAAAATAGTATTCTTGAAAAATTGATTCAGAGTTTAAGTGGAAAGGCAGAGAAAGAAGCCAGCTGGAGTGATGTCCCAGGGAACAAGGACCCTGTGGTTACCAGACCCTAACTTTTTAGACAGCAGCTCACAGGCCAGCTAAGCATGCATTTTGTGGGGTGGGGAGGATGTTTCATTTGCTTATAGCAGTATGGACTCATGAATATTTATTTTTTATACACCAAGTTATAATCTGATACACCTTCACTTCATTGCTCAGATTGTTCCAGCTTCGATCATTGGGTCCCCTTTCAGTCGGCTCCTGTATCCCTTTGATATGCCTCCATCAGTGTAGTTTTTATTCTTTTTTTGTCACTTTCTGACACTATAAGCTGCTCAACTTGTCCTGTCCTGGTCCTAGGATCAGTCATTTCTCAAAGGTGTCCTTGTTACTTTTATTGGAGAGTCATGTTAGAAACCAAAATTTGCTGTTTGGAGTATAATTGCTTCTAGAGTTTGGGTAAATTCCGGGAGTAGGTGATGGACCGGGAGGCCTGGGGTGCTATAGTCCATGGGGTAGCAAAGAGTGGGACACGACTGAGTGACTGAACTGAACTGAGACTCTCTCAGCTGACAGAGCAAAGAAATATATGTGTGTATTCTAATAAATGTACCCATATTTATATTTCTCTGTGTAGAATCACCCCTATCTATATTAAGCTAAACATGACTTCATACTAATCCATACAAACAACTCTTAATTTATTGCTGCATAGATTATTCTAGCCTTTCCCTTAGCTTATCTGTAAACTCCTGCTCCAACACTAAGAAACCTAGCTTTCATTTTCTAGTATCAGTTTACCTAATTGCTCAGTTTGAGTTTACATTTATGGAGGTATCAGACTTATGAACCTTACCCCTGTGGATAACAATTTTATTGATTTGAATCCAGTGCTTGTGTGCAGTTCCTTTTGTCTTTAGTTTTATAGGCCTCACTCATTTTCATGTCTTAGCCCCTGGAGCACCACAGAAGTCCCTTCCAGATGGTAATTCTGAACTTTACCATTTCCTTAATCACCTATTTCTTCCACTCTCTTCAGTGAGGTGATTTCATATGTGTATAATACACATAGATTATGTTGTCACAATCTGCAGTCCATCCTCAGGTCCCCCTATTAATTACCTCCTATTCACCCTGCTGGTAAGAGAGGAGTTCCCTCCCTAGGGCTATAGGAGTAGGCAAGCAGCTCCTGACACAGGACAGATGATATCAACATCAGTCTATGGTCACATATACTTGTAGCCATGGACACCACAATACCACTCAGGGCCACAGGGAAGTCACACTCAAAGAGAAGAAACACCCAGAGGCTATGGAAGGCAGATTTGTAGTACCAAGAGGGCACGGTGCCCCCAGTTCCTGTGAAGAATATGATTATTTGATTTGAGTATTAAGAATATGGTTAAATAGTTCCACAAGTTGGCAGGGAACTGAAACCCACTTCTCAGGGTCTAGCACTGACTGTGCCTGGTCCCTTCATTAAGGAAAGCTAGAGTTTTAGCTAGAGGAACTAATTTATGGGAAGATTGAGGAGAAGGACATACAGTTAAGCCATTCTAGGCCCTCCCAGTTTTACCAGGTAATAAACATGACTATTAAGGCAACACATAATATTGAGCCTTAATATTAGGCCATATACTACAACTTCCCAAATAAATTTGCATACATTAAGATTCACTCTGGGACTTTCCGGGTGGTCCAGTGGTTAAGAATCTGCTTGCCAAGGCAGAAGACACAGGTTCCATCCTTGAACTGGGAAGATCTTACATGCTGCAGGGCAACTAAGCCATGTGCCATGACTGTTGAGCCTGTGCTCCAGAGCCCAGAAGCTGCAACTCCTGAGCCTGTGGGCTGCAACTACTGAAGCCCGTGTGCCTTAGAGCCTGTGTTCTGCAACAGGAGAAGCCACCATAAGCAGCAGCTCATGCACTGCAGACAGAGCGGCCCCTGCTCTCTGCAGCTAGAGAAAGCCTCTGCAGCAGTGAAGACCTAGCACAGCTGAAAAAATCTGCCTGCCAATGCAGGGACACGGGTTTGATCCCTGCTCTGGGAAGATCCCACATGCAGCAGAACATCTAAGCCTGCGCACCCTAGAGCCCATGCTCTGCAACGAGAGAAGTGCCAGAATGAGAAGCCTGTGCATCTCAGTGAAGAGTAGCCCTGCTTTCTGCAGCTGGAGAAAGTCGTGAGCAAGGAAGACCAGTGTAGTCCATATTTTTTTTTTTTTTTAAAAAAGGTACACTCTGTGCTATAAATTTTTGTGGGTTTTAACAGTGTCATGTATCCACTATTTTATCCACTATTACCATATCATAGTTTCAGTACCCTAAAAATTGTCCTGTTGCTTCACATATTCAACCATTCTTTTTCCTGTCTCTATAATTTTGTCTGTTTCAGAATATATAATTGGACTCATATAGCATGTAGTATTTTCAAACTCTTTCCCTTAGCAATTTCCACTAAGGTTCATCTGTATCTTTTTTGTCACCCTTAAATGCCTTTGAAACAGGAAAATATAAACTATTTTTAAAATGTAAAGTATATTGGTCTCCATCTTATTTTTCTTCAAATATTTTGAGATACTTTTAAAATACTTAATTTGGCTGCATCGAGGTCTTAGTTGTGACACACGTGATCTTTCTTTGCAGCCCTTGGATTTCTCTCTAGTTGTGTCCCGGGGGCTTAGTTGCTCCAAGGCATGTGGGATCTTAGTTCCTGGACAGGAATCAATCCTTCTTCCCCCTGCACTGGAAGGCAGATTCTTAACCACTGGACCACCAGGGAGGTCCCCAAATATTTTGAGATATTTTATACCTTCTAAAAGAATCTTAATATGGTAGAGATTTACTAAGTTACATTAAATGTATTGAGGATATACTCTAAAGAACTGAACTGTTATATGATTTTGTGGATTCTTTAATAACTAATGAATTACATGAGTTAAAGACCTGATTATTTTTTAGTAAGGAATATTCTTACATGTGATTATGTGAAATTACTAATTTTCATATTTATATATTTCTCTTATGTAAAATGAAATACAATCAAATTCAAGTACATCATGAAATGTATAGTATTTAATTTAAAAAATTGATTTTATTTGGGATTGGGAGTTTTTTATATTAGGAATTTGTTCTAACTCTTACGGACTGTGTAGTCTGCCAGGCTCTGCTGTCCATGGAATTCTCCAGACAAGAATACTAGAGTGGGTAGCCATTCCCTTCTCCAGGGGATCTTCCTGAACCAGGGATGGAACCCAGGTCTCCTGCATTGCAGGCAGATTCTTTACCATCTGAGCCATCGAGACACCCTAACTCTAGTATATTTTGTTTTTATTGAAATGCTTCAAGATTACTTGACTCTGAAGTTTTAATATGGAGAATGCTCTAAGTGACTTATTGGATTATGTACATTATAGCTGACTTTTACAAAAGGCTTTCCAAAAGCTTTCCCTTCAGGCAGCTTCAAAACATTGTTAGGCAAGGCCCAATGTCAGGAATGATTTCCCCAGCGTTATGCCTCTGGTGGCTTCCCATCAAGTCCCAGGAACAAGACATTTCAATATCCAGTGAACTACGCTGCACCTTCTCCAACATCTGGCTCTCAACTCCGGGGGTTGAGGCCTCTTCCTTGGGTGCTTTATCTCAGCTGTAGGGGAAGTGACTGCTACTTCTTTCTGCTCTTCCTATAGAGTTCACTTCAGTTTTTCCTTACCAGTATTACCTTAATCCATTAATCTTTTCCTGTTCAAGTCTACTATGTGACTTCTGTCTCCTCACTGACCCATCACTGATATACCAGCTATTTTAATTGGATGCTTGTATTTAATTCAGTTATTTCTGGTATTTATACATAATTATCATGTTTTGAGCAGTAGCTGGTTTTTATTTTGCAAATACTAAATTCCCGTCTATGCTTGCATCTACAACTAAATTTTATAATTGATCTAAGTGCTAAGTAATTGAAAAATATCAGAAGGCACAGTGTGATAAAATCTGCCTAGAGTTCACCTATGCAGGTTTGAAGAGCTGTCTCTGAAGAATATGAAATTTACTCAAAACTTAAAACTGCTCAAAATTTTTTAACTATTGAGGATTTTACTCCATAGTATATTCTCATAGGACTTCCTTGGGAGGAGAGGAGGAATCAGAAAAGGGCAGATTTGCTCTAAGATGACCAGAAAATGGCTTGCTATTATCTTTAAGGAGAATCCAGTGCTAGTCATGTATGTGAATGCTATCTTAGATCTCTGTACTATATGATGTATGATTAGCACTGTTTCCAGGTCTAGGCTATAGATGAATTAGGGTTCTATTTAATAATGACAAATTTCCACAAAAGGAACCTTACATTGTACAATGTAATATTTAAAGCAGTGCATTCCAACACTCACTGTTGTCAGAATCCTTATTAGCAAAGAAATATATATATCTACAATAAATCTCCATGCCTTAGTTTGTTCCTCTCTAAAATAAGGAAATTTAATTACACCATCTCAAGCCTCTTGCAACTCTAAACCCAGAGCACCATGCTGTGCTCCCTCAGAGGCACCTGTTCCCAGAGGCTTCTCTCCAGTCATCCCTAATTGGACAGTACTTCCCTCTGAGGCTTCCTGCTTCCTGTCTCTCCTGCCCTGGGGAGCTACTTCTCTGAGGGCTGCTCCCCTGCAACATAGGACCATGAACAGTTTCTGCTCTGTGCCCTTTCCACTCTGACTGGATGAACCATCTACTGACAAGCCTTCCCTCCTCCCACTTGCCCAAGATGATGTTTCTAAACAGTACTACTTGTCACCTGGTATCCACTTGCTTCCTCCTCTGTCACCTCTTCCACCTGCTCTAACTTAAAGGAGCTAGACCTTTCTCCAACACCTTATCAGTTAAAAAAATTTGGGGGGGGGGGGTCACACTGGGCATCTCTGTTGCGGTGCACAGGCTTCTCATTGCAGTAGCTTCTCTCGTAGAGCAGAGGCTCTAGGACTCATGGGCTTTTGTTGCCTGCAGCATGTGTAATCTCCCCAGACTAGGGATCAAACCCATGTCCTCTGCATCGGCAAGCAAATGCCTATTCACTGCATCACCAGGAGAGTCCTGTTTTTTTTTTTTTAAAGATCTTTCCCCTAAAGGACTTAATTATTAACTCCATATAGTAACTATGTATGAGGTCAGATCATTTTAAACATTTTCTAAGAGCAAATTACACACCTTCTACATGTGCTAAATAGATGTCTTTTCCAGAACTATACAAATGTAACACTTAAGATTAGGGCTGTGAATACCCTGGCAGTCCAATGGTTAGGGCTCTCAGTGGGCTGCAAAGTATCAAATCAAAGATGCTTGCTCCTTGGAAGGAATGCTACAACAAACCTAGACAGCATATTAAAAAGCAAACACATCAGTTTGCTAACAAAGGTCTGCACAGTCAAAAGCTATGATTCTTCCAGTAGTATCGTATGGATGCCTCTTCCCTCGTAGCTTAGTCAGTAGAGAATCTGCCTGCAATGCAGGAGACTCAGGTCCAAAGCCTTGGTTGGGAAGATCCCCTGGAGGAGGAACTGGCAACCCACTCCAGTATTCTTGCCTGGAGAATCTCATGGACCAGAGGAGCCTCACAGGTTGTGGTCTACAGGGTTGTAAGAGTCGGACATGACTTAGCAACTGCACCACCACCATGTACGGATGTGAGTTGGACCATAAAGAAGGCTGAGCGCTGAAGAACTGATGCTTTTGAATTGTGGTGCTAGAAAAGACTCCTGGACTTTGGACCGCAAGATCAAACCAGTCAATCCTAAAGGAAATCAACCCTGTATATTCATTGGCAGGGCTGATGCTGTAGCTCAAATACTTTGGCCACCTAATGCTAAGAGCCAACTCACTGGAAAAGATCCTGATGATGGGCAAGACTGAGGGCAGAAGGGGGCGACAGAGGATGAGATGACTGGATGACATCATCCATTCAATGGGCATGAATTTGAGCAAACTCTGGGAGATGGTTAAGGACAGGGAAGCCTGGTGTGCTGCAATCCACGGGACAGAGTTGTACAAGAATTAGTGACTCAACAACAGACACATTCAGCGGGTTAAGAATTTGCCTACAATGCAGGAATCACAGGTAACCTAGGTTCGATCCCTGGGTTGGGAAGATGCCCTAGAGTAGGAAACAGCAANTTGCCTGCAGCATGTGTAATCTCCCCAGACTAGGGATCAAACCCATGTCCTCTGCATCGGCAAGCAAATGCCTATTCACTGCATCACCAGGAGAGTCCTGTTTTTTTTTTTTTAAAGATCTTTCCCCTAAAGGACTTAATTATTAACTCCATATAGTAACTATGTATGAGGTCAGATCATTTTAAACATTTTCTAAGAGCAAATTACACACCTTCTACATGTGCTAAATAGATGTCTTTTCCAGAACTATACAAATGTAACACTTAAGATTAGGGCTGTGAATACCCTGGCAGTCCAATGGTTAGGGCTCTCAGTGGGCTGCAAAGTATCAAATCAAAGATGCTTGCTCCTTGGAAGGAATGCTACAACAAACCTAGACAGCATATTAAAAAGCAAACACATCAGTTTGCTAACAAAGGTCTGCACAGTCAAAAGCTATGATTCTTCCAGTAGTATCGTATGGATGCCTCTTCCCTCGTAGCTTAGTCAGTAGAGAATCTGCCTGCAATGCAGGAGACTCAGGTCCAAAGCCTTGGTTGGGAAGATCCCCTGGAGGAGGAACTGGCAACCCACTCCAGTATTCTTGCCTGGAGAATCTCATGGACCAGAGGAGCCTCACAGGTTGTGGTCTACAGGGTTGTAAGAGTCGGACATGACTTAGCAACTGCACCACCACCATGTACGGATGTGAGTTGGACCATAAAGAAGGCTGAGCGCTGAAGAACTGATGCTTTTGAATTGTGGTGCTAGAAAAGACTCCTGGACTTTGGACCGCAAGATCAAACCAGTCAATCCTAAAGGAAATCAACCCTGTATATTCATTGGCAGGGCTGATGCTGTAGCTCAAATACTTTGGCCACCTAATGCTAAGAGCCAACTCACTGGAAAAGATCCTGATGATGGGCAAGACTGAGGGCAGAAGGGGGCGACAGAGGATGAGATGACTGGATGACATCATCCATTCAATGGGCATGAATTTGAGCAAACTCTGGGAGATGGTTAAGGACAGGGAAGCCTGGTGTGCTGCAATCCACGGGACAGAGTTGTACAAGAATTAGTGACTCAACAACAGACACATTCAGCGGGTTAAGAATTTGCCTACAATGCAGGAATCACAGGTAACCTAGGTTCGATCCCTGGGTTGGGAAGATGCCCTAGAGTAGGAAACAGCAACCCACTTCAGTATTCTAGCCTGGAGAATTCCAGGGACAGGAAGGAACCTGGAGGGTTACAGTCCAATGTGTTGCAAAGAGTCAGATACAATGGAGTAAGGAAGCATGGAGGCACCGACACACAAAACGTATCCAAGAAACAGGTCACAGCTTTTTAAAAGTGTCGCTCGAGGAGGAAAATGGCAATCCACTCTGGTATTCTTGCCTGGAATATCCATGGACAGAAGAGCCTGGTGGGCTACAGTCCATGGGATCTCAAGAGTCGAACAGGACTGAGCAACCAACACTACAGCTGTTCCTACCATGTTAATTTCTGCTGTACAGCAAAGTGATTCCATTATACATGTGTACCTTTCATATTCTTTTCCATTACGGTTTATTAGAGGATACGGAATACAGGTCCGTATTATACAGTAGGATCTTATTGTTTATCCATTCTCCCTCTCTCCTGAGTGGCTCACATCTGGTCACAGCTTTTAGAATCCTCAGCCAAATCAAAAATATAAAGGAATCTAAGGGAAAGATTTTGTAAAGAAATCTGAGTTTTAAGTATTCAATCCAACCTTCTTAGAATACTTTTATTACTTTCTAGTTCTAAACCTCGGAGAAGGCAATGGCCCCCACTCCAGTACTCTTGCCTGGAAAATCCCATGGATGGAGGAGCCTGGTAGGCTGCAGTCCATGGGGTCGCCAAGAGTCAGATACGACTGAGCGACTTCACTTTCACTTTTCACTTTCATGCATTGTAGAAGGAAATGGCAACCCATTCCAGTGTTCTTGCCTGGAGAATCCCAGGGACTGGGGAGCCTGGTGGGCTGCCATCTCTGGGGTCGCACAGAGTCAGACACAACTGAATTGACTTGGCAGCAGTAGCAGTTCTAAACCTAGGAAACCTCAGGTTGTTGAGGCCAGGAATGTGGGAATTTTTCCTGTGGACCAGATGTGAGCCACTCAGGAGTGAGGGAGAGCATAGGATCCTGTCTGTAGGGCCCTCAGAAGTAGAGGAAACCTCACGAGAAAGAGGAACCACCACTCCCCGCTCTTGTCTACTCTTTAAATCCCACCAAGCGAAACTGCAGCTCACAAGCCCCTGATCTCAAGGAGAAAGCTGAGATCAGAGGGATCATGCCCCCTTCTCCAATGGCTTCAGCCCAAAAGAGGCCCAAGCTGAAAGATAAGCTTAAGTCAACTTTGAATTGACTATAATATAGAACCAAAAATTTCTTGAGAAATAAAAACTATTTTTACAACTAATCATGACTGGAGGATATTTTTTCTTATCTTTGAATAATCTTTTAAAGTCTTCATCCTGGGGCATATCTCCATTGCCTAGAGACGAGCACACAAAAATAAAATCTCAAGCCACATACCATGCCTGTGGTAATCTACAGACCACTTGCATACACGAGAACCATTTTTTCACTGGTTATTTGACAAGACATCCCTTTACCTTACTACAGACATAAGTTTTTGCTCCAGATTTCACTCTTAAGTTTCTCAGTTTGATAAACTATGCTTCTTTTAGATTATGAACTACCTTTCATTTTGAGAAAAACATTTACTTGACAAAGGTTAGGGTTGGGATCTTAGTCCCCTGACCAGCAACTGAACTGGGGCCCTTCGCAGTCCTAACCACTGGACCACCAGGGAATTTCCATATTTATCTTAACCACCTTTCTAAGGGGTCCTCTACCCCCATCCTGTCACACTTTCTGTATTTTTGTCTTCATAGGTCTTAACACTACCTGAAATCACTTAACTGTTCTAGGTATGTCAACCCCAACACACCACACACACACGTACAGGCTGTCCCATGCTCTACTGAAATCTCTGCCAAAGGAGTCAGTCTTATTCTCCACTTCTATCTCCTGGGCCCAGAACTGCTTCTGGCACAGAGGTCACTAGATAGATCTGGTTCATAAGGGGTACTGTATCATCAATAGAAATGAAAGGGAACTACAGAATAAATAGGTAACCTTCCAAAAGTGCTTTTTAAACTAAACTCTTTATTGCCCAATCACTCCTGAACCTCTGGCTTTATTCCTGNCACTTCTATCTCCTGGGCCCAGAACTGCTTCTGGCACAGAGGTCACTAGATAGATCTGGTTCATAAGGGGTACTGTATCATCAATAGAAATGAAAGGGAACTACAGAATAAATAGGTAACCTTCCAAAAGTGCTTTTTAAACTAAACTCTTTATTGCCCAATCACTCCTGAACCTCTGGCTTTATTCCTGATGCTCTACAGAAACAAGGCTGGTGGAAATTAAACACTAACCTAAACTTTTCAAACCCAGAAGTCATTAAATTTTTTTAATTTAAAAATCTTTTCATCCTTGGCCTTAGTCCCACAGGACACTTAGTTTGTGGCACTCATTTCTGCCATGACTGGAGTCAACTTCAACCATGTTGGTTTCTGTCCCCACTCATCACATGTATGAACAAATTAATGAACCACTCTCATTCCTCTTGTCTCCTAAGGACATCTCCCCAAACCTTTCCTTGAGCGTCTCTACACTGTCTGCTCTTTTTCAAATGGTTTCAACCATTTACTGAGTCAAGAATCTGAATTTTTCGAGAGAGAAAAATAAACAATCCCTTCCTTCCATCCCCCATCATTTTTAAATGCCTACCAGGTTTCACCATCACTGTATACCTCCATTTAAATTATCTTCGCCATTCTAATCCCTGAATCAGTTCCCATTCTCAACTATATGTTCATTATTTCCAAATGCAAATCTCCAGCCTGCGCTTTCGGATTTCCATTTCAGCTGCCACTAGCTTTGCTGAGTTCTTCCCAAGATACTTCTAGTATCCCAAAGGCATCAACACCACCTAACAATTTCTTCCTGTTGCTTCCATCTTATATTCCTCAGTGAATGCATCAACTCTTTGCTCCCTAGTCCAGAAAATCCAAGACCCCTACCTCTGATATTTCCTCCAACTGACAAAACCACAGTAGCTGTGATTGAAAGGTCAAATATATACACAAAACATGATACATTCCTGGGTCTTACTTCAGATACACAATGGTGACACTCCTGAGTTCCCCCTGCCCAAGAAACATAAATCCCGTAGTTGTGGCACTGGCCTCAGGCATCTTCTGTTAGATGGAGATCCACTGTCCAAACCAACTTTGATCCTCAGGACATCATGAGATACATCAGGTATGAACTGTCTGCAAACTAGTATTAAATGAACTGAACCCACGTATCTGTACTGAATGTGTTAACCAGCTCCATCTCTAGCCCACTGCTTGTCCCTGGGTCTTACGACTTCAGAGAAATTTCCCACTGAAACTCAACAGTCAAGGCCATGGGCACTAACAAACGACGACTAAGTCACCTTACACTCAATAAACACACAAGCCTTTTTTAAGGCATCACTGTCTACCTCTCATGCAAACCCTCCTTGTGCCAACTGTTTTCTGACCCTGGATTTAGAATTTCAGGTCAGTACCTACTTACCTCAAGGCCTAATATTTATTCCACCCCGGGTATTATCTATCTTAATGGGCCTCTCCAGCACCCACAAATCAACCTTTAGTAACACTGCAAGATTTCAGAAAGATCTTAATACCACGTCAGATTATTCAGTACTCAAGCCAAAATAAAATTACTATAGGTCAAAACCAATTTCAAATACTTGAACCCACTATGGTAACTAAGCTACAGCCACTATAGAAGCACCTTCACTTATTTAAGTTGAAAGCCCATAGTTAAGACTTCCAGCTTACAAATAAGCATAGGTACACCAGTAAAAAATCACATGATCAAGCAACTGGATACAGGAGCTTTATTATGCATCCCTGGAGTATGGCTGGATAGCATCACCCACTCAATTAACATAAAGAGTGCAAATCCATTGAGAGTGAAGGACAGAGACGCCTAGGGTGCTGCAGTCCTTGGGGGTCACAAAGAGTAGGGCTAGACTTAGTAGACTAAACAACAACAAAGAAGAAGAGAGCCTCGCAGGTGGTTCAGCAGTAAAGAATCTGCCTGCCAAACGAGACAAAGGAAATGGCAACCCACTCCAGTATTCCTGCCTCAGAAATCCCATGGACTGAGGAGCCTGGTGGGATACAGTCCATGGCGTTGCAGAGTCAGACACACTTAGCAACTCAACAGCGAACAGAAGCAAAAGTAGAACAGTCATTATATTACATCACACATATTGGGAGGAAACCCAGTGTAGGTTCAGATCAGCTGGGGTTCCTGTAGAAGCAAGCTGAGACCTGAAAGAGTTAGGAGTTAAGGAAAAAAGCAAGGGAGCAATTAACTAATCTTGGAATGCATCCTAGGGCACCTTTTAAAGGTAAGGTTGCGGAGGCAGTGATAATCATGAAAACTCCTTCAAGGTCAGACTAAAGTTGTATTTCTTAAAAAAAAATGGGAAGCTACAAGTTGGGACAGCACAGCTTGGCCATATTGCTATTTTATGCTAGTTACTCCAACATTTGTGATGTTTAATGAATGTTCTATTCTCTGACCAGTCCAACAAAGTTGGTATTCTCTTCACTTCAAAAAACTGGCAGAAACACCAGAAAGCAATGCAGAAAAATTCAGAGCCCTGAAAAGTCAATGATCACCTAGGTGAGGATTAAAAAATTCTACTAGCCTGCAGGTTGAGTTTATACTTGGCCTTCCTTTACATTCTACTCAATCCACTGCATTTTGCACATGGCCCTCAAATGTTCNCTTCACTTCAAAAAACTGGCAGAAACACCAGAAAGCAATGCAGAAAAATTCAGAGCCCTGAAAAGTCAATGATCACCTAGGTGAGGATTAAAAAATTCTACTAGCCTGCAGGTTGAGTTTATACTTGGCCTTCCTTTACATTCTACTCAATCCACTGCATTTTGCACATGGCCCTCAAATGTTCTTGTTGACTCATACCTAGCTGTTCACTTAGCTGACCACCTTAAAAAGTACACACAGCCTATAAGCTGGGAGCCAAGAGTTAATATCACCTGAGAATCTGAAAAAGAAAAATGTATAATTGAATCACTTTACTGTAAAAAACTAATACAACATTGTAAATCAAATACAAGATAAAAACAAACAACAACAAAACCACCTTTCCGAAATGGAATTCATTCAACTCCTGTCCTTCGTGTTCTCACCAGAAGTCCAAAGCCTATCATACAGGACGACAACCACTCCACAAAAACCAGAGGTAACACAGTTCTTATAGTAGCACAGATATTACTTCTTAATGTCGTCTGCTTGAAAGAATCATAGAATCTGCTTGTAAAGGCCCGATCCTATTAAGCTTAAGCAGTATCACAACCCAGTTTAAAAGTTAGTGTTCTGAAACAGCCACTTTAACAAATAAACCTGAATTTTAGTTGTCGCATTCGCAAACCTATGTAAATCACTGATACAAGCCTATTAAAAATACCTTAGCACACCAGATAATTTTAAAAGCCAGAACATTTATTGTGCGACTAATTGTTGAAATCCTTAAGATGAACTGGATGCTGCAACAGCCGCTCGCTTGGGTTTAGGTGTTGTTCCTTCACGGAATCCATGCCTGCATTGTGTTAAAAACAAGAATGGTTACTTCAGCAATGTCAACATATACATTCCAATCTTTGTTAAAATATATTTTTATGAGCTTATCTCAGTTAAATGATAAAATCAATATTGAATTCATAAGTTCAGACATTTATTTTTAGAACATCACTGATAAGCTGTGGTATTTTAGTTATTTCCCTCTGCTTTCAAAATAGCCAAGGCAACCTTTTTGGTTGTAGTGATCAGTATTTCCCCACCACTTAAGATTCCTAAGGTTTTGGGAAAACGGATTCTTAAATTATGGGTCAGAGACCCTACCTTCCTTTAGCTAAAGAAAAACGTGACAGACATTTTCTCAACTGCTTAACTACGGTTTATGTCTTAACTCACTTAACATCTACTTGAAATGTCTTTTGAGGAACACACAGGTTAAAATTGGCTTCAATTCATGTTCTTAACTCAAACTAGCAGACCACTGAACCCTATTCCATACTACTATATATTGGCCTTAAGTGCAAAGGTCACTCCAACACACAAATACATCTAAGTGTGTTGTGTTTACACCCCTCAAACTGTCTTGTGGTCTTGAAGATCTTGAATTGAGTAAGAGGTCACAAATTCTGCTAAATACCCTGCAATGCACAGGACAACCCCAGTCCCCAACAAAGAAATCACCTCAGGTGAGGCCTTACACCTCTCAACTGCTACCACTAAAAATGCAATTTCTCTGTAAGACTATGTTGGGGCTGAAATTAAAACTCTAAGGCCTCTCTTAGTACAACAGTGTTCTACAGCAAGCAGACTTGCCCAAAGCCACAAAACCGAAGGCCTCAATTACATACTATCATCATGACAAACTGTGGCAGGAAAATGAAATGTAGGTATGCGAATAAATGCCATTATTTTATGGAGTCTACCTCAAACTACACTCCAGCCTATTCAGTGCATACTACTGTTCACTGATTCTTAAGTTCGAGACTGATCTGAAGATTATGGTGGCAGAAGAAAAAGGATCGTAGCAACATCTCATCCCACGAACCAGGGTAGTTGAGACTGTAGCTAATAACACCCACCTATAACTGAAACATAAAAACTGTACCTGAATCTGCGGTATACAATTTTTAGGTGCCTCATTCGACCAGTCCCGGTGGTATTTCGTCTTTTAGCTTTAGCACTCCAATTATCTAAAATAAAATAAAATAAAAATTATTCAGGTTAAGATCCAAATTGTTGTCCCTACACACCCAGTACACACTGTCAATATAATTAAAAATACCTGCCTTGGCTTTAAACTCACTTTATCTGTGTACAGTCCATGGAATTCTCCAGGCCAAGACTGGAATGGGTAGCCTTTCTCTTCTCCAGGGAATCTTCCTAATCCAAGGATAAAACCCAGGTCTGCATTGCAAACTCAGCATACCAGCTGAGCCACAAGGGAAGACCATACATGGAAGAAGAAATGGCAACCCACTCACTATTCTTGCCTGGGACAGCCATTGGGTAGAGACACCTACTAAGCTAAAGATTATGGGGTTGCAAGAGTGGGACACAACTTAGCAACTAATCAACATAATGGTATACAGATGTACAATTTTGCTAGGAAACATTCAAAGTCATGCCCCACTGAGGTACATATGAAACAAGAGACTATTCTCAAAGTACGTTTATAAATGTTAACTTACACTTTCTCTTTCGCTTGGCAGGGTAGCCACACTTGCCACAGGTCGACTTCTGAAGGTGGTAAGCCTTAGNGTTTGCCATCTCCTTCTCCAGTGGACCACATTCTGTCAGAACTCTCCACCAAGACCCATCCACCTTGAGTGGCCCTACGCAGCATGCCTACAGGGCTCCACATTCTGTCAGAACTCTCCACCAAGACCCATCCACCTTGAGTGGCCCTACGCAGCATGCCTATAGGGCTTGGCAGTCCCTTGAACTGCAAGGAGATCAAACCAGTCAATCCTAAAGGAAATAAACTCTGAATACTCATTAGGAGGACTGATGCTGATGCTCCAATACTTTGGCCACCTGATACAAAGAGCTGATTCACTGGAAAAGACCCCCATTCTGGGAAAGATTGAAGGCAGGAGGAAAAGGGGGTGACAGAGGACAAGATGATTGGATGGCATCACTGACTCAACGGACATGAGTTTGAGCTTGCTCAAACTCAAGATGGTGAAGAACAGGGAAACCTGGCATGCTGCCATGGGGCTGCAAATAGTCAGACACAACTGAGCAACTGAACAACAACAAATCCATCAGTCTCACCTAGATCCTGAACTGAATAATCAAACTAATTCATCAACTGGGGTGAAAAACAGAATCAACACCAAGGTGGCCTTGAGTAATGGACCGGTTTTCACCTTTCCAGTTGACAATAGAAAGCCCATTTCCCCACAGTCAACTCTCAGTTCTAATTTATACAGTGAAGTTCATAGATCAAAACAACAAACTGTTTCCCACACTGACATCACTCTCACACATACATGTGCATAACTGCAAAACCATGAAAATAGCCACTAGCCATGTACTGAAAAACGGATTCCGATTACTGGAGACTAGAGAGACATGATACCTGACTGCCAATTCAGTATCTGGAAGTTCTGTTTCACATCAAAGAACATTACAGGGACAACTGCAAAATCTGCAAAGGTCTATATTAGCTACATTAAATAAATGTCAGCTTTGTGGGACTTCCATGGTGGTTTAGTGGCTAGAACTGCACACTCCCAATGCAGGGGGTCCGAGTTCAATTCCTGATCAGGGAACTAGCTCCCGCATGCCCCAGCTAAGAAGGCCACACGCCACAAGTAAGACCCGGCAACAGGCAGGCAGGTGAACAGTTAGACAGACAGACTGACAAATTAATACATAGTTAAGAACAAAATGAAAGTTTAAGTGTTTAATCTTTCCTCTAGCTGGTAGCAAAGTGAGCTGTCATTTCTCCAAAGCCTTAAAAAAATGTTTTCTTCTGACCCAGTTGTTGTAGCTCAAGAATTTTAGTGTAACAAAGTGATAATCAAAAGAGCTTTAAGTACAAGAATGCTCATGGCAGAACTGTTCACAAAATACACAAAAATAGGAAACAAACTTAACATCCCAAAATAGGGAATTTGTTAAATCGTAAGATTCTGGGAAAGATGGAAGGCAAAAGGAGAAGAGGACAGCAGAAGATGAGATGGGTGGATAGCATCACCAACTCGACAGACATGAATTTGAACAAACCCCGGGAGACAGTGAAGGATGGGGAAACTTGGCGTGCTGCAGTCCATGCAGTCACAAAGAGTGGGGAGCGACTGAACAGCAACATTATATCCAGTAATGATGCACGTGAGGAGGGCAGGTGGAGTAGGAAGGAGATTTCACAGAAGTGATACTGCAGGATTTCCAAAGCCAGGTTTGCAACGGCCACGTGGCTCTTGTCTGGTTCTATTGAGACACGCTTTCTCTTGGAACCCAGCTGCTATGCTGTGAGGAAGCCCTACTAGCCCTCAGGAGCCCTATGTGGAAAGCGACTGAGGATCCCAAGCCACAGCCCAGTTGGGTTCCCAGGGAATGGCAAGCACCAGCTTGCCAGTCATCTGAGTGAGCCTTCTGGAAAGTTCATTCTCAGTCTTTCCTAGCTTTGCCTAAATTACCAATTGGTGAGATAAATAAATTAACTGGTCTTGTTTAAGCCACTACATTTTGAGTAGTTACACAGTAAGAGATAAGTGAAATATAGCTTAAGTATACAGTGAAAGAGGAAATTTTTCCAGGTGCAATGAAAGTTTTGTACAGCAACAGTTATAATTTTAAAACACAGAAGTGTCACTAAGAAGTCATGATGAGGTCTACTCTATGTCTTATTGATGGACTGTTACGCAGCCATTACTAACAATCTTGGAAAACTAAAATAATGCTTATGATTTTGAGTGAAACAAACTAGAAAAACTATGGCAAGTAACAAAGATAAAAAATTGCATACAAGATTTGTTTGTAACACCATAATTCCCAGTCCCTTACAAGATGCAATATATTACAGACTCTAATTTGGATATATACCTAAAAGCACCTTATGCCCCAAATAAATTCTCATCTTGTCATTTCAGAAAAACTAAATGAACAGTACTGACTGACTCCTTAAAACCAACTGCCCAGGGCACTATAGTTAATCTTAAGCAACGTGCACCAGACCTCTAGAACAGTATTAATCTTACAACAAGATTACAGGCTGCAGGCAAAGACTAGTGCCAAGGATGAATAATCAAAACCACCTTCAGAGAGTCAAAATAACCCCACTGTAGGTTGCAATCCACTATGTATTCATTTTTGATTTAAATTCATCTCACCATTTGGCTCAACACAACTGAATTTTACACATGGAGGAAAAAAAGCAGAAGCTGTTGAGGTCTATAGCCCAAACCACAGATTGAAGAGCTTCTGTCCAACAGTCAAATGGTTCTTGGCAGTGATTTCAGAACAGACATATCCACATAACATAAAGATGATGTTATGAAATGTTCACCATGTGAGGAATTGGTTGAAAGATATAAAGCTTACATCACAAAGTGGTATATTGATCAAAATTAAGCAAAAGGATAAAAATTCCTCCAGTACATTTCATAAAGACAAAATTATGAGATGAATAAAAAAAATAACAGTGATATACAGAATGTCAGAGTTATTTATTTCCTGCAAATCTCCAAAGGAAAAATCAATTTGTTTCAATCAACTGTCATAGGTAAAAATCATTTAGTACAGCCTGGCCACTAGATGACAGTAGCCTCAAAACAGAAAAAAAAAAAAAAGAGAAAAACGCGCGAGAGAGAGAAATCACGTGTGTGAACAGCTACACTGACACGGTTTTCCCATTTAATGCTGATGGAAGTGAAAAATGCACAAAATTGTTTTTGGATTACACTTTCCCTAAAGAAATTTAGCCAAGTATCTAAGTAAAATGTCTCTTATACAACACATTTGTTAATGTAGACAGATGAAAAATGTGAATATAAACTCATGTTATTAATATGCATTAACTAATTACCATATTTTAAATGAGCAACCTTTGAGTCAGGATGCTTAGTGACTTTGTGAGAAACAAACAAACAAAAAAAAAAACACCTGAGCTGACTGGCTTTCAGAGTTTTTCAAAGTTTTATATGCATGAAATTTCACAGTGATCTTCCATAGTACCTCCAAACATCATAAGCACCTTCTGGTTTATTATTAATCACTGTTGTGCTACTTGGTCAAAATATGAAACCTGAAACAACTTCAGTCAAACTAGACTGCTGAAAATAAAAATGGACAGCAGCTCCTGTTAAAATTAACAAATCAGGCACAAATTACAAAGGTATCCGTAGGCAGTAACACCCAGAAGGAAATCATCTTACCAATGAGCATGAACAAATGCACCTTGAAACATGGTATGACTCTTAAAATGTAATGTTTAAATTGTTAAGCGACCTCAAAGCATATGAAATGCCAAAGTACACATCACTGACTGTGCAGCTAAGAAGCACAGTCAAGGTCACACACCTCACAGGAAAAAAAACATCACTGAGGCAGATGTCTGAATCCACGTAATGTGTAAACAAGTTGATGTGAGTGTACTAAGCTCAATTAATTGAAATACAGGAGAGTAGGGTTCCCAGAGTTTTATATACTTTCAGTTTTCTAACATCAAGAGCGAGGCACTGGATTTTTAACATCTGCTTTTATTTTTTTAAGTCACATGGGTGACTCTGTTTTTTTACAAAGCAGTACACCAGTTTACTACATTTTCATAGGCTTTCCCCCTTCTCCCTGTACGCTTACAGACATGCGTATGTATGTATGTACACATCTGTGTGTATATAGATAGATAAGGACATGAAAGGAGGGGGGGGAGGAAGAAAGAAGGGAAAGAAAGCAGCTGCCATTCTAGACCTGCAATGACATCCAATACCAAACAATCACCCTGATACACATTACTTGGTCTTCTTAGCTGGTTCAAACATTGCTCAGTTGTCTGAAGCTCATTCTCTGACAGATTCTTCAGGAAGAGCTCATGGGAACTGACCTCGCCCATGCTCATACCGCTACCTGGGGTCCCTGTAACAGAACACCCAAGATACTGACTATAAAATCCGTGGTAACAGACTCTCAGAGGAACAGCTAAGACAGTGCTTAATCTTACTTAAGAGTTTCTCCTAAAGGAATAATTACAGAAGTCCACACAAAAGAGTTGAGCCATAAGAATGCTCTCTCTTGCCAAAATAAAGGCAGGGGTAGGATTCTAAAATGTGCAGCAGTGAACTGCGGGAAAGCACTGGGGCATCTTCACATCATGGACCACCAGAACCCTTTAGAAACAATACTGAAGACTTACACTGAGCTACACACACATTCCTAACATCACTAAGGAGGAAAAGTATGAACAAAAATCGATCTAATTTCAATAGATCGAGCTAATTTCTGTAAACAGATTCTAAAATAGCACGTGCACGTGGCAGCAGGGAAAAGGAAATATGTCAACGTATTAATATACATACAAACACACAATAAGTATCAATCTGAAAAGTACAAAAATTTTGACGAGATTATTTTGGGAACATTAAGCACTTTACTCTTCTGTACTCTATATTCCAAATATTCTGGATTTTCAATACTAAATCCTAAAATTCATAAGAGTTATAAACATAACCTAATACAAATAAATCTAAGTGACATTAGCTACTTTTAGTTTCTAGATACTATAATTAAGGAGAACTGCAATGCCCTCATCCAGTATCTCTCTCCCTGGAAACATGCTTACAGCACCCTCAAACTCCTCCAGCCCCAGATCTTTAAGATCAAACATTTGTATGCCATAAGAGCTTGGAAGAGATTGAAAAATAAAACCAGAAAATATACCAGGTATTTAAAAAATCAGTTTATATGGCACAAGACTGGTAAACAAGCTCACACATAACTTACAAGGTTTTCTCTTATGCCTGGTCATGCCTTCCAGAAGCTACTCATCCAGAGTCAGTCAAGCAGTTCAGATGAACTGTGAAAAGGTTATCAATTCCCTACATCTAGTGATGAATCAAGAATTACACATAAAATACTGTCTACCAAGGATTCTGAAAGTATCCTATGGAGAGTTTCATTTGTCCTTTTTCTCTTTTTTTGAAAACAGGGCAGAAAAACAGTTTGCCATTTTTTGTTTTGCCCAATTTTTCTAATTACTAGAATATGCAGAATACATGATTTGTAACAAAGAGAGTCCCCTTGTACCATGGCTGTGAACACTCACTTTCACATCACAGAATCTAGAACTAACACTCATTTCGATAAAGGAATCCCCTGCATTTAGCACATTATGGGCAAGCAGATCCTTTTGAAGACGATGACAAAATAAATCAAGCACTGTGATGCACATGGCTGCTGAATAATGATCGTCTAAGGACAATGATATCCATGTAGCTAATGCAGGTGATACTGTGAAGTTAAATTCTTTCAACACACCAAAGTCCATTCAAGAACATAAACATTATTCAGAAGGTAATAATAATACAACTTAATGAATCTACTGTAACATGAAAACATGGCTACAATTACATATTTCAAATGGAGAACCAGAGAGATTAATTACAAACCACACATGTGCGTGTTCGGTCATGTCTGACTCTTTGCGACCCCATGGGCCTGCCAGGCTCCTCCTTCTTTCCAGGCAAGAATACTGGAGTGGGTAGCCATTTCCTCCTTCAGGGGATCTTCCCAACCCAGGGATCAAACCTGCATCTCCTGCATTGGTAGGCAGATTCTTTACCACTGAGCCACCTGGGAATCCCGACAAACTGCAAGTAACTATAAATCATAAAGTACGCTGCTAATCAAATAGTCCTAAATGCTAGGTTTTGCTGTATGATAAATATAGCATGTGTCTTAATGACTGCTGGTTAAATTACAAGTAAACAGTACTCTCATCGTCTACCTTTCTAGAGAATAATTTAGCATTATTTATGCACAGGCTTCGAAGTATGCGTAACACCTGTGGCAACTGACTAGCAGTGCACACGAAGATGCATGGAAACAGGATGCT
The DNA here is from genome assembly GCA_006410615.1 of Neotragus moschatus. Lineage (NCBI taxonomy): Eukaryota > Metazoa > Chordata > Mammalia > Artiodactyla > Bovidae > Neotragus > Neotragus moschatus. Next base: position 1,894,603 of record SJYA01002617.1, on the reverse strand, counting down.
CACTGCATCAGCCCGAGTACAAACCACAAAGTCAGAGGCAAACAGCTCAACAGTGGGAGAAGGGTTCAATTTCCATACGCCACAAAGTGAAAACTTATTTTTAAAATGTTCTTAGGGTATATTTAAAGACATATGCCTAACTATGATAAATCAACACATTTCAATCATAATTTTACAAATGTGTGCATAAAATACATAGACATATGAACCAAAGACTAAAAGAGATAAACCTACATGGCAACACTAATTAGCTCTGGGCAGTGAGATTATAGTCTATTTTGTTTCCTTCTTTAGGTTCTTCTAAATTTTCTGCAGTAAACAGTAATTTCTCTCACTTAAAAGGAATGGCAGGGGCCTCTTTGGGGACTGAATTTCAACACAAAAATCTACCACAATACACAGGCATCAGTCCCCCAAATAGATAGGTATGGTTCTTTCTTCCCATATCCAGCTGGAAGTGGTATCCTGGTGTCTTCCTGGGCCTCTTCCTCTTCCACTCATTCTAGCCTATTAACAACCAACGCCTGGAAAAAACACAATTACCAATAATAAACCCTAAAACACACACCTACATGCAAATATTTGTATTTTTCTTTAAGTAAAAATAAAACTATGGCCACTGTGTCAAAACCCCTAAGGAAAGCCAATATGACAGCCCCACATGAGCTGGATCTCCTTCCTATTTCCCTGCCTCTTTCTGCAGCCCTTCCCCACTGCTCACTGTGGAGGGTCTCTCCAGGAATTCTCACATTTCAGGGAAGCTGAACTAAGTACAGAGTCCTTCCTGCACATGTTCACACAGCACACTCCTTCTTGTCATTGAGGGCTCGGCTGGAACATCACCTCCTCAGAGAAGTTCTCCATGACTTCCCCCTGCCCTCCTCCAGCAAATGGTGTCTGGCTCCAACCCCTGCACACATCCCCCTGCAAGACATCTTATCAACATCATCTTGTTCAATGTTCTTCAGAGCACTAACACTATCCAAAATTATTCTGTTTCTTGGCTTACAGTCTGGCCTGGGCATCAGCTTTAGTATTTATAACTTCCATCAACTTGACAAAAATCACTTAAGGCACTAAGTCTCATTTGAGAATAACCCAGGGTTACAAGTCGTTAAGTGTCTAGTCTGTGATAAATGTTCAGTATGATGGTAAACTGTTTTAATTAATGAAAAATAGAACCTTATCTTTTAAATGACAATTCACCATATTTAAATGGACACATACATTTTAAAGACTACAGGACAAGACAGAAAAGATGTACAACCGTTAGAGTCCTCGGCACCTGAAGATGAGTATGTCAATGAGTTTGCTGGGGTTTTACTCCACCTCATACATCCCATATTGGGTGCTGGATAATGCAGCAGTCCAGAAACACCAATAGTGCATGTGCAAGTGTGCACACACACACACACAAAAAAAGGGGAAACATCAGCTCTCTCAACCAGACAGACAGGCACACACACACACACACACACACAAATACAAAGGAAACATCGGCTCTCTCAAGCAGACAGACAGACAGACAGACAGACAGACACACACACACACACACACACACAAATACAAAGGAAACATCGGCTCTCTCAAGCCAGAAGATCAGGAAAGGGACAGCCTGGAAAGCCCAAAAACATTCAGACAATAGCTACTTTACTTCAGCCAAGCACCATGAAAAAACCATGGCCCCTTCAGCAGAGGGCAAGAGGGGAGTCTAGACTCCCACCCTCATGTGACTGTAACAAGGCATCCAACACTCCTCCCTGCCAGGGAAACAGAAAGGATCACAAGGAGAGCTGGGACTTTCATCCCAACCCAGCAATAATAAGCCCCCCAAGCCCCAACCATGGTATCAGCAGAAATACCGATGCGATGCCCAGACCTTCACCCATATTTACAGCCGGATGTTCCTCTCCCCACTCCTGCTGGGATGGCATCATGAGAGGCTGGTGAGAGGCCTCCGCCTTTGCCACCTTCTGCTAGGAATGGGGTGCCCACCTGTACCCAACCAGTGTCAGTGGAAGAGCAACGAGGTGCTCCGATCCCTACTAGCCAGGAAGGCATCAGAGAAGGTGAGGGGAAGCCTGGGTTCCCACCCCTGCCCAGCAGGAAGGAGGAGCTCTGCCACGTCCCTGGGGCGTCAGCAGAAGCCCACAGGGCAATCTGGGTTTCCATACCAACAGGGGAGGGACAAAGCAATGCCACTCTTCCTCTGCCAGTTCAGTGTCAGAGGAGACCCAGCGCAACGGAGATTTCAGTAAAACCCAAGACTCAAAATGTACAGTTGATACAGAGCTTCCGTTTAACAAGATGACAGAGTTCTGGAGCTCTGTTTCGCAATAACGCAAATACACTAAACACTACCAACTACACCTAAGAATGGTTAAGAGAGAACATTTTATGTTTTTTACTGCAATTTTAAAAATTTAAGTAATAATACTAATTAAATTCAAAAGATTATTTTCTCAATTAACACAGGTAATTATTCAATCATTAAGATACATGGAATATTAGTTAAACATAAAATAAATATAAAATATCATTTAATTAATGCATATTATTTTACTGCCTTTGTGAAATACCATGTTTTAAACTCAATCAATCCATGCCTGTGAAGAAAAATAAACTACAAAACCCTCAGCCTCCCTTAACACAATTTACACAGCAAAACTACTTAAATGGTACTCTAATACAATGATAACAACCATCAATGACTCAGTAAATTAAATACCAAAAAATTAGATATACAAACTATACTTTCTGTGAGGCTCAAATTTCTTAGCAGAATCGAAATCAGACTAATAAAAGCCAAGAACTGGTTTGCTCTCTATTTGACTTTTAAGATCAAGTTTACTATGTAAACATGACAATTATTAATCATAGAAATTTTTAGCTTTATAAAAAGTCAAATTTAACACATTGCATGTCATGCAGAAGAACCATGGCAAACACTATATTTAAGTGGCCCCATTCCATACTTCTTAGCCGTGTTACCTGCTGAGAATGTTTCAGAACACTCTAATTTGACAGCTATTCTCTCTTAGAAAAAGTTAGATAATTGGTCCAATAAGTGTAAAGAACATTGCATACTACATCACCCTTAGGAAGAGTCATAATACACAAGAGCAACTGAAAAACTGGGAAAGGTTGTACAAGTGAAAATCTCTGACTCACTGCTTTCCAAATGTGTGTATGTACCCATGGTCCACTATTTTCATCTGCTAACACCTCACTGGACACTAATGTTCAAGGGCAGGACTTCTCCCACCATAACCTTCCACCCAATCCTTTAGGGACCTCATTAAAATGTCAGCTCTGATTCAGCAGGTCAGGGTCCGATTCGGCCTGAAGGTCTGCGGTTCCGAAACACTCCCAGGTAATGTCAACGTTTCTGGCTCAGGGATCACTCCTGAGTAGGCAGCTAGAGAAGATACTGAGGACAGTTACAGCAGAGTTCTTCGTAGCTGTGTGGTTTTGTGATAGGAACTGAACACTTACAGACTCTACAGTGCATAAAATAAAGGGATATAAAAGGATTAGAAGGAGACGAAGTTAAAAACAAGAGAAGGGGTGCTCTGAAGGTTCAGTATGCTGGTGGAGTATTAGGACAAGGAAAAGAATGAAAATGAGTCAGGGTGAGCAGAGAATATAAAGGGACCCCTCCAAAAGGCAGGCAAAGGACATGGGAAGAGAGATGGGGGCTGAGGACAAAGAGTCATGAGAAATATTAGCATGGGGGAAGGATCCATAAATTTTCTAACTTTTCATTACTAAAATGGGACAAGTCTGCAGAGCCATTTACTGGATTTCTATTCTAAGCACTAAAAGACTCTTATAACATCTTCAGATGAACGGCCTGTGGTACAGAGGTTTGGCAAATTCAAAAGGGCCCCCTTAAGATGAAAAATAAATTCCACAGAGATATATTGCTTATGGAGCCACTAAAATTGCAGGAGAAAACAACCATTTTTAAAGTGGAATCATAGGTCAAACCTTTTCTTGGATTAGCCTCTGAAGATGAATCCCACAGGACAGCATTGCACTGAATAAGGTCAACATGTACTGCTGGACTTTGCAGATGGCAGAGGCCAGGGAGTTTATTACCGAGGTCAGTCCCACCTTCTCAATAACATTCTGGAAGGCAGTAGGAGAATGGCGAGTGATCCTACACAAGGCCTGCAGCGAGAGGGGAACAGACACGTTAGAAGACTCCAAGAGCATGAACCAATCCCCAGGAAGAGAGGAAATACCTCTGTGAAAAGGAGAAAAAGGTGCTTAACTTGCTCCTTCATCACTTATCTTGGCATAACTCATCTGAACAATTTAGATACATTTAAAATTACAACAATAATCCAACTCCCAATAAAAATTTAAGTTGGGAAACATAGGGCAGAGAGGGAAGTGGGAAGGGGGTTTAGGATGGAGAGGACACATGTACACCTACGTCTGATTCATACCGATGCATGGCAAAAACCATTATCCTTCAATTAAAATAGAAAATTAATAAATTTTAAAAATTTAAGTTATAAAACTTTAGAAAATCTTACAAGTATCAGGTACGTTATGCTGCTGCTGCTAAGTTGCTTCAATCGTGTCTGACTCTGTGCAACCCCACAGATGGCAGCCCACCAGGCTACCTCGTCCCTGGGATTCTCCAGGCAAGAATACTAGAGTGGGTTGCCATTTCCTTCTCTTATGTACATTATAAGTTAGCTAAAATGATAAAGGTTTTTCTGTATAGACTCATAAATTATTTTAAGCAATGAAAACATTAAGATAAGCTTTCTATATGTAGACACCAAGTTAAAGGCTAAAGCAATTGTCATAAAAGTAAATATTTAACATTTACTGTTTAGTATGTGAAGAACACGATCTGAGACTATCTAAAGACTATCTCACTTAATTGTCCCAAACAACATTTTAAAGGTATTATTATTATTAGCCCCATTTTATATATCATAAAACTAAAGGACAGAGTATTTAAGTAATTTGCTCAAAGGCATAATTTGCTAGCAAGTGACAAAGATAGAAGTCAAATCAAAGTAATCAAGATCCCTGAGCTAATTCTCAAGTTCTCATAGACTATTAAAGATGAAGTTTATAATTAAGAAACTAGTAGAATTTAATAAGTATTGTAATGGAAGTGGGCTGAATTATGCTTGGAAAAGGACAAAAAGTTAAGTCAACAAAAGCTACAGAAGGAGAATGATAGCTGAGTCGGTTTTTGAAGGTGAGTGGGAAATGGACAGGTGGAAAAGTAGATAAGGAAATTCAAGCCAGAGAGAAGCGAACAAGTATTCACATGGAGACATGAAGAGCAGGTTCTAAGAAGGGCAAGTTGTCTGATGCAGCTCTCAGGGGAAGAAGGGACAAAGAGACTAGCAAAGAGGGGAAAATGATGACTCACCTGCTGAACACAGTATCTTTTCCCATTCTTGCCTCCTTTGCTGAAGATTAAGTGACCACAGATGCATAGGTTTAATTTCAGGCTCTGTGTTCCACTGATCTGTATGTCTTGTTTTTGTGCCAATACCACACTGTTTTGATTAATGTAGCTGTATAATACAGTCTGAAGCCTAGGAGGGTGATACCTCCAGCTTTTTTTTTTTTTTTTCAACATTGCTTTATCTGTGCGAGTGGCGCTCTTAAGCACAGGTGGCCGAGAGGAGCCACCCCGCATCCGAGATCAGAGGCAGCGGCAGAGGGGAGCCACCCCATGTCTGAGGCCAGGGGCGACGGCCGGGGGAAGTCACTTTGTGTCCGAGCCCAGGGGCAGCAGCTGGGAGGAGCCACCCTATGTCTAAGGTCAGAGGCGGTGCCCGGTCCCCGATGCTAGGGGCAGCGTCTCGGTGGAACAACCCAACCTTCAAGGAGCTGTGAGGGCCTACAGGAGGTATCCCACGTTGAAGGTCAGGAAGGGCGGTGGTGTGGAGATACCCCTCATTCAAGGTAAGGAGCAGCGGCTGCACTTTGCTGGAGCAGCCGTGAAGAGATATCCCACGCCCAAGGTAACAGAAACCCAAGTAAGATGGTAAGTGTTGCAAGAGGGCATCAGAGGGCAGACACACTGAAACCATACTCATAGAAAACTAGTCAATCTAATCACACTAGGACCACAGCCTTAGTTGTCTAACTCAATGAAACTAAACAATGCCCACGGGGCAACCCAAGACGGACAGGTCATGGTGGAGAGGTCTGACAGAATGTGGTCCACTGGAGAAGGGAATGGCAAACCACTTCAGTATTCTTGCCTTGAGAACCCCATGAACAGTATGAAAAGGCAAAATGATAGGATACTGAAAGAGGAACTCCCCAGGTCAGTAGGTGCCCAATATGCTACTGGAGATCAGTGGAGAAATAACTCCAGAAAGAATGAAGGGATGGAACCAAAGAAAAAACAAAACCCAGCTGTGGATGTGACTGGTGATAGAAGCAAAGTCCAACGCTGTAAAGAGCAATACTGCATAGGAACATGGAATGTCAAGTCCATGAATCAAGGCAAATTGGAAGTCGTCAAACAAGAGATGGCAAGAGTGAATGTAGACATTCTAGGAATCAGCGAACTAAAATGGACTGGAGTGGGTGAATTTAACTCAGATGACCATTATATCTACTACTATGGGCAGGAATCCCTCAGAAGAAATGGAGTAGCCACCATGGTCAACAAAAGAGTCCAAAATGCAGTACTTGGATGCAATCTCAAAAACGACAGAATGATCTCTGTTCGTTTCCAAGGCAAACCATTCAATATTACGGTAATCCAAGTCTATGCCCCAACCAGTAATGCTAAACCAGGTCTTCATCGAATGGAACAATTCAATGAAGACCTACAAGATCTTTTAGAACTAACACCCAAAAAAGATGTCCTCTTCATTATAAGCGACTAGTTAAGAAACACCTGGAGTAACAGGCAAATTTGGCCTTGGAATGTGGAATGAAGCAGGGCGAAGACGAATAAGAGTTTTGCCAAGAAAATGCACTGGTCATAGCAAACACCCTCTTCCAACAACACAAGAGAAGACTCTACACGTGGATATCACCAGATGGGCAACACCGAAATCAGACTGATTATATTTTTTGCAGCCAAAGATGGAGAAGCTCTATCCAGTCAACAAAAACAAGACCGGGAGCTGACTGTGGCTCAGATCATGAGCTCCTTATTGCCAAATTCAGACTTAAATTGAAGAAAGTAGGGAAAACCACTAGACCATTCAGGTATGACCTAAATCAAATCCCTTATGATTATACAGTGGAAGTGAGAAATAGATTTAAGGGCCTAGATCTGATAGGTAGAGTGCCTGATGAACTATGGAATGAGGTTCATGACATTGTACAGGAGACAGGGATCAAGACTATCCCCATGGAAAAGAAATGCAAAAAAGCAAAATGGCTGTCATGGGAGGCCTTACAAATAGCTGTGAAAAGAAGAGAAGCAAAAAGCAAAGGAGAAGACAAAAGATATAAGCATCTGAATGCAGAGTTCCAAAGAATAGCAAGAAGAGAGAAGAAAGCCTCCTTCAGTGATCGATGCAAATAAATAGAGGAAAACAACAGAATGGTAAAGACTAGAGATCTCTTCAAGAAAATTANAAAAATGACAGAATGATCTCTGTTCGTTTCCAAGGCAAACCATTCAATATCACAGTAATCCAAGTCTATAACAGCATAGCCACAATGAAATTTTCACATCATTAATTTATTAAATTATTATTTTTTTCAGTGCCAGGCTCAGCAATCTTTTATTTTACATTAAAATATAACCTTGCTATATTTTAATTCAGCCATGTAGTTGAAATAATTGTTCTCATATTTCACTTTAGGAACAAACCATGTGGGCTTGCCTAGCTGCTATGGCAGTTGCTAATCAAGATATGACTACTGCAGAAATAGCCTACGCAGCAATTGGTGAAGTAAATAGTTTTTACTTATGTTTATGTTTTTTTGTGTGTGTGTGTTTTAACTGTAATGTGTTACTATATACTTCAAATATTTTTCTTTCTTTTTTAGATTGATAAAGTTCGATATATCAATTCTATAAAAAATCTTCCATCTAAAGAATCAAAAATGGCCCACATATTAATGTTTAGTGGCAACATACAGGAGGCTGAAATTGTTCTTCTTCAGGCTGGCCTTGTTTATCAAGCAATTCAGATCAATATTAATCTCTACAACTGGGAAAGGTAATAAAAACATTTTTCATCAATTCCAAAACCTGTCTGATCTTAATGTATTCTTCTGTCTACCACTTAGTAAATTACATTTTCCATTGTACTCAAGAGTTTCCTGATATCATATAAAAATTTTTTCACATTGATATTCGTGAGTCAGTTCAGTCGCTCAGTTGTGTCCGACTCTTTGCAACCCCATGGACCGCAGCATGCCACGCTTTGCTCTCCATCACCAACTCCAGGAACTTGCTCAAATTCATGTCCATTGAGTTGGTGATACCATCCACCCATCTCATTCTCTGTTGTCCCCTTGTCGTCCCATCTTCAATCTTTCCCAGCATCAGGGTCTTTTCAAATGAGTCGGTTCTTCACATCAGGTGGTCAAAGTACTGGAGTTTCAGCATCCTTCAAATGTATATTCAGGACTGATTTCCTTTAGGATGGACTGGTTGGATCTCTTTGTAGTCCAAAGGACTCTCAAGTCTTCTCCAACACCACAGTTCAAAAGCATCAGTTCTTTGGCACTCAGCTTTCTTTATGGTTCAACTCTCAGAACCATACGTGACTACTGGAAAAACCATAGCTTTGACTTGACAGACCTTTGTCAGCAAAGTAATGTCTCTGCTTTTGAATATGCTCTTTAGGTTGGTCATAACTTTTCTTCCAAGGAGCAAGTGTCGTTTAATTTCATGGTTGCAGTCACCATCTGCAGTGATTTTGAAGCCCAAGAAAATACAGTCTGTCACTGTTTCCACTGTTTCCCCATCTGTTTGCCATGAAGTGATGGGACCAGATGCCATGATCTTCATTTTTTGAATGTTGAGTTTTAAGCCAGCTTTTCCACTGTCCTCTTTTACTTTCATCAAGAGGCTCTTTAGTTCTTCCCTTTCTACCATAAGGGTGGTATAATCTGCATATTTAAGGTTGTTGATATTTCTCAGCAATCTTGATTCCAGCTTTTGCTTTATCCAGCCCAGCATTTGCATGATGTTCTATGAATATAGGTTAAATAAGCAGGGTGACAATATATAGCCTTGACGTACTCCTTTCCCAATTTGGAACCAGTCCATTGTCCCATGTCTGGTTCTGTTGCTTCTTGAACCAGAACTGTTCAAGAACTGTTGCTTCTTGACCTGCATACAGATTTCTCAGGAGGCAGGTAAGGTGATCTGTTACTCCCATCTCTTGAAGAATTTTCCACAGTTTGTTGTGATCCATACAGTCAAAGGCTTTGGCGTAGTCACTAAAACAGAAGTAGATGTTTTTCTGGAATTCTCTTGTTTTTTTCAGTGATCCAACAGATGTTGACAATTTGATCTCTGGTTCCTCTGCCTTATCTTTTTTGTTTTGTTTTGTTTTAAAAAAAATGTGCCTTTATTCCCCATGTTAACTTACATTAACTGACTCATTTCCGTACCTTAATGAGTTGAACTCTTGCTTGGAAAATATAGAAGGTACAAATATAAAGAACTTTTAGGATTAAAAAATTTTCTGAATATAAAAATGTTTTCTATGTTTCAAAAATAACACTTTTGGATTCTTGTTGTAGTTTTGAGTTTGGTAACTTAACTGTTAAGTACCCAAGGTTTTTTTTAAAGATAACANTGAACTCTTGCTTGGAAAATATAGAAGGTACAAATATAAAAAACTTTTAGGATTAAAAAATTTTCTGAATATAAAAATGTTTTCTATGTTTCAAAAATAACACTTTTGGATTCTTGTTGTAGTTTTGAGTTTGGTAACTTAACTGTTAAGTACCCAAGGTTTTTTTTAAAGATAACAAAATAACATGGTTTTAAATACAAAGTTATCCAGGAACCACTCATATCTGTGGATCAGCCCAACGAAAAGTTTAGTTTCTCAACAAGAAAACCCCAAATATTTTCATCATAAAATAAAATTCCATTATCAAAAACTAGTTTAAGATAGAAAACTATATGCCTTAGTGATCCTCTGCCTTTTCTAAATCCAGCTTGAACGTATTTGTGAGTAGCCTGTCATTAAAGATTTTTGCCATCTCTGACTCATGATTAATTAGATGTTGTCTGTGAAGAAGAAAAGAGAGTCTAAGATAGCTCTAGAATTTCTGGTTTTAGTAACTGGATAGAGGGTGATAAGAATATTAGCAGGTTTGGAAGTGATGTTGAATTTGAAATATTTGTTTAGAGATATGTGATAATAGTTTATTATTAGACATGGAGCTCAGGAAAGATTTTAAATAGAGATGTAGATTAAGAGTCATCAATAAACGGATGGTAGTCGAAGCCAGAAGGATAGATGCAATTGCCTGGGGTATATGTGGAGTGAGAACACATCAACTCTATTTGCGGGATGGGTGAAAGAAGAGAAATTCATTGAAAGGTGGGAATAAAGCAGTTAGACAGGCAGAGAGAGGATCCAGGAAAGATTTGTTAAGCTAAGAAAGACAAACAAAAGGATTTGTATCAAGGAGTGGTCAGTAACCTTCCCTGCCAGCTTAGCCGTTGGGACAGGTTGCTTTCTGAGACTAAGTGGCAAGCTTCTCTTTTCTATGGCATATTATGTTTCTCTGTTCTTTTTCTTCAGGTATATATCTCTCAGTGAACAAGGTTGTAGTGCTTATATATTGAAATTACTATGTTATAAAGTTAGCATGTTGATTTTTTCAGGTTTGAAATGTCTTCATCATCTTTGTCTCTCTCTGTGCTTAAAAATAACCACTAATTTTTTAATTACTAGCCCTTTATAATTCCCTTAGATTAGAATTTTTATGGATACCCTGTCTCTATCTTTCCCTTGAACAGGAATAATAAAAATGGGCTAACAAAAGTAACAAATGATTTTGGTATGGACATACTATGGACTCTTTATTTAATTTATACAGGTCAGCCATTCTATTTCAATGCTTTATTTACACAAATCTGTTGTCATTGTTTAGTTATACAAAGGACTGTGAAAACTATTTTAGGTTCTACAAACATGAGTAGGCCTTTGTTCTTGAGCTCAGTTTAGTCATAATTCATAAATATTTAAGTAGTTTGGAAAGTATAAATAATATTTTTTAAACTATATTAAAGAACTGATGGAAAATTGTACATATCATTACTAAACTACGAGTTTCATGAGAAATGGCGCAGAATAGTTTTTACAGCATATTCTCAATTGATACTTTTGAGAAAATATTTATGTTGATAAATTTTAGGCATTACTATTTACACAGCATTCTGAACACCATACAATATAACAAATAATTTAAAAATCATGTTTATATTAGAAAGCTTACAACCTATTTAAGAATTCCATTTTATTGTCATTAATAATAGTGAAGCCTCTACTTATTGATGCTTATGTTGTGTCAGGATTGTGTTCAGTGCTTTCCATATATCATCTCACGTTGTTATCACAGCATTATACAAATGAAGGAGTTGAGGATTATTTGTAAGTAAGTGGCAGATCTAGGATTTGAACCTGAGCCTTCCAATATCCAATTTTCTATTATTGCTGCAATAAAGTATATACTGCTGATACTACTACTTACATTGTTCTGTAGGATTGATGTTTATCTCTTTTATTATCTTTGTAAATTTTTACATTTACAAAGATTTTAGATTATATACTTCTTTAAGGATAAAAACATATCATTATTTTATATTATCTATGAACACAGCAAGTACTTAATTTCATGCTCTTAATCTTTATGCAGTACTCAATCATTTTGCCATACACTTCCTCTGCAAACACTGAATGTAGATACATACAGTGTGTAAGTGTCAGAGCAGGTTGATGAAGCAGTTTGTCTCTGATGGTTTCTATTGATGGCCTATAATACAGCCCTCTGAACATTTCTTATACCTCCTTGACCTAAGTGAATATCATGTCTTTCCAGAGGACCCTCCTTGCCTGCATCTCAAATGAAGTCAGTTTATTCTTTCCAACTCCACATTCATTAGGTCTGGATGTGAGTGATGGCTCAGCGGTAAAGAAACTACCTGCGGTGCAGGAGACACAAGTTTTATCCCCCGGGTCAGGAAGATCCCCTGGAGGAGGGCATGGCAGTCCACCAGTATTCTTGCTTGGAGAATCCCATGGACAGAGGAGCCTGGCAGGCTACAGTCCATGGGTTTGCAAAGAGTTGGACATGACTGAAGCGATTTAGCACACCTATGCAAACATCTTTGTCTGGTAAAAGTCTCTGATCCTTTGAGACATGTCATGTAACCATTCTTACTCTTCTGCTGTTAATTTCACATCTTCTCTACTATCCCTATATCCTACCCTCCATGGTGCTTCTTCCCCTGCTCTAGTTTGTCAGCATAGGACCCTGCTTTAAGATACTAGGTGTCAGGGAGAGGGGAAACAAGAAGGGCAGAGAGGTGTAATGGGGAAAGAAAAACAAACACCAGGTGCTCCTCTGTTCCTCCTATCTACTCCTTTCTGTTTTTTATCTCAACTATAAACCAGTGGGTTGGTCAAATGTTAGTAGACCTCTGTGCCTGCCTGATAAGTTGATAAAAGTCAAGAAGCATTATTCAAGGCTTCTGATTACTATTTACACGCTTTTTGTTGTTGTTGTTCAGTCGCCCAGTCATGTCCGACTCTTTGCGACCCCATGGACTGCAGCATGCCAGGCCTCCCTGTCCCTTACCATCTCTTGGAGTTTGCCCAAGTTCATGTTCATTGCTTTGGTGATGCCATCCAGTTATCTCACCCTCTGATACCCTCTCCTCCTTCTGCCCTCAATCTTTCCCAGCATCAGGGACTTCTCTAATGAGTTGTCTGTTTATATCAGATAACCAAAATACTGGAGCTTCAGCTTCACCATCAGTCCTTCCAGTGAATATTCAGGGTTGATCTATCTTAAGATTGACTGGTTTGCGCTCCTTGCTATCCAGGGGACTTTGAGAAGTCTTTTCCAGCACCACAGTTCAAAGACATCAGTTCTTTGGTGATCTGCCTTCTTTAAGGTCTAGCTGTCACAACTGTATATGACCACTGGGAAGACCATAGCCTCGACTAGACAGACCTTTGTCAGCGGAGTAATCTCTGCTTTTCAACACTGTCTAGGTTTGTCATTGCTTTCCTGCCAAGAAGCAGTCATCTTCTGATTTCATGGCTGCAGTCACCATTTGCAGTGATTTTGGAGTCCAAGAAGAGGAAATCTGTCACTGCTTCCACCTTTTCCCTTTCCATTTGCCTTGCAGTAATGGGGCCGGATGCTATTATCTTAGTCTTTTTTTTTTAACATTTAGTGTTAAGCCGGCTCTTTCACTCTCCTCATCAAGAGGCTCTTTAGTTCCTCTTCACTTTCTGCCATTAGAGGGTTATCATCTGTATATCTGAGGTTGTTGAAGTTTCTCTTGCCTATCTTGATTCTAGCTTGTAACTCATCCAGCCTAGCATTTCTCATGATGCACTCATCGTATAGGTTAAACAAACAGGGTGATGGCAGACAGCCCTGTCATACTCCTTTCTTGATCTTGAACCAATCAGTTGTTCCATACAGGGTTCTAACTGTTGCTTCTTGACCCACATACAGGTTTCTCAGGAGACAGATAAGATGATCTGGTATTCCCATTACTCTAAGAGATTTCCACAGTTTATCATGATCCACACAGTCAAAGGCTTTAGCATAGTCGATGAAACCGAGATAATGTTTTTCTGAAATTCCTTTGCTTTCTCTGTGATCCAGCGAATGTTGGAAATTTGATCTCTAGTTCCCCTTCCTTTTCTAAACCCAGCTGGGACATCTGGAAGTTCTTGGTTTGCATAATGCTGAAGCCTAGCGTGCAAGACTTTAAGCATGACCTTACTAGCATGGGAGATAAGTACAATTGTCCATTGGTTAGCAGATTCTTTGGTACTACCCTTCTTGGGAATTGGGATGAGGATTGACTTCTTCCAGTCCTGTGGTCACTACTGGGTCTTCCAGATTTGCTGACATAATGAATGCAAAACCTTGATTTATACATTTAAGACTCCCAAATATGTATCTCTCCTAGCGCTCTATCTTGCTCATGTTTGCTGTCAGAATCCAATTATCTACCTGCCTATTCAGCATTCCCATTGGATGTCTCATATGTTTGAGTTCAAATTTATATTTATTCTCTCATAAACTTGATCCTCTTCCAAAGTAATCTGTCATCTTTTCAATCTATCCAAAGCTGGAAATTTAGGAGTTACTTTTGACATTTTCCTTTACCCTGTCCTCTTTACTACCAGCACCCTTGTCTAAGCTGATTCAAGTTTTCCTTGGTATAACATTATCTCTGCATCTACTTTGTCCTTTTCCTATCCATTCATCACATTGTACTCACAGTGATCTATTCACAGGGGAAATCTGATCATGTCACTCTTGACCCTTGACTCACTTAAATGAAACCGTTAGTTTCCCATCATTTTTAGAAAAATATCAAAGACTGGGTAAGAATGACTTCAAATAATCAGCAGAAGTAATTATAATTGCTACAAAACTCTCAAGAAGCTTTATGTATTGTCTTCATTTCCAGATTCTACAGCTATTTCTGAAATCAGTTGGACTATTTGTTCCTATTGCATATTCATTCATTCAGCAGACATTTAATGGGTGTCTGCCATACTAGGGATGTTTAGATATTACGTGGAAATCCATTTAAAACAACAACAATAACAGTCTTTGGTAAAATGTATGGTCCCTTTTAATGACTTGTTCGAAAAGGCTGCTGAATGGGACAGAGTCGAATGTAGTGGTTAAGACTGGGAGCTTTGGAATAAGATCTGGGTTTGATTTCTGATTCTGAACATAATAATCTTGTGATCTTGGACAGGTTACTGAGGCTCCGTAAGCTTCAGTTTCCTTGTGTTTAAAATGATGATAATTACAAGAAACACATGTTTATTGTCAGGGTTAACTAAAATAGCATGTGAAACTCTCTTAGCTTACTGCCTGATACGTAGTAAACCTTCAATAAATAGTAGCTATTGTTTATTCTTTAAATATTTATTGAGTGTCTCTAATGTGCCAGGTTTTAGGCACTGGGGATACAACAATGAACAAAACTGACAAAGTCTGAGATGACAGTTTGATATTAAATGTTAGGACTAATATAAAAAGTAGGAGTAAGACATATAAATACTTGGATCCAGTATAGAAAACAACTTTTAACAACATAGTCCAAAGAATGGCCTGCTTAGAGAGTAGAATAATCCCCATCTACAAAGATATTCCACAGTTTGTTGTGATCCACAGTCAAAGACTTTGGCTTAGTCAATAAAGCAGAAGTAGATGTTTTTCTGAAACTCTCTTGCTTTTTCGATGATTCATTGGATGTTGGCAATTTGGTTCCTCTCTGGTTCCTCTGCTTTTTCTAAATCCAGCTTGAATATCTGGAAGTTCATGGTTCACGTACTGTTGAAGCCTGGCTTGGAGAATTTTGAGCATTACTTTGCTAGCATGTGAGATGAGTGCAATTGTGTGGTAGTTTGAGCATTCTTTGGCATTGCCTTTCACTGGGATTGGAATGAAAACTGACCTTTTCCAGTCCTTTGGCCAATGCTGACATAATGACATAAAAAAGTTTATTTTCAAATTTACTGGCATATTGACTGCAGAACTTTCACAGCATTATCTTTTAGGATTTGAAATAGCTCAACTGGAATTCCATCACCTCTGCTAGCTTTGTTGGTAGGGATGCTTCCTAAGGCCCACTTGACTTCACATTCCAGGATGTCTGGCTCTAGGTGAGTGATCATACTATTGTGATTATCTGAGTCGTGACGATCTTTTTTATACAGTTCTTCTGTGTATTCTTGCCACCTCTTCTTAATATCTTCTGCTTCTGTTAGGTCCAGACCATTTCTGTCCTTTATTGTGCCCATCTTTGCATGAAATATTCCCTTGGTATCTCTAATTTTCCTGAAGAGATCTCTAGTCTTTCCCATTCTGTTGTTTTCCTCTATTTCTCTGCATTGATCACCGAGGAAGGCTTTCTTTTCTCTCCTTGATACTCTTTGGAACTCTGCATTCAAATGAGTATATCTTTCCTTTTCTACTTTGCCTTTTGCATCTCTTCTTTTCACAGCTGTTTGTAAGGCCTCTTCAGACAACCATTTTGCCTTTTTGCACTTGTCTTTCTTGGGGATGGTTTTGATCCCTGCCTCCTTCACAATGTCATGAACCTCCTGAGAAATTTTTATGCAGCTCAGGAAGCAATAATTAAAACTGGACATGGAACAACAGACTGGTTCCTAATTGGGAAAGGAGTACATCAAGGCTATATATTGTCACCCTGCTTATTTAACTTCTATGCAGAGTACATCATGAGAAATGCTGGACTGGATGAAGCACAAGCTGGAATCAAGATTCCCAGGAGAAATCTCAATAACCTCAGATATACAGATGACACCACCGTTATGGCAGAAAGTGAAGAAGAACTAAAGATCCTCTTGATGAAAATGAAAGAGGAGAGTGAAAAAGTTGGCTTAAAGCTCAACATTCAGAAAACTAAGATCATGGCATCTAGTCTCATCACTTCATGGCAAATAGATGGGGAAACAATGAAAACAGTGACAGACTTTATTTTGGGGGGCTCCAAAATCACTGCAGATAGTGAATGCAGCCATGAAATTAAAAGATGCTTGCTTCTTGGAAGAAAAGCTATGACCAACCTGGACAGCATATTAGAAAGCAGAGACATTACTTTCCCAACAAAAGTCCATCTAGTCAAAGCTATGGTTTTTCCAGTAGTCATGTATGAATGTGAGAGCTGGAGTATAAACAAAGCTGAGCACCAAAGAATTGATGCCTTTGAACTGTGGTGTTGGATGAGACTCTTGAGAGTCCCTTGGACTACAAGGAGACCCAACCAGTCTATCCTAAAGGAAACCAGTCCTGAATATTCATTGGAAGGACTGATACTGAAGCTGAAACTCCAATATTTTGGCCACATGGTGCGAAGAACTGACTCATTTGAAAAGACCCTGATGCTGGGAAAGATTGAAGGCATGAGGAGAGGGGGATGACAGAGGATGAGATGGTTGGATGGCATCACCGACTGAATGAACATGAGTTTGAGTAAACTCCGGGAGTTGGTGATGGAGAGGGAAGCCTGGTATGCTGCAGTCCATGGGGTCACAGAGTCGGACACGACTGAGGGACTGAACTGAACTGAACAAAGATATTCAAACACAGGATGATAAAATTATGTGATTGACTGATTAACAATAGAATTTTTTGCATGCCTGTCTATATGGATGGTGACTTTTTGTAAAAGATCTTATTGTTTCCACTGCCATGGTGCGAGTTTAGTCCCTACAAGCAACACATGGTTGGGGGAAAAAGAAAGCTTATATGTTTTGGGGGCACATGAATTTCTCTGTTTCCCTGGGAGTGAGTAAATAATAGGTCTCATAAACTAAGACTTCTAGGACTGTTGAAGCTGAGTGATAGATACCTACTTGCGGGCGTCCAGCCTCTGCAGGGATCCAGGGGCCTGGCGGGATGAACGGCGTCGGTGAAGAACGAGCACGGAGACTGGCCTCAAGGACACAGCCGAATTTATTGAAGCACGGAGACTGGCCTCAGGGACACAGCCTAATTTATTGAATCCTAATCCTAATCTCTCTTCTAGACTCTATATACCTTTTTTAATATCAATTATTAACAATAGACCATCATTTTTCCTTCTTTCTTGNGAAGAACGAGCACGGAGACTGGCCTCAAGGACACAGCCGAATTTATTGAAGCACGGAGACTGGCCTCAGGGACACAGCCTAATTTATTGAATCTGAATCCTAATCTCTCTTCTAGACTCTATATACCTTTTTTAATATCAATTATTAACAATAGACCATCATTTTTCCTTCTTTCTTGTCACTAGGTAACAATCTGTTTTCTTTTCTGTTTCCCTGACTCTTTGGGGGAGTTTTCCAACAAAGTCATTTTAGGTACAATGTCTTCTTGCCCTTTTGGGCTGAAACAATAATCAATTTAAGTGTCCTGTTTTCTTCCACACTCCTTAGGCGGCCTTTCCATTCTTCTGGTCTCGCTGCTGCCTCTCTTGCTTTTTCTCACAGATCAAATATCAGGCAATTTGCTTGCAGGTTTTAGCAGGTGTCCAAGCGGTAGCCATAGATTCGTTCTTACATTCTATTCTTACATACAATAGCAGTTTCAGTGATTTTCTTACATTAATTCCCATGAAAGTAGAACAATCATTGTTTGCACAGAAAGTTACTTATTAATAGTAGCTTATATTATTCTTAACTAATATCTAAATATCCATTTTCTACAACTAGAGCACTCCCGGGTGCCCCATGGGTAAGGTATGAGGAGTTCAGAAGTAGCTCAGCAGTTATTACTGGTCAAAAAGTATTATAGACCCGTTTATAATCAAAAGCTTATTTTTACTACCTTATTTCTTTTAAATTCTGCCAGTTCTTCTAAGCCAGCCATATATATACCGGCTGGGAACTCGTAGAGCACCAGGATGCGTTTTATTATTGCATTCATGTGCATTTATAACTATTCTATAATCATTAGGGCCTCTCCTAATCCAAGTGGGTCTAAGAAGGTCAAATTAAGAAGATGTGCCAAGGGTTACATATTTATAAAAGGACTTCATCCCAGGCCCCGTGCTAACCCAGATCCCTGGGGGCAGTGTTAGCCTTGATGACCGCTGCGCTTTAGCAGCAGTTTAAGATTTCATTGCCCTTTTCACTGAACTTCTAGGCTGTACTAGGAAAATCAGAACAATCACTACCAAGAAGCAAAGCGATACAGAGTGAGGGGTCATGCCACCTATCGAGGTCCTCGAGTGCATCTGGATGGCCTGGCCTCTTTGGGCCGGGTAACCCCAGCCCGGAACTTTGTCACGGGTGGATTTTTCTCTCGGAGCCACTCCCGACACCCAGGCAAGAGTACTGGTTTAGGGTGCAGTGATTTTGGAGCCCCCCAAATAAAGTCTGTCACTGTTTCCCTGTTTCTCCATCTACNTGCATCTGGATGGCCTGGCCTCTTTGGGCCGGGTAACCCCAGCCCGGAACTTTGTCACGGGTGGATTTTTCTCTCGGAGCCACTCCCGACACCCAGGCAAGAGTACTGGTTTAGGGTGCAGTGATTTTGGAGCCCCCCAAATAAAGTCTGTCACTGTTTCCCTGTTTCCCCATCTACTTGCCATGAAGTGATGGGACCGAATGCCATGATCTTAGTTTTCTGAATGTTGAGTTTTAAGCCAACTTTTTCACTCTTCTCTTTCACTTTCAAGAGGCTTTTTAGTTCTTCACTTTCTGCCATAAAAGTGGTGTCATCTGCATATCTGAGGTTATTGATATTTCTCCCACCAATCTTGATCTCCAAGGAGCAAGTGTCTTTTAATTTCAAGACTACAATCACCATCTGCAGTGCTTTTGGAACCCAAGAAAACAAAGTCTCTCACTGTTTCCGTTGATTCCATGTGTATTCCTAAAATCTCTAGGTGTCTGTATTTCCATTATTTTGAGCCTTTTAGGAGAGTGCTATGCTGCATATAGCATTTGGGGACTTAAAATTTCCCCTTAATGCTATTATGGTTTATCTATACTGTGGGTCACTGAAATTCATTCTTTTTGAATGCTGTCTTTTACATTATGTGAAATACTACAGTTTGCTCATCCAATATTCTGTTGATATTTATATTGTTTTCAGGTTCTTGTGAACTATAACTGAAAATAAAAACCAACCATATAACTTTTTAGAAAATTAATTTCTGTTGATAACAAAAAAGTGTTAAAATAAATAGAAATGTTTAAAGTAGAAGTTTGAATACTGCTGTTATCATATCACCTTGAGGCAGGAGAAAGATAGGCCCCAGGCTAGGCATTTACAACTAGCCTTCTGTTTACATATCTCTGGGCAGGAAAAAATTGGGCTTCAGTCTAGACACTTGAAACTAGCCTCCTGTTTGCATTTCCTGAAACAGGACAGGTGGACTCCAGGTTAGTTACTTACGGCCATCCTCCTGTGTGCCCTCCCAAAATGGAAGTAACAACAGATACAGGGTGAGCAGTCAGGCTTTGTGTCCAGTGGACACCTTAAGACAATGGTCATGGTAGCGACAGAGAAGGGCTAAACCTTGCTTAAGCAAAGAATCAGGATGTCATATGTTTCCCATCCTTGGGGCAAGCGAGACATTTCATGTGGCCAGAAAGGCTCCTTGGGGGTCAAAAAGGAAGAGATGCCACCCCATAATATGTGATGCTAACATGTGATCCCATAGGCCTCTGTACTGGAATCCATCTTGGAAACAAGTTGCACATGCATGTCTGGGAGGGTCCAAGGGTGGATCAGGTGTGGAAAAAGAAAAAGAACAATTGGCCAAGGGTAAAAAAAAAGATCTGGAAGAAATGTTCTATATAAATGACTTAACTGCTTCTTTACTGAGCTCCTCCTCACTAGTTGGGAAGCTCACAACCTTTCTCTCCAGGTGTATCTCTGCCTTGCTTCTGTCTTAACAAACTATTTCTCTGTGTGCTCTCCCATGTGGTGGTGTGCTATGTAAGTCTCTAATAATAAACTTTGTACCTGCATTTATAGTTTTTGCCTGCATGAGAAATGCTTTTTCACTGGGGCAAAAGCCAGGGAAAAATAGCTTCTAGCCTCTAGTCCTTGCTGGTCTGGTGGCTAGGAATCCTGATTTTCATCCAGGCTACCCAGGTTCAATTCCTGGGTGAGGAATTTAGATCTCATTTTATACCACCACTCACTGCTGCCTCTCTGAGATCAATCAGAGATACCAGAGGCACATTTGTGTTATCTCTTTCCTGGCTGTCTTAAATATAATGTATATCTATATATACAAATAGTATACATACACTATACATATTAACTTTTTAAACAAAAATGGAATCTATAACTTGCTATTTTCCTTAATAATATATCATTTCTATCACTACTTGTCAATATGTGTAGATTTACTTCATCGTTTTTAACTTCATTTTGGTATTTCATTGGAACTGAACAGAACTCAACTTGCCCCATCCCATCCCAATCACCAAGGCCCCTCCATGTCTCCTGCCTCTTGTTTATAGGAAAACTGAAGTCTTCCAGGCTTCCCTGAGTCAGAAAAGAGCAAACTCAAGCCATTAATGATTAGGACAACAGAGTCACAGACTCAGTGTCTGATGCACATTCCTGAGTTGTTTTACAGATACTGTAACTGCCACCAGTGGGAAAAAGCCACCTGCATGGTGAGCCGACTGTAGCCATAACATAAACTGTTCCATCTTGAGCAATACTGAATCTATGGCCAGTACAATTCTCAGAACTGGCCTTAAGAGAACGAGATTAATTCTATGGCTCATAATGAGGTAGAAATTGTTAGGCAGTCAGTGTAGAGTCAGAGCCTTGGTTCTTTTTTAAATTTCAGTTTTAATTCTCTCACATAAGCATTTTGCTCTGTTAGCCCAGAGCTATGTTTACTGCTCCAGTTTCTAGGCATTCCAAGGAATGCCTCCCTGATCTGGAGGGTCATAAAACATTCAGACCCAGGACAAGACAATCGTTAATTGCTGTCCAGTTTATCAAGGAGAAAAACTGAAGGTGGACCATTAGCTCCTAAACATACATTTGGTCTCTGAGTAGTAGTCTGGGGTCTTGAGAAAGGGTCAAGGGATGGTGTCACAATGTCTAGAGAAACTGGAACCCCCCCCCCCAAAAAAACCCCATCAAAATGGCAAATTAGACATTGCAACATTTAAACTGATTGGTCAGAAATTACATGCTTTTGGTCCAGAGCCAACCAAAAAATGAACAGATCAATTGTAATAAAGATATAAAAACTGCTGTTGTTCCTGTCTTTGGGGTCTCTTCACCCCTTCTCAGTGTCTATGCTGAGGGCTTTGTATTTCTGTCCTTTAAAATAAATTTTGCTTGCATGAGTGTTTGCCAGTTTGTGAATTCCGTTCTTTGGCTCTGTGAACAGAATTTGGTTCTCCGTTTCAATAATAATCTATATCTTGGTGGATATGAAATAATTGTAGGATGAAGTAAATCTACACATATTGACAGGCAGTGATATCCATGATATGTTATTATGGAAAACAGCAAGTTATAGATCCCAGTTTTGTTTAAAATGTTAATATATATAGTGCATGTATATAATATATATATGTAGATATACATTAAATTTAAAAGAAAAATAGTGGTGGCTTGTTCTGTCTGCATATGTAAGTGGACAACTAAAACTGTAGGCAAAGAGATGCTACAAACCCATCTGACATCTACCACTCTAAAAATACAGCACCCTCTGTCAGTATGAAGAAGTTACAAAAGACAGCCTTTGGCCCATAATCCCGTAGAAACAGAATTGATAGGGTCAGAGTTAATCCCACTAGAGGACTGTATGTAAATAAAAAAGTATGGGAGACCCCCATAAGTTAATGATCACTTAAGAAAACAGGTCAGCTTAACCACAAACCCAAGTGGATTGCTTAGCAACAAAATCATGCAGAAGCATGGGTCGTGCCCTAAAACAATAAAACAATGCTGTTCTGCCCAGTGATGGCATGTTCTCTACATACATGAAGAACAATAATTTATGAAAAGGTGACATTTCAAAGTAAAGACCCTCATTGTACTGAGACCATTTCCATAGTGTCATGACAGTTCTGGTTTGACCATGTAGGGACAAGAAAACAGCCCAACCTGGAGGAGTTGATGATGGAAGCATAATGTCTACTCAAAAATGAGGAGGAAATTGGTCTTTCCCCCTCCCCACTTTTCCTTTGGTTATAAAACTATAGGACTTCCCTGGTGGTATAGTGGATAAGAATCCACCTACCAGTGCAGGGGACATGCGTTCAATCCCTTGTCTGGAAAGATTCCATATGCCTTGGAGCAACTAAGCCCATATGCCACAGCTACTGAGTCCCCACTCTAGAGCCTGTGAGCCGCCACTGCTAAACCTGTATACTTAGAGCCTGTGCTCTGCAACAAGAGAAACCACCACAATGAGAAGCCCATGCACAGCTAGGGAGTTGCCCCCCGTTCCCACAACTAGAGAAAACCCGAATGCAGCAACAGAGACCCCAAATAAATAAATAAATAAAACGATAGCCCACTAAGTTCTCAGAGCATGCCACCGCTTTCCTTTCCACTTGTAAGCCTCACAGGCATCCTTACCTAATTAATCACTTGTCACCTATCACTTTGGTTCTCTCTGAATTCTTTCTCTGCTGGGACACAAAGGACTCTAGTACTGGAGCTCATCGGAGCCCTCCAAAATGGTACCAAACAGTTTCAGAATGATGTTCTGACAAGTGGAGATTTGTAAGCACCTTTTGGCAGGAAAGGGCTCTTTTTAGGAAAGAGATCTCTGCAGGAGACCCCTTTTGCCTTGTCACTAGCCTTAAACCTGGCACTCCACCCTCTACATGTCTCTGGCCCTAGCCTGCCTCTCAAATCTTGATCACTCCATACCTTGCCTAATCTATTGGTTCTTTCCATACATCAAAGATGTTGAAATGAAGAATAAGTAGTTAACAGATGACCAGATCTCTTGGCTAGCTTCCTTTTTAGCATAATCTTGCAAATATACTGTGTGAACAAGATAGCCTCTAAAGAAAAATCTAAGAAGTTGACTGGTCTGCCCACAAGTCTGCACACAGAGGGAGATGGCAGTAACTCTGACCCTCTATTTCAATGGTTAACTGAGATTATTTCCCCTTTTTCTTATAAAACTTTCGTGGCCAACCAGAATCCTCTGAGCAGTTTTTGGGAGGACACTGAGTCCACCATCTCCCCAGACTGCTGGCATTCTGATTAAAATAACTTTCCTTTCAATCAATATTTGTCTCTCCAACATTTGTCTCTCCAGTGCTCCCTTGGTGGCTTAGCTGGTAAAGAATCCTCCTTCAATGCTGGAGACCTGGGTTCAATCCCTGGGTTGAGAAGATACCCTGGAGAAGGGAACGGCTACCCACTCCAGTGTTCTGGCCTGGAAAGTTCCATGGACTGTATAGCCCATGGAGCTGCAAAGAGTTGCACACGACTGAGTGACTTTCACTTACTGGTTTTTGAGCGATGAGCAGCCAGACCTTACTTGGTAACACCATTGTCGATGTATCAACATCTGTTCCATAAATCCCAATTTGTGGAAATTTGAGTTACTTTCATTTTTATACTGTTATAAAAGTGTGAAAGTGCAGATTCTTGCACATCCATCTTTGGTCATTTGTCTCATTATTTTTAAAGATAATTTCCTAGAAGTGGAATTGCTGCATTGAATGGTTTAATTTGTATTTTTATCTGTCACATTTTACTGATGGCTGCATATTGACAGATTTCTCTCCAAAAGGGTTAATCAATTCACAATCTTGTTATTGCAGAGCAAGGAATCTGAAGTTCAAGAGGCACTTCTCAGAGAAAGAGTTCTTGGAGGCTAAACTATATGAAACTGAGACAAGTCATCAAAAAAAAAGAAAAATCAGGTAAACAATCTATAGGGATCCAGGATCTGTGGGGGCTCATGGCTGGATTCCCCCAAACTGTTTGGCTTGTTTCTATCTGCTCTCTCCAACACTAAGGGTCACTGACATGGTTAATCTTTGCCAAAAAGCGTTACTCTGCCTTTAAAAAAAAAAAAAAAGCTAAACCGAACTTGAGTTTCAGTTTCATAGTTCATTTCCTGGTCTGCAGAAAACAGGAACAATGGCTACTGGGAGTGTTCCATCACAGATCATAGAAAAAGAAAGAAAAAAGTTACTAGAAATCCTACAACAGGATCCTGATTGTATCTTAGATACGTTAACCTCTCGGAAGCTGATTTCTGAGGAAGAGTATGAAATTCTGGAGAATATTACAGATCCCCTGAAGAAAAGTCGGAAGCTGTTGATTTTGGTACAGAAAAAGGGAGAAGTGAGCTGTCAGCTTTTTCTCAACTGTTTGTTTAATACTTTTTCCCAGTCAGCTACCATTTGCAACTTAAATCACGGTAGGTTACATTTCTACACTTTTTGGGCCAAGAGGGAGGAGGCAGTTTTCCTGAAAAAAAGAAAATGACTACTCTTTAATTTCATTTGTCATTCTCCTGGAGATAATTTTCAGTGAAATATGATAAAAGGGAAAAGTGTCCAAGATTTAAAAAGCAGGGAATGATGTATGTTATTGTTCTGGAGGATTTATAACTATTTTATTCAAACACAATCCAAAACCAGCAGTTTTCTTGCTGGTATAAATGTCTTACTGTTCTGACAGTGACATCCCGAAAAACTCATAGTGGAAAGAGACTACTGTTAGTGATACATTGGGATTTCTTTATCAAGTAAGTGAATTCAGAGGTATTAACAACCTTAAGACCAAAAGCTGCAGCTTTCACTTAGTATGGCCATTTTGAAAATAGGGGGAAAATAATTTTTGACACACATATGTGGTGTATTAGCAATTTCATTTTCTCTGTAAATAGAATGCCAGCAGAATCCTCATTTTCTGGAGCAAGTCAAATGCTAATTTTTCAATGTTCAATGATAATTAGTGGCAAATAGGGAACATTTAGGCTTCCCTGGTAGCTCAGCTGGTGAAGAATCTGCCTGCAATGCAGGAGACCCTGGTTGATTCCTGGGTTGGGAAGATCCCCTGGAGAATGGATAGGCTACCCACTCCAGTATTCTTGGGTTTCCCTGGTGACTTAGATGGTAAAAAATCTGCCTGCAAAGCAGGAGACCTGGGTTCTATCCCTGAGTTGAAAAGATCCCCTGGAGGATGGCAAGACAACCCACTCCAGTATTCTTGCCTGGAGAACCTCCATGGACAGAGGAGCCTGATGGGCCCCTGGTGATCCATGGAGTTGCAAAAAGTCAGACGCAACTGAGCAACTAAGCACAGCACAGAGAGGCAGAGGCTAAGATAAAAATATTAATGCTAATGGTTTCTAATGCAGTATAGGACCCATATGCTTAAAGATATAGGTCTTAGTATTTCCAGAATTTATTCTAAATAAGAGCTATTCACTTCTTCATTAGAAATTATTAGGGTCAAATTTCATTAGTAATGACCCTAGGAAGTCTGAGCTGGTGTTGAAAGTGTTAGTCACTCAGTTGTTTCCGACTCTTTGCAACCCCATGGACTGCAGCACACCAGGCTCCTCTGTCCATGGGACTTTCCAGGCAAGAATACTGGAGTGGATTGCTGTTTCCTTCTCTAAAGGAACCTCCCAACCTGGATTTCGAGCCCAAATCTCCTGCACTGCAGGCAGATTCTTTACCATTTGAGCTACCAGGGAAGCCTGATTTTGGGGTTACAGTAAATCCACAAGTAAACAAAGGAGTCAAGTTTTCTATTTTATCCACTTACCCTTTGAGTTTGCTGTGAAACAGTCAAACTTTTGAGCTGGGCAGGAGTGTGATCTGATATTTTTCAGTGGGAGAAAGAAAGTTCTGAGCTGACTTATTGCCATTTATGTAGGTACTCCTATCATCTAGTGAAATAGAGAGATGATGCTTTGAGGTCATGGAAACTCCCTAATATGACATCTGTTAATTTCGAGAGAGAAAATTCAAATCTCTCAAACTTTCTTATTCGTTCCAGAAGTTTTGAAACATGAGTATATAGAGCCACCTCTACCGATAGGAGCAAGCAAGGAAGCTGTTTTCCTTCCTGGAGAGAAACAGCCTGAGAACCCTGAGATCACCACGTCCTTCAGAGAGAAAGAATGCTTGGATTTAGAAACCTCTGAGTCTTTCACAGACAAGAAAACTAGTTATCAGGAAACTGCTTGGTCCTCAAAGGAAAATGAGAAGGAAGATAACACATCAAAATTCATATTGCCACAGTCAGTTGAGATCATTGAGTATGAATTTCCAACAACTATTGAGTATTTACAGGAGGGACAGAGATATGAGGAGCCAGATGATTCTTTATACTTAGGACAAGAGGACTATCTAGAATCTATGGGGTACTCTGAAGATGCAAACATCACCTTGGAAGAGGAGGCTTACAGTGACCCAGGAGGCCTCTATGATGGCAGAGAGGATTCTGTGTACCTGGAAACCACGGAGTTCTCTGATGAAGAACAGAATTATGAGGATCCAGAAACTGGCATGTCATTGGAGGAGGAAGAGGAGAAAAGTATGGAAGGTATGGGAATCATGTGTGTAGAGTTGCTTAGGCAAAAACTTAAATCTTGATTGCAGTATCATAACAGGGAGGGGACTGAGGAAGGGCACCACACGGAAGCAGAAAAGCAGCTCCTCAGAAATTCCTTGAACTTTTCTAACTTGGAGTTTCCTCAGAGGTGGGTGTTGACAGAGAGGAAAACCCTGGACCTAGAAATAGTGGGCAGTATGTGCATGTGTGCAAAGTTCGTTCAGTCGTGTCCAACTCTTTGTGACCCTATGAACTGTAGCCCGCCAGGCTCCTCTGTCCATGGGGATTCTCCAGGTAAGAATACTGGAATGGGTTGCCATGNCAGAGGTGGGTGTTGACAGAGAGGAAAACCCTGGACCTAGAAATAGTGGGCAGTATGTGCATGTGTGCAAAGTTCGTTCAGTCGTGTCCAACTCTTTGTGACCCTATGAACTGTAGCCCGCCAGGCTCCTCTGTCCATGGGGATTCTCCAGGTAAGAATACTGGAATGGGTTGCCATGCCCTCCTCCAAGTGGACAGTATAAGATAAAATAAGTCTTAGGCTTCTCCAGTCACCTCCATCACACATATAACAAGTTGCTAACCACTAATTTCAGTTGTTGCCTTCTATGCCTCAGATTAAGTCTGTTAAATCATTTTAGAACTTTTGTGACCAATAGAATATGGAGATTATAGACCTAACTACTGAAGCAGAAAGAGGCGAGGAATTTGTCGTAAATGGATAAGGTTCCAAAATAAAGCTTGGCTTGAGCTATCCAAATATTGCCATTTCAATGAGGAAGATTATACCAGGTCCTTGAATTTGAATATTTCTTAATGAACATTCAAAATATTAGAAATGCTTAATTTGGAGAGATATTGTCTGGGAAAATAAACACCACCAAGTTCTGAATATGGAAAGGGAAGGTAACTACCAACTCACATTCAGCCCAAATCCATAATCCAATTATGGGTCAGAAAAGAATAAATTTCCTCCTCTGCACACCTTGACCTGGTTACTAGGATGCTGTAACAGTGGTACCACAAACTTGGGAGCTTAAACAATCAGTTCAGTTCAGTCATTCAGTCGTGTCTGACTCTTTCCAACCCCATGGACTGCTTCCTATTAGGCTTCCCTGTCCATCACCAACTCCTAGAGCTTGCTCAAACTCATGTTCATCGAGTCAGTGATGCCATCCAACAACCTCTGTTGTCCCTTTTTCCTCTTGTGTTTAATCTTTCCCAGCATTATGGTCTTTTCCAGTGAGTCAGTTCTTCGCATCAGGGGGCCAAAATAGGAGCTTCAGCTTCAGCATCAGTCCTTCCAATGAATATTCAAGACTGATTTCCTTTTGGATTGACTGGTTGGATCTCCTTGCAGTCCAAGGGACTCTCAAGAGTCTTCTCCAACACTCAAAAGCATCAGTTCTTCAGCTCTCAGCTTTCTTTATGGTCTAACTCTCACATCCATACATGACTACTGGAAAAACCATAGCTTTGACTAGATGGACATTTGTTGGCAAAGTAATGTCTCTGCTTTTTAATATGCTGTCTAGGTTGGTCATAACTTTTCTTTCAAGGAGCAAGCATCTTTTAATTTCATGGCTGCAAGACAAAAAAAAAAAAAAATAGAAATATGTTGTCTCACAGTTTGCAGGCAGGAAGTCTGGAGGTGTATATAGGGTTGGTTCCTTCCGAAGGTTGTGGAAAGAATCTGTTCCTAGCTTCTGGTAGTTTGCTGGAAATCTTTAGAATTCTTTGGCTTGTGGAAACACTCTGACCCCCATCCCCTACTATCTGCCTTTATCTTCACATGGTTGTCTTCCTGGGTTCATGTCTCTATGTTCACATTTCCCCTTTTTCTCTTGTTTTTTGGCCTCACCATGCAGTTTGCAGAGTCTTATTAATAGTTCCCTGTGCTGCAGTCCATGGGGTCGCAAAGAGTTGGACATGACTGAACGACTGAACTGAACTGAACTGACGAGGGGTGGAACCCAAGCCCCCTGCAGGAGAAGCTCAGAATCCCAACCACTGGAACAAGGAATTCCCAAATTTTCTTATTTTATAAGGATAACAGTCATAGGACCAGGGCTCACTGTAATGACCTCATCTTAACTAACTCTACATCTACAATGACTCCATTTCTAAATACCATTACATTCTGAGATACTGGGTCTTAGAATTTCAACCTATGAATTTGAGGGGTACATAATTCAACCTGTAACACAACTCTTGCCCTATTCCCTATACGTTCCCACTTCATAGTTGCTTTTAGACCTTATTCTTAATTTTTTAAATTTATTACAGTAGTTACATAGGGTTGAATTACTTTTTCATTGCATACCATCAGCATTATTCTGCAACCCCCTCCTTTTGTTTACTCTATTTTACTTTTTTCTCCATTCCTTATTCACCTTCTTCCATAGGTAACATTATGTGTTTCTTGCATGATATTGTTTGGTTTTTTGTTTTGCATGTTTTTTTCTGTATTATTTATTTGCCGTAATAAATTAATAGGCACCTCAAAATTAGGGTCACTTAAAACAATAAGAGTGTAAAATTCTTAATGTGTCTGTAGTTGGCAGGCATTCGTCTATAGCTGGCAGGCATTCTTCTGGTCTTCTCTGGGTTTACTTCTGTGTCGGTGGTCAGCTAGCTATTGGCTCATTTCTTATCTTCTAGCAAGCTGTGCATGCATAGGCAGTTGATTCAGTTGACTCTCTGCAACCCCATGGACTGAAGACCACCAGGCTTCTCTACCCATGGGATTCTCCAGGCAAGAGTATTGGAGTGGATTGCCATGCCCTCTAACAAGCTAGTTTGGCTAACTCAGACTACGTCAGGCATACTCTTATAGTGAGAGCAGAGGAGTCAGAGAGACAGAGACAGAGTCCTGAAGGCATTTTTGAGGCTTAGACTCAGAACTATCATGCCATCTGTATGATAGGTTTCCTAGGGCTGCCACAGTAAGATACTACAAAAAGCTGGCTTAGAACAATGGGAAATATATTGTTTTACAGATATGGAGGTGGAGACTGAAACCAAGGTGTTGGCAGGGTTATACTGTTTCTGAAGACATCAGGGAAGGACCTGTTCCAGTTCTCTCTCCCAGCTTCTAGTAGCCTCTGGAATTCCTTGCCTTGAAGACCATCCTTCTTGTGTGTTCAAGTCATTTCCTTTGGTGCATGGGTATGCTTTCAAATTTCTTCTTTAATTAGGACACTGATCAAATTGCATTAGGGCCCACCCTAATAACCTCATTTTAAGTTGATGACCTCTGTAATGACCCTATTCACAAATAAGGCCATATTCTGAAGTACTGGGAGGATTAGCATCTTTTTGTAGGGGATACAATTCAATCCATAACACTGTTTAACTTCTGCCACATTCTGTTGGCAAAAGCAAGTCACAAAGCTTTAAGGGTTGGGGAAGAATAGGCTGCATCTCTTGCAAAGTAATATTACAAAAGCTATGGATACCAGAAAGCCATTGTGTGTTAGCTGCTCAGTTGTGTCCAACTCTTTGCAACCCCATGGACTGTAGCCTGCCAGGCTCCTCCGTCCATAGAGTTCTCCAGGCAAGAATACTGGACTGGATTACCATGCCCTCCTCCAGGGGGTATTCCTGACCCAGGGATCAAACCTGGTTTTCCTGCTTTGCAGGCAGATTCTTTACCATCTGAGCCACCAGGGAAACCCAGGAAAGCCATTACTTGGGGCTAATTTTGCAACCAATCTAACACTTGTTGACTAAAAAAAGATGCACAACATGAGAGTTGCAAGTTAAGTTTTATTTGAGTTAAAATGAGGACGGCAGTTGGGTAGACAGCACTTTGGATAGCTCTGAGAAACTGCTCCAAAGGAGTAGTGGGGAAAGGTCAAAATAAGTGATTTTTGGTGAAGGAGGAGCTCACACAATCAAGTACTTATTTTACAAAAGGTTTTCTGCTAGCCACCAGGAGCTGATGTCACCATGAAGGGACTGAGTGCTTTTCTGGATATGAGAAAGTATAAGGATTGGGATCATGAAATCAGTTCCTGAAACTATCTAACCATCTAAAGGCCTGTTCCACCAGTTTTCCTGCAGCAACAAAGTGCCTCATTCTCCACCCTGAACCCCCTTCAGGACATGTTGAAGGTCAATACCTGCAGCAGCACAGGACTCAGTCTCCAAAGAGGCAGATGGAAAAATGCCCTTGGCAAGTGCCAATTTGTATTTGACACAACCTTAGGAAACCAGAAGAAAAGTTTCAATAATAATGCAGTTATGACTGTATATAATTTTAGTGGTTTCCAATCCGCTCTAGTTGACTGGAGGATAAAAAATTTTTTAATAAAAATTTATGGCTATGCTCTCTTTCCTCTGTAATATTTGTCTATGCAGCTGAGAACTGGGGGAAAAAATCAAATACATCTGATTCAAAGGAGAAGGATCTTAATGCTTTTTGTCATGTCAAATTTTAGGCAACTCTCTTCCCGCCTTTCCTCACCCCATCACTGCATCTCATATTGAAGTCTCAGGAAGACTTAAGGCATTGCCTGTCTGCTCTGCAATGTATAGAGTCAATTTGGATATAGGTAATCAACTCTCTTCCTGGTAGGCTACAGTCCATGGGGTCGCTAAAAGTCAGACACAACTAAGCAACTGCCCTTTCACTCTTCCTTCTAGTTTATACTATTTGGGATCAGTCAATGATCAATCCCAGGTCTCTTATGTCTCCTGCATTGGCAGGTGGGTGCTTTACCACTAGCACCACCAGGGGAAGTCCAGGAACCCATAAATTTATCATTTTCTCTGCTCTTTCTTCTTCCTGAAGATTCAAGTTTTTGTTTTGTTATTCCCTGTTAGCCTGAAGAATTTTATTTACTTTTTGTTTATTGAAACATGTCTTCATTTTGCCTTCAATCCAGAAGAATATTTTTCCTGTAAGGAATTTTAGACTGGTGCTTTTGCCTTCAGAAATGACAGATATTGTTTGTTATTCGGCTTCCAGTCTTTCTGATGCTCATTTCAGTTCAGTTCAGTCGCTCAGTTGTGTCCAACTCCCTGCGACGCCATGAACTGCAGCATGCTAGGCCTCCCTGTCCATCACCAACTCCCGGAGTCCACCCAACCCCATGTCCATCGTGTCAGTGATGCCATCCAACCATCTCATCCTCTGTCATCCCCTTCTCTTCCCACCTTCGATCTTTACCAGCATCAGGGTCTTTTCAAATGAGTCAGCTCTCCACATTAGGTGGCCAAAGTATTGGAGTTTCAGCTTCAAAATCAGTCCCTCCAATGAACACCCAGGACTGATCTCCTTTAGGATGGACTGGTTGGGTCTCCTTGCATTCCAAGGGACTCTCAAGAGTTTTCTCCTACACCACAGTTCAAAAGCATCAATTCTTCTGCGCTCAGCTTTCTTTATAGTCCAACTCTCGCATCCACACATGACTACTGGGAAAACCATAGCCTTGCCTAGACGGACCTTTGTTAGCAAAATAATGTCTCTGCTTTTTAATATGCTGTCTCGATTGGTCATAACTTTCCTTCCAAGGATCAAATATCTTTTAATTTCATGGCTGCAGTCACCATCCGCAGTGATTTTGGAGCCCAGAAAAATAAAGTCTGGCACTGTTTCGACTATTTCCCCATCTGTTTCCCATGAAGTGATGGGACCAGATGCCATGATCTTAGTTTTCTGAATGTTGAGCTTTAAGCCAACTTTTTCACTCTCCTCTTTCACTTTCATCAAGAGGCTCTTTAGTTCTTCTTCACTTTCTGCCATAAAAGTGATGTCATCTGCATATCTGAGGTTATTGATATTTCTCTCGACAGTCTTGATTCCAGCTTGTGCTTCTTCCAGCCCAGTGTTCCTCCTGATGTACTCTGCATAGAAGTTAAATAAGCAGGGTGACAATACACAGCCTTGATGTACTCCTTTTCCTATTTGGAACCAGTCTGTTGTTCCATGTCCAGGTCTACCTCCCGACCTGCATACAGGTTTCTCAAGAGGCAGATCAGGTGGTCTGGTATTCCCATCTCTTTCGGAATTTTCCACAGTTTATTGTGACCCACACAGTCAAAGGCTTTGGCATAGTCAATAAAGCAGAAATAGATGTTTTTCTGGAACTCTTTTGCCTTTTCAATGATCCAGCAGGTGTTGGCAGTTTGATCTCTGGTTCCTCTGCCTTTTCTAAAACCAGCTTGAACATCTGGAAGTTCACAATTCATATATTGCTGAAGCCTGGCTTAGAGAATTTTGAGCATTACTTTACTAGCATGTGAAATGAGTGCAATTCTTGTCATTTTATCATTGTTCCCTCTTATGTTGTGCTATTTTTGTTCTGCTTGATTTTAAGATGTTTTCCTTAAAATGTTTTCTGTGATTAACTCTGATGTGTCTAGGTGTAATTCTCTGTTTTCATCTTATGTAGGGTTCATGAATCTCTAAATTTGGAATCCCTCCCCCCACCCCGCCAAATTTGGAAATTTTTCAGCTGTTATTTATCCAAATGTTTTTTGTCCCACTTGCTCCCCCTTCTCTTTTTGAGACTCCAAGTACATGTATGTCAGAGTTTCTGACGTTTTTCCCAAGGTCCCTGAGGCTCTGTTCATTTTTTTTAAAGTATTTTTTATTCTTATTCTTTAGATTGGATCATTTCTGTTACTATATCTCTAAGTACACTGAATTTTTCTTCTGTCATTTCCGTCTTTTTTAAAGTCCATCTACTGATTTTTGAAAAAACTCAGATATTATGCTTTTCAGTTCAAAAATGTACATTTTTAAATGCTTTCTTCTTTTTTCCTGATAATTTCTATTAAATTATTCGTTATGAGTTTATATTATTGTATATTCTTGAAAATAGTTAAGATAGCTACTTTAAAATTCTTATTTTCTGTGTCCAACATCTGGGTCATCTTGGAGTGGGTCTCCATTGATCAACTGTGGGACTCAAATGAAAAACTCTGTCTTGTTTCAGTGAGTGGCAGCTAAAATCTCCAATTATTTCTTTTTGCTTTACTTGGGCTATTTTCATGAATTTTTAATTTACAAAAATGGTACTGGGTTCTAGAAATTATTGCTTCTTAATTCTTCATTCATCTCTGTGCTTGTTAGACATATCACTGTACTATTCCACTGTAGCCTAGTATTACCTTGTCAACATTTGGCATCTGGCTTGGGCTGTGTGGGTACCAATTTCTGTGCTCAAGAAACAGAGGATGGTTGTCCTAAGGAAAAGCGGGGGATAGGCAGGGGAGAGGCCAGAGCAGAACTTATATGTTTCCTGCAATCCCTCTTCTCACTTCCTCCTCTCTCTTCCTCCTTCATGCTGGCCTCAACTCCTCCGTCACCTTCTTACCCATCAGATACACCAGTTCAAGCAACTCTCAGACTGTCAAAGGATTTCTTAGAGTTCCTTTTGTTAATTCTTGAAACCTACACTTTCTCTCATGTCTACTGTTTCTTCTAGGCTATTTTTACAAGGGATCCAAGAAGCTTATGCTATGTTACTATCCATCGGGAGCAGAAAATGCTCTCTAATTTTCTTTCTCTATGTAACACTTTCTCTGTCTTCTCAATAAGTGGCTAGAAGATAAATTAGAAAATGACATCAGGAGAAATTATATACAACATGTAAATTCTGAGAAGACAAAATCTTTCAATTCTCCAAACTTTAGCAAGAGTTAACATTTAATAAATAAATCAGTATCTGTATAAGGAAGCATTAACGGGCTTTTTCATTATTGCATATGCTGCTACTGCTAAGTTGCTTCAGTCGTGTCCGACTCTGTGCGATCTCATAGACGGCAGCCCACCAGGCTCCCCAGTCCTTGGGATTCTCCAGGCAATAACACTGGAGTGGGTTGCCATTTCCTTCTCCAATGAATGAAAGTGAAAAGTGAAATTGAAGTCACTCAGTCGTGTCCGACCCTCAGCGACCCCATGGACTGCAGTCTACCAGGCTCCTCCATCCATGGGATTTTCTAGGCAAGAGTACTGGAGTGGGGTGCCATTGCCTTCTCGGTTACTGCATATGAGCATAGCCAAAAAATTCAAAAAACCTGAATGATCATCAGTAGACAATGGTTAAGTAAATAGTGGTTCTTCCAAACCATTAAGTACAATGGATTCATAAAATGAATTAAGTAGTTCTCTGTATATACTTACTTGGAAGAATTTTCAGGGAATACCACTGAGTGAAAAGAAGTTGAAAAATCATTTGGTATAATAGAAAAATCATTTGGTATTTTAAAGAATAAAATAGCATCCATTATACCAAACTGTGTACTTCTACATATGCAAGTACATATACATATCTACTTCTACATATGTATTGAAAAAGGAAGAGAAGGAAACGTACCATATACCATGTTGACGTATCTCTTAGAAGGAAAGTAGACTTGGCAGGGCGATGAAACAATACTTTCACTTTACTTGTTTCATCTTTTTAAAAAATCTATTTTAAGCTGGAGGATAATTGCTTTACTGTATTGTGTTGGTTTCTACCATACATCTACAGGAATGAGCCACACATGTACATATGTCCCCTCCCTTTTGAACCACCCTCCCATCTCCCACACCATTCCATCCCTCCTCCATCCACAGATTCATGAGTAAAGAAGTTGTGGAACATATATACAATGGAATATTACTCAACCACAAAAAGAACAGACAGATGGTGGATCCTCTTTTTTCCAAAGAAAATATCAATTACTTAATTTTAAAACTCAGTGAAGGAAGCATAGGTGCTGAGCATGACATTCACTGTCTGTATCTTTTTTTCCTACAGAAAGAAAAAATGTGTTTAAAAATGTCCTGTCCTGTTTAAACCTGGACACAAGCAGAAAGCTTCTGCCAGACTTCGTGAAACAATTCTCCTTAGACCGAGGATGTACGTGGGTGCCTGAGACTCCGAGTGACTTGGCTTGGAACTTCCTGATGAAAGTTCAAGCACGGGATGTGACAGCCAGAGATTCAGTCCTCAGACCCAAGGTTCTGGGTGAAGAGAGCAAAGGGGAATTGCTGACTGGAGTAGAGAACTTGGAAATTAGAGAAACAGAAACCATTAACCCCCTAGATGTCCTTTGCGCCTCTTTGCTGTCTTCAGACAGCTCTTTGCAACGTGAAGTCATGTCAAACATGTATCATTGCTGGTTTGCTCTTCCCCTGCTACTACCAGACGCAGAAAACAATAGGAGCATTTTAATGCTAGGGGCCATGAAGGACATTGTGAAGGAGCAGTCAACACAGTCTTCAGGAGGACCTACAGGGGATACAGAAAAGTTTCTCACTCTCATGAAGATGCCTGTCATCTCTTTTGTGCGTCTAGGATACTGTAGCTTTTCCAAGTCCAGAATCCTCAATGCCCTGCTCAGCCCTGCCCATCTGAAATCACACAAAATCTTTCTTCATCAGGACTTGCCTTGTCAGGTGCTTCCCCGGCAGATCTCTGATGGCCTGGTTGAGATAACATGGTGTTTTCCTGAGAGCAGCAGTTTAAGTGAAAACCCCAGTTTCCCCCAGAAGCCGGTTGCTGTGGCCAACCTTCGTGGAGATCTAGAAAGTTTTTGGACACAGTTTGGTTTCTTGATGGAGGTTTCCTCAGCTGTGTTTTTTTTCACTGACTGCCTAGGTGAGAAGGAATGGGACTTGCTAATGTTTTTAGGAGAAGCTGCCATTGAAAGATGCTACTTTGTCCTCAGTCCCCAGGCCAGAGAGAGTGAAGAGGCTCAGGTTTTCCAGAGGGTCCTGAAGTTGAAGCCATCACAGCTACTGTTTTGGGAGGAGGAGGAAGTGGGGCAGAGAGGAAGGAACATGGAGGGTCTTCAAGCTGCCCTCCAAGAAGTGATGTCCTCTTCACTCAGATGTGTGTCTGTGGAAGACATGGCCCCCCTGGCCAGAGAGTTGGGGATACAGGTAGACCAAGACTTTGAGAACATTCAGGGGATTCAAGTTTCCCCTAGTGAAAACTTGGCTGGAACAGCTGAAGATGAGGAGTCACAAAGACACAGTCAGCCAAAAATCTCATCTGAAAGCCCCACTAAGATGTCTGAGATTAGTTGTCAGATCAGCCAAAATCGTCAGAATTTCCATCTCACCCCAATATTCATGCCTCCTCTGAGAAACTTCCGTCCTTTACCAGCCAGAATTGGAGGTAACATTAACCATGTTTCTTTAAAAGCCCCTTGGGCTATGGGCTCCCGCTTTTGGTTACAGCAGAGGCCTAAGAGGATCCATCCTTTGCCCTTTCAGAATACAAGGGCACACAGTCCAGGCAAACGTTTTGGAATTCAATATTTCCAGCCCCAGAGATTTTATTCAGGTGAAACATTTATGAGATTTTCAGGAACTCCTTGGAGACATCACATGGGTAGAACTTTTGGGAGACGACCAAGACCCATTTCTCAGTCTATACCACTCTGGCCTCAGAGACCACAGACAATGGGAACCCTTGAAAGGTCTGTGAAAGAGGACTCCCAGGGAAGTCACCTCCATTCCCTGGGTTCACGGCCAGGAGGAGCAGTTGGGAAGCCTGGGCAAGTCAGTGCCTGGGGAACAAGGCCAACAGAGACAATTAGAACATTCATGAGAACGAAACCCCTTACTGAAAATCCTCATCATCAAGCCTTTCAAGCAGCAGGAGCCACACAAAAACCAAGAAGGACTGCCTCTCAGCAAGAAGCTAAGCTGAAGACACGAGGTGGGCCTTCATCTTTCCAAACAGGATTCCATCCCATGTCCTACAGCATGCATTTGCCCAGCTCTCAATTCAAATCTAATCAGCCCAAGTCACCCCAAGTCAAACAGTCCCAGCACAAACCCTCCCAACCTGTGCCCTTTCAACCTAAACCCACTCAAACCAAACCCACTCAGCACCAGACCCCCCGAGCTGAAAGTTCTTCATCCAAACCCACTCAGCCCAAGCCATGCCAGCCCCAGTCCTCCCAATCTAAACCTTTTCAGCCCAAACCCACTCAACTCAAGTCATCTCATACTGGTCCTTCACAGGCTAAGACATATTACCCAAGAGCAGGGCCTAAGAAGGGAGGGAAGCATTAAAATGTTTACTCTAGTGAAGTGAAGTGAAGTGGCTCAGTCGTGTCCAACTCTTTGCGATCCCATGGACTGTAGCCCACCAGATTCCTCCTTCCATAGGATTCTCCAGGCAAGAATACTGGAGTGGGTTGCCATTCCCCTTACTCTAGGGACCTATGAAATGTATTCTTTGCCCAGGCCTTTGCTACCATATATAGGGTAACCTGGAGGAGAGTGGAAGTGATGGTAAAAATGTGCTATCATTAGCATGACACAGGAAACAAGATATATACACAGCATAACTGGATAGTATAAAAATATCTATGAGAATTATGTCCCTAAAGAAAAGGGAAAAATATGAAAAGGATAAAAAATAGAATCAAGAAATAAATAATAAATTGAATACAACCTTGAATATTTGATAATATATAACTTGAACCCCTGGTAGCTTAGCTGGTAAAGAATTCAGACTCTGGTTCAATTTCTGGGTTGGAAAGAGCCCCTAGAGAAGGGATAGGCTACGTACTCCAGTATTCTTGGGCTTCCCTGGTGGCTCAGATGGTAAAGAATCTGCCTGCAACGCAGGAGACCTATGTTCAATCCCTGGGTTGGGAGGACCCCCTGGAGGAGGGCATGGCAACCGTCAAGAGTCAGACATGACTAAGCGATTCAGCACACACAACTTGAACCTAGAGGATAGAGGCTATAAAACTATTTCACTTGGAGGAAAGTAAGGTTGAAGCCTTTAATTTCAAGGTGATCATAAAACAGGGCACAAACAGCCTCAGCATTGCAAGAAAAATTGTCCTAGATGTTGGCTGCTCTAGGGATGTTTTGGTCAAAAATTTTATGTTTGATATCAG
This sequence comes from Neotragus moschatus, assembly GCA_006410615.1. Lineage (NCBI taxonomy): Eukaryota > Metazoa > Chordata > Mammalia > Artiodactyla > Bovidae > Neotragus > Neotragus moschatus. The sequence continues at coordinate 1,855,501 of SJYA01002617.1, read as the reverse complement.
TCACCAAGCAGATAACCTTGTTTGTTTGGAATTTTAAATCAACTTGCTTGCAATAATAGGATGATAAAGCTTATTTGCCTCTTACATATAGAAATAATGAACTAACAACCAATAAAGTTAATTATTTTGCCTAAACTTTTGGAGTGATTGTGTATGTTTCATATTTTAAATATTTAATATTTGTCATAGTTAAGATAATTTGACTAATTTGAGGATCTGATATATTAGCCTCATGACTCCAACTTAGAATATAAAACTGAATTTTTAATTTTAGAGTTGTGATTTTATTAAATTGAAAAGCTTAAGATAGGTTTACAAAGTTTGTAAAAAGCACTGAAATGTATAGGAGAACTTAAGAATTGCAGAATTTTCTATTTTAATTTATTAGATTCATCATTGTCTAAACATTAGGTTAAGTTCTACTAGTTAGAATCATTAAGTAGAAGGAATATTAAATTTAAGATATTTAATTGCAGTGCCATGGATTGACCTAGAGATTGTCATACTGAGTGAAGTAAAGGCACAGAAAGACAAATATATGATTCCTGTTATATGCGAAATCTAAAAAAAGTACAAATGAACTTAATTACAAAACAGTAAGAGTCACAGATGTAGAAAACAAAGTTACAGTTATCAGGGGATGAGGGGGGAATAAATTGGGAAATTAGGATTGATATATACATATTCCTATGTATAAAATAAATAACTAACAAGAACCTGTTGTATAGTACAAGGAACTCCCAATACTCTGTAATAGCCTATATGGGAAAATAATCTAAAAAAAGAGTGAATAAATGTATATGTGTAACTGATTCATTTTGCTGCATGCTTGAAACTAACACAGCACTGTGGATTAACTATATCCTAATGAAAAATAAAATCTAAGTGAAGTTTAACTAAGTTTATGAGTGACATTAAATATTAATAAAAGGCCACTTTAAAGGAAAATGTTAAAATTCAAGTAGATTAATTTTAAATCTACTTGAATTTTAAATTGAGTATTTTTAAATCTACTTATTTAAACTTAGAAATAAAATAATGAGTTTTATAAGTTGAAGTAAGAGCCCTGATTTTTGAATTTGTAACTTTTATAAAATTAATATTAGTTGTAAGTATTAAAATAGCCTCTTGTCTTTTCTGGGGGAAAAAAATTGTCTTCAAAGACACCTACAAAGAAAGCCTACTTAGAAACAGATGAGAAATGATCTTTTAAAAGAAATAATCTCTGAGAACATTCTCATACTACAATAGGTATCCTTCATTTGTTTGTGCATGTATTAAATAATTAACATGGTGTATTTAGAGTGTGTTCAACCTCTCTCAAGATTTCTGCAAAAGTGAAGAAAGAAATAGAGGACAGTGCATATGAATTTTTGTCTTTTGGCAGGCAAAAAAGCGTGACTAGTTCATAACTACAAAATATTTGGTGTAAAGGTGAAATCTCTCACTGAAAGTAAATTTTCTGTTGTTTAAACATCTAAAATGAGCAGAAAAGTACTGTTTTTAAAAACTTTTCTCCATATCCTTCTTCAAGACTAGTTCCTGTAGAACAGAACTTGTTGGGTAATTGTCACCAACAGACTGTGCATCTATCTGGGGTTAATGATATGTATAGGGTACGTTCAAACTGGACAATCTGAGGAGAGTTTAATAAAGGGACTATTTATAAAGGGTTAGGCCAGATGTAAAAACAGCACAAAGGACTGGATCTAGGAAAAGCAAGACACATTACTCCAAGGTCTGCAGGGAAATGGGAGGGTGTGCTTTCCGCAGCAGAAGAGCTGTGTGGGAAGGGTCTTGGGTCTGGGGGGTTGCAGCGATCCATGGGGAGGTATCTGAGGCGATGAATACCTATTCCCGCTTCTGATGTGCCAGCTTTCTCCCCCTTGACCAGCCGAACCAGAAAATAGAACAAGGAGCTCACCTAGGCTATTCATATAGGTCAGTCTTTTAGGGTTCAGAGCAGGGTGGAGGATGGATACAGAGGGGCAAATAGAAGGTCAAAAGATACCTTTCCTGTTCCATTCTTCCTTTTTACCTCTTGTTTACATTCTTCTCTGATATTTATTTATCTATCAAGAATCTATTATTTGTGAGTCATTAGAGCTGAGAAGACATGAAAACAGAATGAGACTTCTACTATAGTTGTGAAATCCTATACATCTGTGTTTCCTCCCTGTTGTGAAACGGTAAGCTCATTATACCTGATTTTGAAACTTCAAAAACAGACAAAGAAATGAACATAAAAGTAACCTGTAACCTCATGACTCAGAATAACTAGTAGAATAGTCCTCTAACTTACTAATAATATTTTCATGTACTTTTCCTATGTCTGTATATTTATAGGCAGCATTCTACTTCATTTCTGAGTCTGCACCAGGGTTGAGGTGGCAAAGTCAAACACAGTTTTAGGAGCAGGTAATATAAACAGCATGAAATACTGGTTTTCCAGATGTCTTAAGAAAGTCTGCATTCAGGACATATAATTCTGCCCCCTTCTGATGCCTATGTCAGAGGCTTTCTCTATCTCCTTTGTATTTTAATAAAACTTTATTACACAAAAGCTCTGAGTGATCAAGCCTCATCTATAGCCCCGGATTGAATTCTTCTCCTCCAGAGGCCAAGAATCCCAGCATCGTGATTCAACAACAACCTTTCATCTTGGGGGCTCGTCCAGGATCCTTCAGGACAAGATGGGAGCTAACAATTCCAGCCTCACTCCTTTGAACTCTTGGGAAGATCTAATGGATACCCCATTAGACAATCCTGACATGGAAATATTTACAGATGGCAGTTCTTTTGTTCGGGATGGAAAGAGTAAAACAAGTTATGCCGTGGTGACTGCTGAATAGGTTTTGGAAGCAAAATCTGGATTACAGCAAAGTGGGAAGTATCCTGGAGAGGACTGGGAAATTGATTTTACTCATATGCCAAAAGGAGAAGGCAATGGCACCCAACTTCAGTACTCTTGCCTAGAAAATCCCATCAATGGAGGAGCCTGGTAGGCTGCCATCCACGGGGTCGCTAAGAGTCCGACATGACTGAGCGACTTCCTTTCACTTTTCATTTTCATGCATTGGAGAAGGAAATGACAACCCCTCCAGTGTTCTTGCCTGGAGAAGCCCAGGGATGGGGAAGCCTTGTAGGCTGCCGTCTGTGGGGTCGCACAGAGTCGAACACGACTGAAGCGACTTAGCAGTAGCAGTAGCAGCAATATAGTTGAAGGGTATTATTGTATAATGCACAAGTCTGATTATTTTCAGTCAAATGAAAAAATTCAGAACCAATTGTTAATATGTGTAAAGTCAAGGGCCAGTAGCCCTCTGTGGGGACCCACTGTAGTGGTCCAGAAACCCCACTCTGGACAGGCTGCTAGGAGCCAGGGACTCAGCATGGTAGGGGTTCAGAGCTGGGCCAGTCCTTCCCACATGTGGGAGCCTCTGCTGGGCATTGGCCTGGCTGAGACTTTCTCCCAGTTGCATTCTTGTCTGATGCTCTTCATCCTCGGTCCCCCTTCCTTCTCTCTTTCCTTGAAGTGTGAGGCTCTCCCTGCCCCTTCCTGCTCCCTCCTCCCTTTCTGTGTCACAGACTTCTCATGGACTTGAATTTCATCTTAGCATCTGCTTCCTGGACCTGAACTGACACAAGCTATGAAATATTTGTAAAAAAAATTTCCTTTTTTTTTTCCAATGTTCAAGCTCTCTTTTTGTGAGAGAGCAGACCCAGGGAAACTTCTCTACAGTGTTTGAGAGTCGGCTTCAAAAGGGAAAAATGTTTTATCTCCTTTAGGACTTTAGTGGACATTAATTTTGGATATGGAGAGATTTTAAAATTTGTATTTATATTTTTCAGAGATTTTTTAAAACAAGAACTTTGCATGCATATATGTTTTATCTGTTGCTAGGTGTCAGTAAACACTCTTCCTAGCTTGATGACAAAACAGAATGGTTCATGATTTACTATTCTCCTTTGTAGTCAACAAGAAAAAAGAAAAAAAAATAATTAAAGATATGTTGCATGCTGGAAAATTGCTTTAGTTTCCCAAGACCTCTTGCAACATCGGTCAAAGATCAGTAAGGTAAGAACTGAGACATGGCCCCTTGCATCGTGTGGTTATTGCCAGTACAACTTTAGGGAGAAAAAGGCACAGAAGCCAGGCTGGGGAGATTCAGATGTGAATGGAAAGCGAGGAAGTGGACTCTTCAAGAAATTGATTGAAAAGCAAAGTGCTGTATCTGCTAGGTCAAGAAAATGTTTTCTTCCTCTATTCTTTCTCCCCTCCACCCTTTCTTCCCTTCTCCCTTCTTTTTCCTTCTCCTCTTCATTCTTCTTCTAATTCACTTTTTTTTTAAGTCCAAGGTAATATAATATTTGGGCTTCCCTGATGGCTCAAAATAAACCTGTCTGCCAATACAGGAGATGTGGGTTTGATCCCGGGTTGGGAAGATCCCCTGGAGAAGGAAGTGGCAGCCCATCCCAGTGTTCTTGCCTGGGAAATCCCATGAACAGAGGAGCCTGGCAGGCTACATACAGTCCATGGGGTTGCAAAAGACTTAGTGACTAAACAACAGCAACGATGTAATATTTGGCAAAAATTCAAACACTATAGAAATGTATGATGTAGAAAGTCCCTTGTAACTCCACCCCCTGGATAGTAAGAGTTCTCAATATTGTCTGCACATTAGAATCACCAGGGAAGGTTTTAACAAATTCTAATGCTGAGCCCATGTACGTGTGTGTGCTTAGTGGCTCAGTCAAGTCTGACTCTTTGTGAACCCGTGGACTACAGCCCGCCAGGCTCCTCTTTCCATGCATTGCCGGGGGATTCTTTACGGATTGAGCCACCAGGGAAGCCCAGTGTTGAGCCCATATATTCTATGTCAAGGGTACCAAGATTTCTGGGAGTGGCACCCAGATACTAGCATTCTTTAAAGTTCTCTAGGTAACACACAGTTAAGGCTGAGAACCACTGCTACAAGTGTGGTCTGTGAACTTGTGGCATCAGCCTCAGCATTCAGGAGAAACTCAGCTCTGCGGCCTCTCTACCTACTGAATGCTGATCTATGTGCTAGCAATATCCCTTTATATTTCACATGCACAATTTTTTTTTTACATTTATGGTAAATGTAAAAAATATAGTTAATTTTTAAAAATTGAAGTATAGTTAATTTACAATGTTGTATCAGTTTCTGGTATATTGCAAAGTGATTCATATATATATATGTATATATATGTGTGTGTGTATATATATATATATATTCTTTTCCATTATAAGTTCTTGCAGAATATTGAGTATAGTTCCCTGCACTACAAGAAAGTCCCTGTTGTTTATCTATTTTATATATAGCAGTGTGTGTATGTGTTAATCCCAACCTAATTTATTGCTTCCTCCCCTTTCCACTTTGGTAACCATAAGTTTGTTTTCTATGCCTGCGAATCTATTTCTGTTCTGTAAATACATTTATTTGTATTTCATATGCACAATAAAAACTGAGCAGCACTTTTTTAGAGAAAAATCACTAAAGGAAGACTTTTTTATAAAAAGGTGGTATGAACTCATGCTTACAGACTGAGAGGAAGAATCTACACAAGGGAAAGAATAGAAAGGGCAAGGCAAAATGTCATAATTCGTAGGGCAATGTCCCAGAAGCAGAGAGAGAGAATCGGCAGGCTGTGGGTGAACAATGAACTTTGAAAAGGGAGTTTATCTTCTTGGGATTGGAAGGAAGAGGGAGTGGATGGTAGCCGTAGGTTTGAGTTGGGAGGGAAGCAGGAAGTTGTTGATGAGCTGGCTCCTGACGGCCTTTGTTCCATGCTTTCCCCAGGGAAGTGAGAGGAGAAGCCATCTGTGAGAAACAAATGAGGTAAAAAGGGATAATGACTGTTGAAGCCCTGCTATGTGCCACAAGGGGTTGTTGTGGTTTAGTCGCTAAGTGGCTTACATGCTGCTGCTGCTGCTGCTAAGTCGCTTCAGTCGTGTCCGACTCTATGTGACCGCATAGACGGCAGCCCACTAGGCTCCCCCGTCCCTGGGATTCTCCAGGCAAGAACACTGGAGTGGGTTGCCATTTCCTTCTCCAATGCATGAAAGTGAAAAGCGAAAGTGAAGTCGCTCAGTTGTTTCCAACTCTTTGCGACCCCATGGACTGCAGCCTACCAGGCTCCTCCGCCCATGGGATTTTCCAGGCAAGAGTACTGGAGTGGGGTGTCATTGCCTTCTCTGAAGTGGCTTACATACCAGAGCATATTTAGTCTGCCCTATGCCAGTCCTGTTCCACAGAGAGGACATCATGACTCTGCTGGCTTCTCTGTTCAGTCTCTCTACACCTATCCTGAGGTTACCTCTCTATTTCTTCACTCCTTGTTGACATCNTCATTGCCTTCTCTGAAGTGGCTTACATACCAGAGCATATTTAGTCTGCCCTATGCCAGTCCTGTTCCACAGAGAGGACATCATGACTCTGCTGGCTTCTCTGTTCAGTCTCTCTACACCTATCCTGAGGTTACCTCTCTATTTCTTCACTCCTTGTTGACATCACTTAGTTCCCTGACAGTAGATGATAGCTAACGACCTGTCTGCACACCCACCCCCATCTACATTTCTAGTCCCAATCTGTATTGTGAATTACATCCAGTCATTTAGTCAACATTGCTATAACATGCCTGCTAGAAATCTCAAACTTAGAAATTTCCCCAAATTTGCAGCCCTCACAGTCCCACCCCTCCCAACTGTAATAATGCCAAAACCTAGAACTTGTGGTACTTCATCTTCCCTCCACCCCAAGTCACCCCTCCCCTCCCAAATCATCACCTAAGTGTTCTGAGCCCATCCAGTTTTCTAAGATCTCCACTCCCACCAGTCCTATCTAAGCCACCATCACCTCTCTGTGGACTACTGCAGTATCATTCTACCTGCCCTCTCTGCTTCTACTGCTGCTGCCCTGCAACCCAGTCTCTGCATTTCATCCAGAGCGATGCATGTGTGCGTATACACGACAATTTAAAACAGACGCACAGAGAGTAGCATCACCAGTCCCCTTAATCTTACAGCAACTCCAAGAATTAGCAATAACTTGTCAATTTTGCTTTATCTCTCTCTCTACCTCAGATTTTATTTTTTAAATGAAGCATTTAAAAGTAAATTTAAGATGCCACATTGTTTCAGGAATGTATATTTCAGTAGATATCTCTAACAGAGGAGGATTTTAAAAACTAAAACCAGAATGCTCATGATATTCTCAGGGCTGCATACATTTATACATTTTACGCTATTTAATCTTCATAATAGTCTTGCAGAGAGGGCATTACGCATGATTTCACCTACAGATAAATGTAGATTTAGAGTATACTGACCCAAAGGGCTGAAATTTGAAGCAAGAGTTCTCAAATTCCCTGTCCCTCCACCACGACTTCTCTTTCCTAAGGATGAGGGCTCCTCTACTGATTCTTTATTGCCTTACAGCTCATGATCTTGCAACATTTTAAGAAAAAAGAAAATAAAAATGTGAACAATCTGCAGTTTCAGATTTTACCCGCTTAAATTTTTCTCTGGAATTTAAGAAAAACATCATTATACTGCCATCTTCTGGATCTTTTTAATGCTAACACATCTACGACGTTACAGATACTTAAAACCAGGTCTGCCCAACTCTTTGTATTCTAGGGCTGGCGTATTAAACTCTGTATAATTAAAATTATTTCTTTAGCTAATTGGAAACTTTTTAAAAAACTTAATACATAGTGAATATAGAAGCTAAAAAGTATATGTAGTAGTAGTAGTAGTTCAGTTCAGTTCAGTGGCTCAGTCGTGTCACATCTGCGACCCCATGAATTGCAGCACGCCAGGCCTCCTTGTCCATCACCAACTCCCAGAGTTCACTCAGACTNTTTGCTTTTTGCTTCTCTTCTTTTCACAGCTATTATTAAGGCCTCCCCAGACAGCCATTTTGCTTTTTTGGATTTCTTTTCAATGGGGATAGTCTTGATCCCTGTCTCCTGTACAATGTCATGAACTTCATTCCATAGTTCATCAGGCACTCTATCTATCAGATGTAGGTCCTTAACTTTATTTCTCACTTCCATTGTTTAATCATAAGGTATTTGATTTAGGTCATACCTGAATGGTCTAGCGGTTTTCCCTACTTTCTTCAGTTTACGTCTGAATTTGGTAATAAGGAGTTCCCATATGACCCAGTAATTCTATACTTAGAAGTAGTCTCAAAAGACTTAGAGACATGTGTCCATATAAAAACTTCTATAGGAGTGTTCACAGCAGCATTATTTAGAACAGCCTGAAAGTAAAAAAAACTCAAATGTCCATCAACTGATGACTGGATAAAATACATCACAGCCGTAGAATATTATTCATCCATAAAAAGGAATAAAGTACTGATCATGCCATAACATGGGTGAATATAAAAAACATCATGGTAAGTGAAAAAGTGAGACACAAAAGCCACATATTGTATGATTCTATTTATATAAAATATCAGAAAAGCAAATCCGTGGAGGCAGAAAATATATTAGTGGTTTCTAGGAGCTCGAGATTGTGGAAAATGGGAAGTGAAGGCTAATGGTTACAGGACTTTTAAAACAGTGGTGATGGTTTCACACACAAGTGACACACACACGTGAATACTTTTTAAACCACTGAATTGTACACTTTGGAAGGGTGAGTTGTAGTTCAGATGNTATTAGTGGTTTCTAGGAGCTCGAGATTGTGGAAAATGGGAAGTGAAGGCTAATGGTTACAGGACTTTTAAAACAGTGGTGATGGTTTCACACACAAGTGACACACACACGTGAATACTTTTTAAACCACTGAATTGTACACTTTGGAAGGGTGAGTTGTAGTTCAGATGGTAAAGAATCTGCCTGCATGTGGAGACTCACGTTTGATCCTTGGGTCGGGAAGATCCCCTGGAGAAGGAAATGGCTACCCACTCCAGTACTTTTGCGTGGAGAATCTCATGTACAGAGGAGCTTGATGGGCCGCAGTCCATGGGGTCACAAAGAGTCAGACATGACTAAGTGCCTAACACTTTCAAGAATACCAGACAAGAATATGGAGCAAGAGAAATGGAGGGCTTAGCCATACATTCACAGTAGAAAAGAATGAAGGAATGTATAACTCCGAAGTACATTCTATAGAACTTGTTGACTAATTGGATGTGGGGAGACAGTGAGAAGGAGGAGAAAGTCTAGAATGATTCAGGGGTGCCTTATCACCTTGAATTGCACTGATATGTATTTCTAAAACTACTTTGGCACCCATTAAAATATGTGTTTCTCAAACTACTCTGGCCAAAAACACAGGGTCTATTCTGGGGAAGGAGAAGTAAGGGACACACTTTAGATAAAAATCAACTGTATGCCCATTTTCATGAGTCTGTTTTACACAATTGGAGAGTGTTGCACAATTTCCCCAGTGAACTGAGAGGTTACTTTCTGTGTTGGCACAGTGTTGAAAGGCTACTTCTCAATTTGAGCCTTCCCCACTTTAGTCTTTGGGCTTCCCTGGTAGCTCAGATGGTAAAGAATCTGCCTGAAATGTAGGAGACCTGGGTTTGAGCCATGGTTTGGGAAGATCCTCTGGAGGAGAAAATTGCTACCCACTCCAGCATTCTTACCTGGAGAATCCCTTGTACAAAGGAGCAGGCTACAGTCCATGGGGTTGCAAAGAGTCAGACACGACTGAGTAACTAACACACACACACACACACACACACACACTTTATAGGCTTGATGGGAAAAGCCACTAACCTTTACTGACTTTATGTTAAGTGCTAAATGTTCTGCCGAGTTCTTCCTGATGTTTTCACATATGAGGTGCCCTCTTCATTTCACCCTGCATTGAGCCACATGTTTTGAAAATTCTTTTGGACAATAAAAGCACTTACTAACATAATTGGTTTCACTTTTTGCCTCATCAGAGTTATAATAACGCAACTGTCAACTGGACTTTCTCATTGGGTGAGCTGTACCATCACTATCACAATGCTTGTTGCTTTAATTTCAATCTAAAGGAAAGAATCTTGATACTTGGTTAGGCCTGTACATTCTTATTTTAAATCATATCAACTTAGACCTGTAAAATAGCACTAGGTTCCCCAAGGACTATTTTCACAGACCCATAAGAATCTAATGTCAGATAGCTGGTAATCTCCCTGGAAATTGTTAATCAGATTCCTATTGAACTGAGTTGATTTGATTGTTCTCAGCAAGTTTGGCACCCAAACTTGGTATTATTGGAGGAATATCTTTGGATCAACTGTTTTGCTAAATTTCTTTGGCTCACATTTGTTTATGCATATATTTAAGAAAAGAAAGTGTTAGTCCTGCAGTCATGTCCAGCTCTTTGTGACCCCATCAACTGCAGTCCACCAGGCTCCTCTGTCCATAGAATTCTCCAGGTAAGAATTCTGGAGTAGGTTGCCATTTCCTTCTCCAGGGGATCTTCCCTATCCAGGGATCAAACCCGGGCCTCCTGCACTGCAGACAGATTCGTTACTATCTGAGCCACCAGGGAAGCCCCACATATATTTTAAAAAACTCATTTATTGCCCATTGGCTATGTGTGTTCAAGATGCTGCCGTGTGTATTTTATACATCCTGAATTTCATCGACGCTGTAAAGAAGTTTTCACTATCCTTTGAGTAAGAAAATTGAGGCTTAACAGAATAACACAGAGAGCAAAGATAAAGCTTACATTTGAGACAAAATTTGACTGATTTTCTGGTGAGCCCAAGAAGCAGGCGCATACCAGTAGAAGCTGAAAAACGAGCAGGAAGAGGGTGTAACTGAGAGTAACTTATTATATATACGTGTGTGTGTATGTAAGTGTATTTGTTTATTTGGCTGTGTTGGGTTTTAGTTGTGACCTGCCAATTCTTGGTTATGGCTCTAGTTCCCAGAGCAGGGATTGAATCTGGAGCCCCGGCATTGCGAGCTCAGAGTCTTAGCCACTGGATCACCAGGAAAGTCCCTATATGTATATTTAAATACATACAATCATTGCCCTTCATGCATGTGCTCCCTGTTAAAGAGCATAAACTGGAAACATGGCCATGTCAATATTAAGGAAATATACCAGCAGTGCACTAAAGTGAAGATCTAGGAATCACTAGATCTGCCTTGGATCCAGATCATCCTTTTGGCCCTGGTGCCGGTGAACCATTTCAGTAAGATTCCTGCTTCTCTCATGGCTGTGTGTATCCCTACCACATACCCCAGTTCTTTCAACCAAATGAATGGATGAACAAGTGTGGCACTGGTGGTAAAGAACTTGCCTACTGATTCAGGAGACTTAAGAGACACGGCTTCAGTCCCTGGGTCAGAAAGATCCCCTGAATGAGGGCATGGCAACCCACTTCTGTGTTCTTGCCTGAAGAATCCCAAGGACAAAGGAACTGGTGGGCTACAGTCCACGGGGTTGCAAAGAGTTGGACACAACTGAAGTGACTTAGCATGCACCCATGAATGAAAAAGTAATAGAAGCTAACAAAATAAAATTAAATAATTTAAAATTTCTTTTGTGAATAGGTAATGCATCCCTCAACATATTAAAAATATATACAAATGTAAGGTATAAAGCCTTAGTCCCATCTCTTTTTCAGTGTAACCTGTTTCCATTTTTCATTTTGTGGATGAAAAACGTTGCCTGCCGTATCAGTAAAACATGATTCTGCAGCTAGAAGCCAGCAGCCCCCTGCAGTCACCCCCAGCTGTGCACCCTGAGGGATTCAGGATGGAGAAAAGCAAAATGCTGGCTCTAGATAGCTAGGTGTATATCAAAGGAATGATTTCAATGAGCCCAGACTCTTGAACCTTTCCATACACAGAACAGTGCTAAATTCAATAATTTGAGATGTCTGGCTTTCTATAAGAATAATCTTTTGATGATCTAGCTACCTGGTTTATGTTGCAGAACTCCTATATATCCTTCCCTACCTCTTTGGGGCAGTTCCTCAGAGCCATCTGAGAGGCTGCCTTCCAGGCTTAAGTCGTTAGAAAATCCTCTGAATAGAACATAATTCTCAAATTTTAAGTTTTGTATTTTTTTTTTTTCAGTTGACAACTCAGTCCTTGTTTCTATGCATCCCCGGTCACATCATAATTTTTACTAGTTTCTTGTATATCCTTTCAGAGTTTCTTCATGCAAATACAAACATGTATGTAAATATATTCTTTTTTTAAGAAAATATATTCTTTTAAAATTAATTAGTTGTTTAAAATGTCTTTTTTCTTCTGTTTTATTAAGATATAATTGATATAAAGCACTGTATAAGTTTAGGGCTTCCCAGGTGGTAAAGAATGCTCAGTGGTAAAGAATCCACCTGCCAATGCAAGGAGACACAGGTACCATCTCTGGGTGGAGAAGATCCTCTGGAGGAGGAAATGGCAATCCACTCCAGTATTCTTGCCTGGAGAATGCCATGGACAGAGGAGCCTGGTGGGCTACAGTCCATAGGGTCGCAAAGAGTTGGACATGACTGAGGGGGTGAGCACACACACACCCTTAAGGAGTTTTAAGGAGTATAGCACATGATTTGATTTGCATACATCATGAAATGATTATCACAATATAGTGAACATCCCTCATCTCATATACTTAAAAAGTAAAGAAGTAGAAAATATATTTTTTTCCTAGTGATTAGAACTCTTAGGATTTACTTTCTTAACAACTTTCAACTTTCTTCAACTTTCAACAACAATATAGCAAGCAGTCGTGTTGATGATTAAAGGGGGCAACCACCCAAGGTGGGTGAAAATCATCTGGGTACACAGACTGAACTGAAACACAGTCCACTTCCACAGTTGTGCAGAGGTCTGCTCCTGCCTCCCCCTGGGCACTCAGTGAGCCTCACATACCCAGAGTACAACATTGCCCTGGGAATGTGCAGAGACCACCCTCCCTCCGCTTCCCAATATATTCTTACTCTCCTTCCTCCTTTTAACCCCAAAGTAATCTATTGTTCTATATCTTTCTTTTTCTTCTTGTGCATTTTGTAGATCTTTCCATATCGTTGCATAGGAAACTTCTTAAATAGCTACAAAATATTTCATTTAATATGTATGCTATGAGTTATTTAACAAATCCACTGCTGATGAATATTTGGCTTGTTTCTAATCTTTTATATACTAGCTTACGTTTATTTGGACTCAGTTTACTATATTCCAGATGCAGTGCTGATTGCTTTACTTGGATTCATTTAATATCGCAACCCTTTGAGTTAGATGAAATTGTTTCCACTTTTTGGATAAGGAAGAAAGAGGATCAAGGAGGCTAAACAACTTGCTCAAGATTTGAACATAGACCGTCATACATACTTGTACTAGTGAAACACAAATTAGTACCTTTTATTGCTTCCAGGAAAATTCCTACTTTTTGAATCTCTAGTTATATGTTTACAACTGTTTTCCATTGGTTTCTAAGATTTTACTACAAACATTTGAAAAATTTGTACAATGCAGGATTTTATTCCTTTTCATCACGCATCCTTTTATTCTTTCTTAACCTGTGGAGTATGTAATGATGAGTCTGATATAAAATTATATCTTTTTAAAGACTGTTTGAAGACCGTTTAAAGGACTTGCCTGATGGTCCAGTGGTTAAGACTCCATGCTTCCAGTGTTTGATCCCTGGTCAGGGAACTAGATCCCACATCCAGCAGGCCACAACTAAGACTCATTTTATCCAGATAAATGAATAAATATTAAGAAAATAAAGACAGTTTAAGGAAGTAATGTTTAAAATTATGGGATAAACCGACATTTTCTGAAAGTGATTGACTTTCACTTTAGGACATAATATGCTGAACTCAGTCTGAAAAAAAAAATCACCTTTTTTTACTTGGGCACCACAAGTTTAAAGTGAAGATCAAAAAATGACCTTGCCCTTTGATATTCACCCTTCCTCTGCAGGATTTTACGCAGTAGAGCCACAGAAATCTTTTTCTTTTCTTTTAAAAATTTTTTTGAAATTACTTTTATTGTTAAATGAAACGCATGTACAGAAAATCAACATATGACATAATACATTTTATGAATTGTTACCCTATAACCTCCATCCAGGCAAAAAAACTCAGTCATCCAGTAGCCACTCCATGTGTCCATCTCAGTCATACCTGCCTCATCCACCAATGCAACCTCCAACTGATTTCATAACAATCTCATCTGCATCTCTCTATAGCTTTATCACTTAAAGGGCATCCCTGGACATTATGATTTAGTCTCATTCTTCCTGCATTGTACAATTCACAGTCTATTAAAGGTCCTGGTGTTTTTTTCAGTTAATTTATTTTTTATTGAAGGATAATTGCTTTACAGAATTTTGCTGTTTTCTTCAAACCTCAACATGATTAAAACTCCCTCCCATCTCCCTTCTCTAGGTTGATACACCTCTCACGGTTGATACAGTTGCTGTATGGCTCAGGAAACTCAAACAGTCTCTGGGTCCTGGGTGTCTGACTTGTAGTTTCTCCTAGTCTGCGTGTTGCTGTTTGCATATTGTGGTGCTGTTTTGCCTGCTTCTTTGTCCTCAGAGCTTTCTGCAAACTCATTGAGAGGCTTGATCAGATTCGGGTTTGGTCCCTCCAGCAGGAACATGGATGGTGGTGGTATGTTCCTTCTTTCGGAGGCACCTCATGCCTAATTTGTCTTTTGTGATATTGGCAGCTGTTGATTAGCTATTGATCATGGAGATCTTTGCATTTCATATCATCTTTTTTTTTTTTTTACACACTGAACATTTATTTTACTTTTCCAGAAGAAGAGTTCTAGATAGTTGCTTAATTTGGACAAAGTAACCAGTAGGCATCCACAGGATTAATTATACAGCATTGATGTATTACCATAGCAGAATACACAGTGACTCACTAAATTATGTAACCACCATTTTTCATGGAAAATTTGATCTAATTGCATAAATACTGGAATAGGTGAAATAAAAAACACTAAAATTTTGAGTAATGTACTTTAAGTTCTCCACAGTTTTTTTTTTTTTTTTTGGTGTAAAGCAAGTCTAATTTGGTTCTGATATAGACAGTTTATTCATATAATTTTCAAGTTTGTCAGTATGGGAAAGTCACCCTCACTGTGACCCTCTGCAATGGTGGGTCCACAATACTCCCTGGGTGGGTTCAGACTCAACTCACACATCTACAGTCTAGAAATAGCACATCAACTGAATGCCAGTTTCCCTCAAGTTAAAAGCGAGGGAAAAAAAGACTGTGCCAGTTAGAACAATTCCCAAGTCAGCCTGGACATCTAGGCAAGGATGCAATGGCAGCATCCAAGCCCTCAGGAGAGGAGGAGGAAATACTAGAGAGAAAACTGGGAGGTTTTACACCCAAGCATCAGGTGAGCAAGCCAAGTGATGGTCGGCACAACCACCTGGCTGCTCCTTGCTCTTCAGGAGAGAGAAACAGGCCGACTCATCAGGGAAGCAGGAGCGTTCTTATTAGAAGTTAGGAAAATGAAAAGGTCCCAACCAGGGCATGAACGTATTCTGGAAAAGAACAGAGCCCTTGCTACAACATTGGTCACAGGCAAACAGAAGAGGGTTTCTACCTGTAATAGCATCCTTGTTTAATTTTTCCAACCTAGGTAAATAGTGAAAATACTTCTGAAGGGCCTAAGCCACCCTATTTTGTTAAAAAAGACTCCATTTCTGAGGAAAGAGTCTTTGGAAATCCCCTGACCTCACCCCACCACCTGCGAGCTAATCAGATCCCAGATTAGGATCTCCTGACTTTACCTACAGGATTTATGACCTGCCCGGGGAAATTCGAATTAAGCAATTAACCCCGGGAAATGGGAACCAATCAGAAGCCAACACCTAACCAGTTAGCCGTCTACGCTATATAAGCAATAAAACCCAGAGTTTGAGGCTCCTCCCTACAGCTGCTGCGTCGGTGTCGGTGGGAGCCCCAGCTCGAGCTTGGTAATAAAGACTCTCTTGCTTTTGCATCAGATACCAGCTCCCTGGTGGTGATTGGGAGATTTCGCGACTTGGGCATAACACTTCAGGAAGCACATCCCCTGGACAGATGTAGAGAGTCATGTTGCGTTTTTGTGGTCTCTGCCGACCTGTCTATAAATGACCATCCACAGGACAGTCAGTGCCACACGGGAGGCAAAGTCCCTCAGTTTGGGGCAAGTATTTCAAGGGCCTGTGGGTAGCGCGGTTCCACATGGCTTACTCTTCGTGCGGCACTTTTTTATTGTGTGATTTACAAATTAAAGACACATTTTGGATTATGCAAGAGTATTCTCAGCTTTCCAAGGCAGATGATTTTAATGCTAATATGCAGGAAGTTTTGGCTATCAGAATTTTTTTTTAAAGCCTTTCATGCCACTCAACAGTGGAAATTTCCTTGAAAGCCAGAGATCTTTAAGTATTGACATAAGCAAGCAGATGACCAGAGTTGGAAGCCTGGTTCACGAGTTTGTTTACAAAGACGTGGACAATGACCACAGACCCAGAGGAGATGGACCTAGTGTTGGCGTTGGTACAAGCTGGCCTGTGACGGTTCAGTGAAACGAACATACTAGAAAACTACTAGGCAAAGTTAATTAAACATGTCTGTACAGTTATTAAGCAAACGCCCATGCAGGCTGTGGGGTTTGAGTCTCCTCCCGGAAACGCCTGCCATGTGGACGACTTGGGGCAGAGTCAATGGACGGAATGCAGCCACAGCATGTGTCCTGTGCGTGCCAGGCCCTGGACTCCCTGCTGGGGACGAGGGAATGTCCCCAAAGCAGCTCTGCTAGAAACTGCCTCATTTCCTGATAATTTAGGAAAATCTTTCTGGTCCCCAAATCTGGAAAATCAAGAGCCCCCTAACAACACTCAGACACAAGCAGCTGGCACCTGATCACTCTCAGATGACAGTCTGCAGCTGGCGGCACACACGCTCCCCTTCTTCATGTCTTGCCAGCAGCTGCAGGTGTTGCGGCCCCAGTCTGAGGGCAGAAGCAAGACACCCCCAGAAGTGGTACTTTCCCTCTGGTCCTCACAGGGCAATGCGCTGCCCCAATCACTGCCCCAGCATCCTCTTTAGCTTTGTTTAGGGGCAAGCAGAAAAAGAGGAAAGGGGGGGAACCTGGGAAAGACACCTGCTACCCTGTAGGGGGAAGCTGTGCATGACCCTCCGACCTCTGACCAACGAGGTCAGCTTCATAAAAGGTTGTTTGTAGTTAAAAGGCCCCATTTTTAACCCCTCATCATGACTTTCAAAGTCGGCAGAACTTAATGAGACGCACTTATTGCTAGTTGTTTCCAAGAGACTTGCTCTCCAGGAAGGGCTGGTTTGTATTTTCCAGTTGAGAAGCCAACCAGAAAACCAGAGAAGCAATTGAGGTGCCAGGGCCTGGACAGCAGGGACTGTTCCTGAGACTCGTGGGCCACTTGTGCCCTCGGGTCGCTCTATCCCACGGGCCGGCTAGAGACGGGCAGGTGGCCAGCCCGTGGCCCCTGAGTTGCGCTGTGCCTGACAAGTCCCAGAGCTCGGGTCTGGTAGGTGGGAGAGGGGCTCCACCCTGACCAGAAGTTCCAACAGGATGTGGGGCGAGGAGTAAAGNTATCCCACGGGCCGGCTAGAGACGGGCAGGTGGCCAGCCCGTGGCCCCTGAGTTGCGCTGTGCCTGACAAGTCCCAGAGCTCGGGTCTGGTAGGTGGGAGAGGGGCTCCACCCTGACCAGAAGTTCCAACAGGATGTGGGGCGAGGAGTAAAGAGAGAGGTGGAGCCTCAAAGACCTGGCTGGCTGGCTGTCTGCCCTGGCGGAAGAGGACCGGGCTGGGTCATGGGTCTGACTCTGGTTTACCCAGCACACTCCATGCATTCCAGAAGCCATCTGTACCTGTGTTTCCTTTTAAAACTTACACTGTCATTTAAAATGCAGCATAACAAAAGTGTAATCACTCCACGTTTGTCCTGCTCATCATTCATGAGGGGGAAATCGTAACACCCTTGTCGATGAGACCAGGAGGCTCCAGACTGGCTGGGCGGAAACAGGGGCTCCCAGAGCCCCTTTAGAAGAGCCTGCCTCTAACCTACGAGTACGGGACAGAAGGGACACAGGCCCTCCCTGCCTTGTGGTCGTCTACCTGCAGCTTTCAGGCCAGAAACCACATCTGGGTCTCAGTGTGGTGGTGGTGGTGGGGGGGCAACCTGGCTGCCCACAAGGGACAGGACACTCTGGAGGTGGGAGGCTCAGCATAGTGGATGCGGGGAGGGGCAGCCCGCCTTCCCTCAGTGGTACTGATGCGACAGCTCCGCCTTGGGTGGAGGAGATAGACGCTCTGTCCTCAGGAGCAGGGAACCCCAGGTTCTCACCCCATCTGTCCTGTGCCACTCTGCCCACTGCATTGGCCTCCGGGCCCTGGCCCTGGGGGCCTCAGCCTGGCTGAGCCCAGCAGAGCCCCCAGTGGTCAAGGAGCAGGGTGGACTCCAGCAGCTGCTGATGGCTGACATGCAGGAGCCGGTTCCCCACCCTGGCTCCAAGTGAGGGGGTGCCCGCTGGTACCTGGACACGGCTCCAGCTTCACAGCTGTCCCAAGTGGTCATCATTCACAGAGGAGCTGGGGCCTAGCCTGGCTGCTGGGGTGCGCAGAGTCTGCCAGGAGGAGGTTGTCAGGGGGCTCAGCCGTAGCTCAGTGGCAGCTGTGTTCTCCAACCCAATTCAAGTTCCTGCCAGTTCTGACAGTCCCAGAAAAAAGCAGGAAAGGCTGCCCACCTTGCCTCCCACAGTGACTGTGACCCGTAGAGCCAGGTGGTCCCACACCTGCTGTCCACAGGGAGGGAGAGGCAAAGGGGTTCCCCCATCAGTGAAGAGGGGGTGGTGTAGTGCCTCCATGGCTTTGAGACTCAGTGGTGTGGCTGGGGATCCTGGGGGAGCAGCAGCTCGGAGCTGCCATCCGGGGGCTGGGTGGTGGCTGAGGCCAGGCTCTGCATGGCCTTGCGCTGCTGTTGCTTGGCCTTATTGTAGAGTATGACGCCAGCTGTGACCAGCACGGTGCCCACAGCCGACAGGCTGCTGACTTTGTTACGGAAAACGATGACGCTGAGCCAGATGGACAGGGCACGCTTTACAGTGCTGGCAACGCTGAAGGTCACAGGGGAGATCCTCCCCATGAGGGCGTAGGACGTGACGCTCTGCAGGTGGAACAGCACGCCGTCCACCACCAGCAGCAGCAGCACCATGTCCTGGCTGTAGTGGAAGCTCCTCCCACTCCTCCCGATCACCGGCAGGTCAACAGCCTAAAAGTGGAAGCAACCCAGATGTCCATCATTGGAAGATCGGTACACAAAATGTGGTCCAGCCATACATCTGTTCAGCCTTAAACAGGGAAGAGGTCCTGACACCTGCTCCATCGTGGATGGACCTTATGACATGAAGTTGAGTGAAATGAACTACACGCAAGAGGACAAATCTTATGATTCCACTTCTATGAGGTCCCATGAAGAAGATCCAGGCTGGGACAAGCATAGCCACAGCCGCTGTGCTGGTGTAGAGCTGCAACTCCGCAGCTGAGAATCTGTATTTGTCCCCACCGAGGAGATTTTTGGAGAAAACATTCTGCAAGCAGTCCATGATGTTGGTGGACAAGGCGGCTGAGAACCCCAGGAGGTTGAAGCTCATCTCAGTGGCGGTGCACAGTGCCAGGCCACGCATGATCAGGATGAGGGAAAGGTTGACCAGTAGCCCCGTGTCTCCCCCAGGACCATCTGTGACAGGATCAAAGTGAAGATGGGAGCCGAGCTCTTCACGGTCTCAGCAAAGGACACCGCCACATTTTTCAGGCTGACTAGACCCAACACCACTGTTGCAAACCTCATCAGGCCCATGAACAGCATGGTCATGATGAAATTGGGTGGGTAAGAAAGCCGAGTTTTGTGCTGATACAAACAGCAGGGAATGAATATTTTAACACAGCCGATAAGCGTGGTTGAGAGCATCTGCACAGCCCCTAGCATGCTGGGTTCCCCTTCCAGCAGGGACAGGATGTGCTTGTTGAGAAACAGGGTGCAGAAGCTAAAGAAGAACCAGAGCGTGAGGTAGGTCAGGGCGCGGGCGCCCCACATGCCCAGGTCTGCCTCGATGACGGTAGTCTCCGTGACGGTGACCGAGAGCACCTGCTCCTCCGGGCTGCCATCGCTCTGGCCCAACGCGATCTTCTCACTCCGGTGGTGGCTGAACACCGGGGCTCAGGCCAGGAGCGGCCGTCCCCCAGGCTTCTCGCCAGGGCCCGGGTCCAGCTCCACCAGGGCTGGGGGCTTCGCGGACGCCGACATCTCAAGGGTGGCAGAGGGCTCGGGTCAGGGACCCAGGGACAGAAGTGACAGCCATGGTGACACCGAGAGGGGTGTGGGCTGGAGTGCTGGTCACTGGCCAGAGCGGCAGTCCTGTGCAAAAGGCCTGCTCCCGGGTGCAGTGAAGCCCCTCAGTGGCCGCACTGGCATTGCGCATGGAGGCCAGGAGCAGCGGCCTAGAACCCAGCAGGTCCAGCTCAGCCAGGCCCACCGGGACCCCAGCTGCCCTCCCTGGCTCTGCCTGCCGTCTTCTTTTTAGGGCCTCGCTCCCCCCCTACTTCACACAGCAACCCCTCATATCATCTTTCTTTCTTTTTTTTTTTTCCATATCATCTTGCTTAGCACTGTTTGATTTAATTCAAATTTAAACCGAATGAAATGTTTTTCAGACTTACAGGCTCCTGCCACGTACTGTGGAGAACTGAAAACCCCGGATGTCTACTAGAAGTCAGAGATACAGGTCCTCTTCTAAATTCAGAAAGCGCTGAAAACCATCATGACAAAATGTCTCACCGCCTCCTGCAGTCATTGGGACCACCAGAGCAAAGATGTGTCCAGTGTTGTAGGGTCAGAACCTCTCTTCCAAAGGGGAGGTGTGAAGCCTTGTTCATACTCTTAATCTACTTAAACCTTAACATCCTTATGAAGGACTTGATATCAACAGAGAATAGAACAAATCAGAGTATTTAGGTGTAATGATAAAGCATTTAACAGTAAATATTTTGCTGAAATCCCCCTCTAGCTAGGGCATTGACTAGCAATCATTTTCCATTCTCAAAGTATTCACATAGTGAAACTGTAATGGAGAAAGAGATTTTATTAGGCTTTCTTAGATTTTATTAGGCTCCTACTAGGAGTACTTATTAAGCTTCACAAGCCCTTGACTTAGAGCCTAAGAAGATTCAGTTTCTCATTCCCTGTGATTGGTTTAACTCTGGAGCCTAATGTTATTGTTCAACTCCAGGGACTGGAGCATGCTTGCCACTAGGGGGTGCTGTTGCTTCTTTATGCCCACCTCTGGCAGTTTCCATTCTGACTTTATCAGGCTTAACAGAAAAATGGAGGCTTTATTCTTCCCCAGTGAGTTTGTTCCCCAGAGTAAGTGGTATCTGTTGGAACAATTCAGAACAAAACAAAATGGCTAGTAAATGAAACACACTTCTTAAAATGTTTTCCAGTATCTCTCTGAGATGGAGCAGAACTGCTTCTTGATATCATCAGTGGTCTAATATTAATAGTTTCATGAGGATTTGGGGATAGTAACAGATTTTAAAGTGCCACCTCAGAAACTGGGGGCTAGGGGGGAACAGAACACAAGCTAACTCTTGTGTCTAGCAGGAGAAGGGGAGAGAAGTCTGCAAGTGTGACCTTCAGTCTCTTCCACAGACTGGCTAAAATATGCTTTCCCTTCATCAATTCAGTGTTGGCTCAGACACAATTTTGCCAAAGGCTGTCACAATTTACCAACTTTGAACATTGTTAGAAATACATGTTCTGTGGTCACATGAATTTGGGAAATTCTAGTTTGAAAAAGTTTTAAAAAGTTTTACTTGGTGTCAGACCTTCAGAACACTTAATTGACGTTGCCCTGTGGATGGCACTTTGTGAATCTTTGAGCATTTGCTAGGGGTAGACACTAACAGCGGTTCTCAGTGGACAGTCACGACTGTCCTTCTGGGAACATCTGACATTGTCTGGAGACATTTTTGATTGTCGTGACTGGGGAAGGGTGTTATGGCCACTGAGTGGGAAGAGACTAGGTTAGCTGCTGTCTTCCAGTGCACAAGACAGATCCCTCATCTCCCTGCACCAACAAAGAATGATCAAGCTCCAGAGGTCAGCAATTTAGAGACTGAGAAGCCATGCTCTATAATAGACACGTGAGTGACAAGTTGCTTTAGTCCTGTCTGACTGTGTGACTCTATGGACTGCAGACTGCCAGGCTCCTCTGCCCATGGAATTCTCCAGGCAAGAATACCGGAGTGGGTTGCCATTCCCTGCTCCAGGGGATCTTCCCCACCCAGGGATGGAACCCACGTCTCTTACATCTAACCTGCACTGGCAGGTGGTTTCTTTACCACTAGTGCCACCTGGGAAGCCCATAATATACACAGCTTGTTCCATTCAGCTGTAAAATTATTTTTTCTGCATGTGTTTTGTAGTACTAGAATGGAAAATGTGTGGGGAAACTCTGCCTTCAGTTTATCCACAACGTTTACATTATGTTTGAATTGCTGAGCGGTGTGGTCTTCCCTTAATATTCCTTCTCTTTCACCTCCATATGGCGCTTGTCTTCATCGGCTGGCCTGGCTTGAAATCTCCCTCAGCTGGCTTGACCATGAATTGTTTGGTTTTCCTTCTCCTTCTGTAACCTCTCTCCCTCCGTTTTTGGTTTTTCTCCTTCTTCCTCCTCCAGAATTGGGGCATTTCTTGTGGGTTTAGTCTTGGTTGTGATGAGTTTCCTGTGACTTTAGTTATGTACCCTCTGCCAAGATACTTTTTTCCCAAATACATCTACATTTCCAGTTCTGTGTTGGATACATTCTCCAAAATAAAAAAAATGTCCCTTTTCTAAAACCACTTTTTTTCTTTTCAATTTCCTATTTCCCTCCTTTATTAATTTGTCCTTAAATTCTTCCAATTTTTTCAGTCAATCAGACACGAGATTGCTTTCAATCACTAAACCCTATGAAACCTCTGGTTCTCTATCTTTCTCTTCTCAAAAGAGGCCTCGATTGCCCCTTGTCTGATTACTGAAATAAATTCCAAATCACATTTTCTGCTTCCCCTCCTTATCCTTTCCATGTAGCCTGCACACTACCAGTGTTTAAATCATCCTAAAACATCACTTTGATTCTTTCCTTAAAACTTGCAAAGGGTGAGTTCCCATTATCCTTTGAATAAAGTCCACACAACTATTGCTAGTAATCAAATTTCCCACAGTGTGGTTACCACCTGTACTTGAAACTTTTGTTCCAGTGGCTCTCCATTGAAATTCTAGAAAGAAAAAACATTGTTCATATGACAGCAAAGTTGTGGAAATGGGTGAGTGCAAAGCCCTTGGTGAATGGAAGTTTTTGTAAAGTTTTCCGATTTAATTTCTGCAATACGGTCTCTGGAAGCTGAACAATGCAAATTCTAAATTACTGCAGTTGCATTTGTACTTATGACTCATCCTCTGTACTGAGGATACGTTATGAAGATAAAGAAGGATGTTACTCAAGGCTTCCATCTGTCAAAGCCCCTAGCCTATCATATTATGCACGCTTTGTAAATATTTGTTGAATTTAGAAAGAACAAATGAATGAATGCATGTGCAAATGAATGGAAAAACTACTTTGGCAGGTGCTGTTGATATTCTGCACATACCTGAAAATACTGAAAATACCTGAAACTTTCTACTGGAATTCTTTTTTTATTTTCTTCCTGGCTATAGATATATGTTCAACCTACACTTAGTTCAAACTGGAAGTGTCAGAGATTCAGTGAGTCCAGGAGCCACCCTTAACCATTGATGAACAGGGTGTTGGTATATATAGCCTAACCCCTCCGTTGGAATAACTGAAATGTGATCTTCAGTGTTTCCCAGATTTCCTCACTGGGACTGAGCTATAATTGTCTCAGGATCTTGCATGCTGGGCTTCCCAGGTGGCACTGGTGATAAAGAACCCGCCTGCCAATGTGGGAGACAGAAGAGATGTGGATTCAACCCCTGGGGCGGGAAGATCCCCTGCATGGCGACCCACTCCAGTACACTTGCCTGGAGAATCCATCCCATGGACGGAAGAAGTTGGTGGCTGTAGTTCATAGGGTCACACAGAGTTGGACATGACTGATGCAACTTAGCACACACATGCATCTTGCATGCTAAAATACCTTTTATTGACTTCCTTTCCTTCTCAGTCTCACTTTCTCATCCTTCAACAGTGCTTTCTAGGAACACTTCATTTCATAAAACAAAACAACCCCCCAAAACACAACAAAACCCCCAAAGCAGAAAAACCACCAAGCCCCTTGCAATTGAATTCTTGTCTTGGAAACTGCTTCTGGGGAAACTCAAACTAAGACAGCCACTGAACTTGGAAATGCACACTGTGTGCTTAAGGAGAGTCCACAACATTTGGAATTTGTGCACGTGGAGCTGAATTAAAAAAAGATCTTTCAGGAATCAGCATCCTGTTCTCTGTGGCAAAAATTTGTTTCCACACAAATCACTAATGGCTTGAACAAAAGATGGGAAAGTTTTGTCTCTGGAAGATCACCATTAATTTATAAAGGGAGAGTGTGTGGGGGTCATTCTTTATCATTCAGACATTTTAGATATAAAAAGAAAAAATATTAAAACTGGAAAATAGTCACTAATGGAATGTTTAATTATAAAATTACTCTAAATTCAAATTTCCTTTCCCACTTCATGCTTATGTCTCTCCTCCCCATAATGTCCTAACAGCAAGTATCAGAATATTTGGCCAAATCGTGCAAATAAAACTGTAGCTCAACTTCAATAGAAAATCTGAAATCTTGCAAAAGTGCAGCCTTTCATGAAATCTGTGAAAATGATGCTGGAGAACTGCTAGAATCAATGCAAAGCCATGGAAAGTGAGGATCTGGCACAATAAGACAAGACAACTGAAGAAGACAAAGTGGACATAAATGATGGGACAAGAACTTTCCAAAGGAGTGATCTGGATATCATAGCGTTAAGGGAAATTCTTGGGAGCAATTAGTGATGTCTTTAAATATGTTTGCAAAACACAATACTCTTTTTGATCATTCTTCACATGGAGAAATGTATATTTTGTTAGGCCACACACACACACACGATTCCATTCCAGAATTTCCATTTCCATTTCGAGTGACAGAATGGCATGTAAGTTTTTTCTTCCACAGCGTCTAATCTCAAAGTCTGCTGTATAACCCCCTTCTAGAGAATCATGAAAACATCTGCTTTGTGTGATAAATTGAAACAGGAAGGACACTTATTCCTCGCCTTACACAGAGTCTCCTTTGGTTGAAAACAAACACTGAAGTGAGAATATTTTCTGCTTTTCTTGATTTACAGATGTTTCCTCAGAACTATGCTTCCAAACAGTCCCAGCTGACTGTAGCTAAGGCCTGTGCAAATTGATAAGATGCATCTGGTTTTAGGACACAGACTAAGTACAGGGCAGGTTCTTAGTGTCCCCAGAGAACCCGGCTGGGGTCGGAGCAAAGTCTTGGAACTGCTTGCTCTATATATGAATGCCAAGTGAATCCCCCGCAGGGAGAGACAGGCGGGGAGTAGACTGCTGGCCTCTTCCCACTGTAGAAAATTCACTGGGCACCGGAGGAGGACATTTTCCTTCTCTCTGCTGCCCTGAATGTTTTACCAAACATGAAGGTAAGATAATAACTTCATTACTTTTGTGAACAGAGCTAACTCTAAAGGGAGTAAGGTTTCACTTAAGTAACAAATAAATTAAAAAAAAAGACATGGGAGAATAGAAAAAAAGTTCTGAGGGTGACTTTTAAGAAATCCTTAATTAAATATATTTAACAATTCAGCTGAAGTGAATTTCTTTTTCTTTTCTTGTAGTTTATTTTATTGGTTTAGAGGTCTGGGAATTGGAGATTGGAAGCAGCGTTTATGAAAGTCCCAAGAAAGCCGTTAAGAAATACAATAACACAACTGTTATTTCTTAGGGAAAAATTCCCTCCAACGTATTTTGTTTGTTTGATTTGAAGTCATGCAATGAATCCCTGTGATTTGACTTATCTAACAGCTGTATAGAAGAGTGAATTTGGAAACTTGGAACTTTAGAATTTGGAATCTGGATGAAAGGATTAGGATTGTAAGAGCAGAAGATAAAGATAAATGGAATGATGATTAAGAGTTGCCAAAAACACATATTGGCCTAATGAAAAATGGCCAAATGTTAAGAAAAACAATTAGGACCAAAGATAGATGTAACTATCATAAACTATATTTCTGGGATGTAAACATAAGTTGAGCCTGCTACTGCAATTTTATCATTGCAAAATTTTGTATTTAAACTTTAAAAATTTTACATTCTAATGCTGGAGCAGTAATTTCTCAGCCCTGTCAGCTGCTAGATTGCTTTTGCTCTAACTATGCTGCCTGACTACAGTACGGACTCCGTGCTCACTTTCCAGGGGGATGGAAGAGGACAGAAACATGGGTCTTGAGTATTTGATGTGCGAAATTGCATTTCATTAAGTCATTGAAAATTAAACACAAATCACAAAGTTAATTTGTCTAATGTTGTAATGCTAGAATCCAAGTAACCATACAAAGTTAGAATTATGATATAATCTAATCTCTATCAGTCTGTTTTGTATTTTTATTTAAAAATTTAGAACATTTGGTAACTTAGAATAGGATGCCTTTCCTAGAGTCATCCAGCTAGTATACTTTCTCCTAATATTTGTATTAACTATCAGTTAATTTCCTTATTTTATGATGAGACATCTCAATAATTGTTTTGTATTTAAAGATGGGTTCATAGTCATTGATTACTATGATGATTTTCTACCGGGGTAATATATTTACTTTTATCTTTCAGTTGGTTGATAAAATATCAACAAGTAAATGATTTCTTTGTGAGCTGCATTCAGAGTTCTCGCCTATATTTAAAAGTAGAGACTCATATTTTCACAGTAAATCTGAAGGGTATGCTTTTGTGATGCACTATGGTTTCCAAGTCTTGCCTTTAAGAAGGACTATTCTTTTGTCTTTTCCCCGATTCATGTGAACTGAATTCAGAGAGGTGGTCCCAAGATTCCACTGGTACTCTTTATTTCCCTTGGATAGGATATAATTGGACCTGAAGTGTTTCAGGACTGTAGAGCAAAAAGGGTTTTCGCCTTGATCTGTGGTCCAGATCTTCAGTCTCTTGTCCCTGGACTGAGATGAACCTGGGGTTTATAAACCCGAAGCATGATTCTCATGGGGCTGGGATGTGGTCAAGCACAATGATGTCTCAGATGATGGTCTCTCTGCTCCCTCACCACACCCAGAGCTGACCTGACATTATCACCCATCTTCTACCAATTATACTGTGATGGTCTTTGTGTCTTTTAAAAATGTCCCTATCTAGATTACAGCACTACCATCTTGGTAATTAAGTTTAAAAAGAAGATAGTATCTATTATTTCTCCACTCAGAGATAGCCATTGTTAACATTTTAATCTATTTCTTTTCAGACTTTAAAATGAATATGTATAAGATGTATTTTATGACATTTTTATCAATCTAGATCTGAATCTTTTTACTCATTATATCATAAGCATGTTCTCCTGTCATTGATCAAGCTATAACAGGCTTCGAATGGCTACTCAGTACTCAGTCATATTATGTCACTGTTCATTTCTTTATTGCTAGTGTTACAAATTGATGTTCATTTCTAATAAAGATGTAAGAAGATTTATTTTAAAACCTACCTCTTTCTTCATCTGTATGGTGCCCTATGTTCTAAATTTACTGATCAAGATACTAATTAGGCTATGCTAAGAAATTAGATTGGATTTTTCCATAGTTTTTTCCTCTGGAATTTGGACCTTTGGAACCCAGTGCATGCTACAGAAATTAGTGTTTTATTTTTACCCTAGATGGGCTCATGGTTCAACAGACAAATGTACAAGGCCAGATGTGGAGAAATTAGAAGCATAGAAACTGGTTAGCTGGAAAATGTTAGAGGAAGGGGGCAGAGCTAATGCTTATTTAGTCATAAAGAAGAAGAGAAGAGGATTCTGGGAAATGTCACCCCAGCTTAGCTACATTACACACTGCCAAGATACCATATCTTTTTTTTTTTTTTTTCCCAAATTTTATTTATTTATTTATGGCTATGCTGGGTCTTCGTTGCTGCGTGAGGGCTTTCTCTAGTTGTGGTGCACTGGCTTAACTGCCCGTTAGCATGTGGGATCTTCCCAGAGCAGGGATTGAACTCATGTCCCCTGCTTTGGCAGGCGGATTCTTAACCACTGGACCACCAGGGAAGTCCAGTATCTTTTCAACTAAGGAATTCTTTTATAGAGTTAACTCAGATGTATGTCTATTTCTGTCATTAATTTGTTTACTAATTTGTAACTGTTTTGTCATGTCCGTTTGGTGAGATACTCTTTCCAAAGGCAAGGAATGATAACTGCTTCATTTTCAGGTACCCAGCTAGCCAATTTTCAAGAAATTCTTTTGGTTGACAGATTCAGCTTGTATAACTCATGAACTAGTGATAAGCAGATCTTCATGGGTTATAATATGTATATGAGGAAATGAGTTTCCCTGATGGTTCAGTTGGTAAAGAATCTGCCTTCAATATGGGAGAACTGGGTTTGATCCCTGGGCTGGAAAGATCCCCTGGAGGAGGTCATGGCAACCCACACAGTANTTATTTCTCCACTCAGAGATAGCCATTGTTAACATTTTAATCTATTTCTTTTCAGACTTTAAAATGAATATGTATAAGATGTATTTTATGACATTTTTATCAATCTAGATCTGAATCTTTTTACTCATTATATCATAAGCATGTTCTCCTGTCATTGATCAAGCTATAACAGGCTTCGAATGGCTACTCAGTACTCAGTCATATTATGTCACTGTTCATTTCTTTATTGCTAGTGTTACAAATTGATGTTCATTTCTAATAAAGATGTAAGAAGATTTATTTTAAAACCTACCTCTTTCTTCATCTGTATGGTGCCCTATGTTCTAAATTTACTGATCAAGATACTAATTAGGCTATGCTAAGAAATTAGATTGGATTTTTCCATAGTTTTTTCCTCTGGAATTTGGACCTTTGGAACCCAGTGCATGCTACAGAAATTAGTGTTTTATTTTTACCCTAGATGGGCTCATGGTTCAACAGACAAATGTACAAGGCCAGATGTGGAGAAATTAGAAGCATAGAAACTGGTTAGCTGGAAAATGTTAGAGGAAGGGGGCAGAGCTAATGCTTATTTAGTCATAAAGAAGAAGAGAAGAGGATTCTGGGAAATGTCACCCCAGCTTAGCTACATTACACACTGCCAAGATACCATATCTTTTTTTTTTTTTTTTCCCAAATTTTATTTATTTATTTATGGCTATGCTGGGTCTTCGTTGCTGCGTGAGGGCTTTCTCTAGTTGTGGTGCACTGGCTTAACTGCCCGTTAGCATGTGGGATCTTCCCAGAGCAGGGATTGAACTCATGTCCCCTGCTTTGGCAGGCGGATTCTTAACCACTGGACCACCAGGGAAGTCCAGTATCTTTTCAACTAAGGAATTCTTTTATAGAGTTAACTCAGATGTATGTCTATTTCTGTCATTAATTTGTTTACTAATTTGTAACTGTTTTGTCATGTCCGTTTGGTGAGATACTCTTTCCAAAGGCAAGGAATGATAACTGCTTCATTTTCAGGTACCCAGCTAGCCAATTTTCAAGAAATTCTTTTGGTTGACAGATTCAGCTTGTATAACTCATGAACTAGTGATAAGCAGATCTTCATGGGTTATAATATGTATATGAGGAAATGAGTTTCCCTGATGGTTCAGTTGGTAAAGAATCTGCCTTCAATATGGGAGAACTGGGTTTGATCCCTGGGCTGGAAAGATCCCCTGGAGGAGGTCATGGCAACCCACACAGTATTCTTGCCTGGAGAATCCCCATGGACAGAGGAGCCTGGCAGGCTGCAGACCATGGGGTCACAAAGAGTCAGACATGTCAGTGCACATAGCACATGTGGAAAATGGTGGCAAAATTAGTTCTGGTGAAAGTGAATACACTAAAACTCCATTGACATTAAAAAAAATATGTGGTAGAATGTTAAGATGGATTTTTTTTCATGATGCCTGTTTTGGCTGAGCGTCAAAGGCCAAGAATAAGAAGTCCTCAGTAGCTTCACATTTTAAAGTGAAATATTGCACATTCAATGCAATGTTACCAAAAAGTAGCCCTAAATTTGTTTGGTGACCCTTTGGCCATCTCCATCCTCAAGAGTAGGCAAGTTTATGTCCATTGGAGGAGGCAGACCTACACCCTAGTCTCACATTTGAGAAAATCTAAAAGAACAGACTGGTTGACTGCCCTGCGTTTAGCAAAGTCAACAGAGCAGTATCAGTTACATCCTGATAGCACAAGAAGATATGCAGGTATCCCATGGATCAGATGTGGATTTTTGGAGAAGGGCTTGGCTTGGGTTGTCAGGCACTCCCTGAGAGACCCTTGCAGGATGAAGCAACCCCAATAGGTAGCATCAGTAAGCAGACAATGGGGAGAGTCAAGAGAGCTGAACAAAGGGATGAAGCATTTGTGGCAGAGGACAGTGGCTGCAGATGTCCAAAGGAGTGATATTCAAAGAATGACGAAAATATTGTGAGGGACAGACAGCTGGCCTTCGAACATCAGCACAGTCTGATTTACACACCAGACTGCAGCCTTTTTGCTCTTGCCCTCTTACTCCTGCTGCTCTGCCTCTGAAGAAGACAGAGGCCTCCTGGGGAGGCAGGGAAGGGAAGCAGGAGAATTAAAGGGAGGGCTTTTGAAGGACACCACCCCTCCCACAGGAACTGGGGAATAGGAGAGATATTTAAAATTGGATGATAAATTGAAATTTTACTATTAGATTTTTTTTCAGAATTTTTATTTTCTGAAAATGTGATGTTAAAGACTGGAAGTGTTAGTTGCTTTGTTGTGTCTGACTCTTTGCTACCCCACCAGGCTCCTCTGTCCATGGAATTCTCCAGGCAAGAGTACTGGAGTGTGTAGTTATTCCCTTCTCCAGAGGACTTTCCAGACTCAGGGATCAAATCCGGGTCTCCTGCATTGCAGGCAGATTCTTTGCTCTCTGAACCACCAGGGAAGCTCCTATTAGAGACTGGGAGTGACTAACAAAGTTGTGAGATAGACTTGCCCAAGGGCAGGAAAAATGAGTTGACACAGCACAAGTAAAGACGTAGTGTTGAAAAAGAAAAAAAAGTTATAGTTTAAAATTAAGAACAAAAGAACCTTTTAAAGTTGTTGCTTTACATTATGTGCTTCACATATTTGTTGGAAAATCAGAAAAGTATCTACAGCCTTTCCCACGGTTGTTCACATTTCTGGAGTGCTCACAGCTATGTTACTTCTCAGCCCTTATGGTTAAGCTAATCAGAATATAAGCTAAAAGGTTTGTAGAACTATAAAAGGCAGAAGTACGCAACTAGGATTTTATAACTGAAAGGAAGATAAGAGGATGAGTGATTTAAGAAGGTGAGTGGAAGGGTCTGGAAGAAATGAAGAGAAGCCATTCCCCAACTGCTGAGAGAAAGAGAGGTTTGGAGAGGTCAAGAGAAGAGAAAGAATACTAGCCTGTTAAAATGTGGGGTGAGATGATTTAAGGACTTTTATCCCAGGATATGGACCTCCCCAGTGGCTCAAGGGTAACGAATCCGCCTGCAATGCAGGAGACGTGGATTTGATCCTTGGGTTGGGAAGATCCCCTGGAGGAGGGCGTGGCAACCCACTTCAGTATTATTGCCTGGAGAATTCCATGGACAGAGGAGCCTGGGCTGACTACAGTCCATTGGGTCGCAAAGAGTTGGACACAACAGAAGCAACTGAGCACAGCACAGCACATATTAGGTTATGAACTGAATGCATTTAATATTCTTTGAGTCTCTAGCACAAATTTGAATTGTATTCCCTTATACTTTCAGTTGTCAAAGTAGGAAAATGCATAAAAGTAAAACTGAGGCAATGAGTCACCTATAGTTTCACTACCAGAAATAAACTATTTTCCTTTATTATGTTTCTTTCTAGATTTGTTTTTAAGACACATTTGATTTTCAAATGAAATATAATTACATTTTGCATACAAGTTTGTAGCCTGTCAGATGCTCATTATTTAGGCTGCCCTATCACATAAATATAATTATAAAAGGCCTCTGTTGTGTTTGGGTACCCCCTATAGAACTAGGGATTGTGATGAGCATTTTGGTTCCTCTGGCTAGTGATGCACCTCCACTTTTGATTTCTCTATTTAGGAAACTGGTTCCTTTTTACCTCCTCAACCCTTGGAACTGCTCTTTCTAGGCTTTCTCTACTCCAGCGTTCTCATGGTACCAAAGTTAGAGAGGAGTGTGGATTAAGGAATAAAAGATGATGGGACCCTAGAAAAATGAAAAATGTTTGTGAATATTTAACTTTTAGGGAGTCTTTCCAATTTATTCGTCTGTGATATCATCTAGTGCCTAGTAGTCTTTACAGAAATGAACAGCGGGAGGTGAGCTCAAGATTTTTGTATTAAACTTTTATTTAAAATGAATAATTGTAAGATGAGCAGAATCATCGAACTTCTCCATGATTCTTTCACTCTTTTTATTCTCAACTCACAAATCTTGATTTGTTCAAATGTATTCACTTTTGACTCATTAAAGCAATGCAAGCTCAAATATTGCTTTATTGTTTTTCTTTTCCCCTCCTAGGCAATAACTTTATTCTTCTTGGTGGGATTTATAGGAGAGTTTCAAGTTTTTTCAAGGTGAGAATTTTTTTGGATTGTGTGTGGAAATCATTAACAGTTATTTCATTTATTTTGAGGAAACTATGGTCTGATTTTTACATTGCAGTGTGAGCATGTTTTTCCCTCACACACTTTGTTTCTTTCCACATTTTCAGAAAAGACAATGATAGAATAAGCATGTTTTATTCTTATTCTTACTTCACTTTATTCCCTGTGAGGAAGAAACCTGAAGATTAAAAACACCTCAAGATTTTCTGCGTTCTAAGCATTGTGAAAGAGTCAGCTCACCATTTTCCACATGTATTTTATCTGAGTGGAGTTATTTGAGCTTAACTTGCCCCTGTTGTACTTGGGTGTGTGCTTGAGAAAGTGGCCTCAATGAACAGGGGGAGCGTGTAGAACTAAGCTCTCATCCATTTAGCCTTTGCCAGATTTTGGTTTCCTGCCTCTTATGTGGTCATTTTGCAGCTTATTGTCTCTCAGTTAAATTTCTGTATGACTTTTCATCATCCAGAATCACTCAAAGGCCGTGATACCTTCCTTCCATGTGTTCTCACTTATACCCCTCTTCTGGACACTCTCTTATCTGTATTTCCACAACACGTCATAATGTGCACAATTCTGTTAGTAAATTTATCTAATTGGCTATATTGTACTGTGATCACGGGGCTTCCCTGGTGGCTCTGTGGTAAACAGTCCATCTGTCAAAGCAGGAGACCGGGGTTTGATCCCTGGGTTGGGGAGATTCCCTGGAGAAGGAAATGGCAGCCCACTCGGGTATTCCTGACTGAGAAATTCCATGGACAGAGAAGCCCGGCAGGCTGTAGTCCGTGAGGTGGCAAAGAGTGGGACATGACTTAGCGACTGAGAATGTGCTGGTCACAGTCACATTGTGATCATATTATTGTGTTATAATTATTTGTTATACATCTATGTCTTCTTCCTTTCCTCTGTCAATGATCAGTATACTATCTCATTTTAAAACATTAATTATTCGTTTATTTTGCTTTTGTCTGCTCTGGGTCTTCGTTTCTGCACACAGGCTTTCTCTGGGGGTGAGCAGGAGCTCCTCTTTGTTGGCGTGCTGTTAGGCTTCTCATTTTGGTGGCTTCTCTCATTTCTGAGCACAGGCTCTAGGCGCTCGGGCTTCAGTAGTTACTACACTCAGGCTCAGTTAGTTGCGGCTTGTGGGATCAGTAGTTGCCTCTTGCAGGCTTAGTTGCTCTGAGGCAAATGGAATTTTCCCAGAGCAGCGGTGGAAGCTGCTTCCCCTGCATGGACAGGTGGGTTCTTTTCCACTGTACCATCAGGGAAGTCCTATCCTATCTCTTATGTCTATAGCTCTAGGGTCTAAATAGTGCCTGGAACATTCTAGATATTTTATAAATGATATTTAATAAATCTCTGAAAAAGTGAGCCCTTCCTATAGTTTTTTAAATGTATTTTGAGATCCTTTTGGTGAAGCAGAAATTGCTTCACAATTTTTGACTGCTTTTGACTATTCTTGACTATTGTTTATGTCTTCTCTCGTACCTTTCTGTCGGCTTTATAATGGACAATTCAACACTATGGCAGTGCCTCCTCACCAATCAACTGCCAGTGGGGTTCCTATGCTCCTTGGTCAGAATGCAACGGTTGTACCAAGACTCAGGTAGGACCATGTGAAAACTTTGTATTTTTTATTCATATGCCAAAATAGCTTAGGTATGAACAAAATGACATTAACTTTTGAATGTTACTTTGTATGGTTTTTGAAAATGTAATTAGTAATTCTGAAGGGGAAAAGTATGATTTATTTAATAATTAATATTGTAGTAAATTTTTTTTGCATTCTCATCTTTCTTGAAGAACTTTTCTAATTCTTACATTTGAGCCTAGAAATATACATGGGAGAGAAGCTAAAAGCTACTCACTTATTCTTTCATTATTGGAGAAATAGAATAGCTTGAAATGAAGTCAGTAAATAATTCAAAATTTCATATTTCTTGGATTCAACTTTTCATTTGAAACAAACACTAACAGTAGCAAAATCGTTGCTTCATTTTACCTAACAAATAGTGAATGACCATGAAAAGTCAAACATTTTTCAATGTTTTAAAGTTTAATACAAAAGTAATATAAATAAAAAACCTGACTTGACTTGGAGCTTATAGAGCACCCTTAAAATGTGTACTTTTTCCTTATTATAAATTATTCATTGGAGAGAACATAGAAGAGTATAAAGAAGATGCTACTCATAATTCTACCATTTAGAAGAAATCAATATACTAGCATTTTAGTATTTATTCTTTCTGTGTGCTAATGATTTTTAAAATAGGATCATTTGTTCATGATTTTGTATTCTACTATTTTAACTTAATATTATGCTATCAGCATACATTTTAACAACTGTATTATATTCCATTATATGAATATACCAATCTTCTTTATCCATTTTCTTATTGTTTGCGATTTAGTTTACTTACATATTTTGTAATTATGAAACTTTAATGAACATTTTTGTATATAGATATGTCTTTTTTCAGATAATCATCTTAGAATAATTAAAAAAATATAATGCTGTTTCAAAGGTTTTGAACATTTGAATGACTAAATTTTTTTTTACTGAGATTCAGTGACATATAACATTAATTTCAGGTATACAACATGATTTGATATTCATAAAGCATTTTAAAAGTGGTTCCGTTTAGATAAAAATGTGTGTTTAAAAATCATTTAGAAGTACTAAAAGAACCATATTTATAGAAGATAATTTATGTTTGGAAGCATCATCATTATCACAATTTTCAAGCATTTATTTAGTATCTACATGAAGGGTATTTACAAAATAAATTACACAAGTGTACAATTTGGCTTCTGGCAAATATAATAGATGACAACTCTGATTACAGGCAAACAGGTACATGAATAACAAGACAAAATTCAAACAAACACCAATCTCAGAAAACACTTTTAGAATTTAAAAACAAGAAAGAACATTTAATAGAGGTAGATAGAAGTTACTTTTCATATGAGTAATTGTTTTGAGGGAAGGTCATCATGCTCAGATTATAAAAACAGAATTTTCATCCAGAAAGAGACAAGTGAAAATGAAAATGAGATCATGAGATCAGAATTTGACAGGTGAGAAAGATGCTGAGAGTAGGCAGCCATCGAGGTCGTGCTGGTGTCTGTGGAGAAGGAAAGCATTATTTACACACCAACACAGTCTGTGCTCTGGAACTTCAGAAAAGCACACATTTCTAGGCCACATATACGAGATGTCTTCTATTAAATACAGAAACTGAAAACTTAACTGAGAAACTGTACTGGGCTCCATTCCTCAATCATTCTTCCATGACTTCTCTGCTTAGGTGCGATGAAATGTGCCAGAACCAGGCCCAGGCTGCTACAAACCTGCTCAAAGTTCAAATTACATGTCATCTCAATTTAGGATGAATGAATATATGCAACCTCGGTTTATATGTATATAGTCTTCCCTGTTGGTCTTTGCTCAAGGTTTGAACTTTTTGGAATCTCAGATTTTGCCCAATTTTATTAATGGATAAGATTAATAAATGGATAAGAGGCTTAAAAGATGTACCTTTGATTGCCTTTGGAGAGGAAAAGGATTTTGTAGATCTTTATTTTTGTTTAAACACTAGATAGATGTCTTCATATTGAATGAATGAAGTTTAGGATGAATTAGTTTTCACATTTGGCTTAGTGATTTCCCCTAATTTTTACCCCCATCCCCAGCAGGTACATTTGATATATTTCTAATTTCACAGATCAGTGATTTTGGATTTCTAGTAAAGTTTCATTGTAGATGTACCTTCATCTGTGGACCACTTAGGCTTCTGTTTTGTAAATGTGACTTTCATGGTAACCTATATCTATCTCTCTCTGGACTGTTTTGCCTTCCTGAAGAAGACTTAAGGTTCAGCTCAAATCAGTTTCCACCACTTTTCTAAAGGTTTCCCTAACTCCACTTCATCTTAGCTCCCCTTTCCAGTACCCTTATTTTTCCTCCAGCCAAATTCACTTCGCCTTTTCTAGTTAACCCTTGGTATTTGGCTTTGGTGAAAAATGAATCATTCTGTATTGTGATCTATTTGCTTATAGTTCCATCCAGAATTCTTTCTTAAAGATTCACTTTTTTTTTCACTCAACCCTAAGCGTAAATATAAACTGGGAGTGCTCTACAAATAATAACCCAAGTGTCACCATACTCAAAGACAAGTGGGTTTCTGGATTCATTGATTTCAGACGTTTTACTTCTGTAGTACACCAGAAAAATTTTATGAATGTCATTTCTCCAAATGTATTAGTTTATCTCAAATTTTATTTCTCAGATAAAGGAACCTGGAGATACTGGAAATGTGTTTGTTTTGTATTTAGACTCGCAGGCGGTTGATTGCTGTTTATGGACAGTATGGTGGCCATTCCTGTGTGGGAAGTGCTTTTGAAACACAAACATGTAAACCTACTCGAGGATGTCCAACAGAAGACGGATGTGGAGAACGTTTCAGGTGTTTCTCAGGTATTTGCTTCTCATAGGGTCAGCATGCAGAGGGTAAATTCAAGTGTTATTTGTTTAACTTGCTCAGTATACATTTGTTGAGTTCTATTGCATTTATATTAGCCTATACCAGCTTCTCCCCAAATCAGTTGGATTTTTGTTGGCATATTATTTGCATACTCAGCTATCATTCTTTCAAATGCATGGGTAGCATCTGGTAATAAAGATGGGGATACTCTTTGAAAAGAAACTTGGCTATTGACAGACCCAAACAGTTCTTGACATTGCATTTTTGGTTAAGATATTGGAGACTGGAATAGAGACTGAAGTCAGGCAAAAACAATATTACTGCCCAAATTATTATTATTAGGTTTTTTATTAAATTTTTTATTTTTTATTTTTTTTCCTAGTGTCACCTGGTAAGCCCAAGACAAGAGGCAATTCTAATTAGTTAATTAAGGAGTGAGACAGGTCATCCCTATGTGTAGGGGACTGAAACATAGTTTTGGATTGGATATTATTTGACCTTTTGTCTTGGGCTTCCCAGGTGACACTAGTGGTAAAGAACCCTTCTGCATCTCCTGCAGGAGATGTGGGAGACATGGGTTCAATCCCTGATTTGGAAAGATTCCCTGGAGGAGAGGGCATGGCAACCCACTCCAGTATTCTTGCCTGGAGAATACCGTTGACAGAGGAGGCTGGTGGACTATGATCCATAGAGTCACAGAGAGTTGGACACAATTGAAGCAACTTAGCAGGCATGCACTATGCTGCATTTGTGCAGACAGGTTAATTCAACAACTTTTAGCAAGCATTTATTATTCTTGTTATGTTCGGATACAGAAATGAGGGTTATGGATGTAGAATGAAACAGCCTCTTCCCTCAAAATTCTTAGTTTTATGGGCAGAATAGTACATAAAAAATTCCTGTGTTAGAAGTGTTTCTCAACAATACCTCTCAAACTCCTATTTTAATTTCAAACCCAAGACAGATGATGCCTCCTTAGGGAAACCTTCCCTAAACACCCAACTAATAAAGCTACTTAACAAACTACTTTCCATGTTTTCCATGTGCGTTGTATCATCTGTAATCTGAAGTATATGTTGCCCTGGGTGTCTCTTGGTAGACTGAATTCCTTGAAGGTGTGGATTCTATTTCTTTTGTTTTTTTTTCATCTGTAGTGTATAGTACATAGTAGACTCTCAACAAACGTTTGTTGCACTGGATCAAATGACAGGATAGTGGGATGGGCTAGCAGGACAGTTTTGTGCCATGCTTGCTATAAAGACACAGATGGAGGACATACATCACAGTTTGTGGGGGAGGGGTGGTTTTTGAGAGAAGATACTATATGATCTGATTTTTGAAGGACAGTAGGCGAGAGCTAAAGAAACCCCTTTGAGGTTGAGAAAACTATCTGCAAATTCAGTGGAGGTGGCCAAAAGATTGACCTTTGATTTATGTAAGTGATCCAGTATGACTAGGGTGTACGCAGCTGGTAAGAGAATGGCTGGAGATGATACTGGGGAGGGAGGCAGGGGCTAGGTCATCTGGTACCTCTAGTGTTTCCTCTCGTGCTTCTGGTGCTCTCAGCTTGTATCTATCATGACAGTTATACTGCTGAATTGCAACGATCTATCTTCACACTCTTTCCTATTGGATTGTGCAGTGTATGAAAAGCCTGGTGAATTCCTTTTTACTTGCATCCCAACACCTAAGAGTGTCTATAACAAAGAAGATGCTAAATAAATGTTGAATTTTATTTTTTTAATCCAGTCCCCATGCTCTCAAAGCATATATATTTAAAATACCAGGAAAGGCAGGACTTCGGCATCTTCATCAGTGATTTCAGAAAAGAAATCAAAAGTTGAAGAGCAGGAAGTCATTCTGTCTTCCTAATGATTGACCTTGTATGATTTTGGAGACCAAAATGCTCGATGGTTATGGATAAGAGCCTGGAATTTGAATTTGGGTTCTATTTTCAATTTTATTGTTCATGCAAGGTCCGAATCAATTTTGCATATTGCAAAATGAGGACCAAAATAATCGGCATTCGTTCCTTGGGCAGTGAGGATTTGTCTTAAACTCACACTAGAGTATCAGTACTGTGTTGGGAGCCCAGGCTGAAACCTTTTGACCCCAGGTAGTGTTTTCCTTTTTCCCTCTTATATTTTTGTGTGGTGGATGGTCTTGTGTTCAGGTCAGTGCATCAGCAAATCTTTGGTTTGCAATGGGGATTCTGACTGTGAAGAGGATGGTGCTGATGAAGACAGATGCGAGGATGCAGAGAGCAGACCTGCCTGTGACGTTGTTAAACCTCCTCCCAACATAGAGCTTACCGGACGTGGGTAAGGTGCTGGGTGGCTTCCTGTATACATCTACGAGCTGTAGTTTTCATTTTGTTGTGTTTTATTCTGTGGTTTGGTAAATATAATAGCAAATCAACTAATAGTCAACCTTTTCTTAGAACTCTTTGCCACATCCTGAAACATTAAAAAAATTCCTACATATACACCTGCAAGTATATGCGGTAAAGCATGGAAGGACTAGTTGTCCCTGGAGTGTCCTGGGTTTAGCACTGAGAATTCTGCATCCAAGGGAACCCCTCAGACCTGGGAAAACCTGGACAGTCAGTCACCCTGTGGGAGAGGGAGATGGAGAGGAGAACTAACTCAATGATGTGGGGCTATTTAAGGCAATTGAGAGACCACAGAATGAGAGGAGTGGAAGAAAAGAGAAAGTGTGTTGGACCTTCGGGATGAAAAGTAATTGTCTCAGCTAGCTGGGAACTTTCAAGTGAAGTTACAATGATCTTGTTTGCCTTTTCAAAAAATAATTCTGAAAAACTTTTAAAGATCAAGCTCAAGTTAAGTTTTCAAGGTTTTAAGATAATCTCTGAGATTGACAGGTGTGAAATTTGTTAACAGAAAAGTGGTAAAATTACTCCAAAGAGTATACCAGTTAGCATGCTAAGGGGCCAATTAGTTGAAATTCATTTGTAGAGAGTTCTATCTCCTCAAGAGTAATCTTAATTATATTGGTTTTATCTAAAGATGCAATTCAAAACCAACTGTTGCCATAGATACAAAAGAGCTGTGTGTTTCCTAAATCTGTTCTTAGGGCTAAAAAGATCTTAGGTTTCCCCCTTTATTGGTGTTAGCCATTATACCAATCAGGGGGAGTTGGTAATGTATAGTATGCTTTGGGAGGCTTTTATTTGAGATTGCCCAGAGATGCTTAACTGTAATGTGTTTCAAGAATATCCAGAGTTCACTAATGATGCCTGTTTCAACAACTGCTATTTCTGGTTTTTAACAGCTTTTTCTTCTTTCATTTTTTTTTTTTTTTAACAGTTACAATGTGCTAACGGGCCAGTTTAGAAACCAAGTCCTCAATACCAAAAGTTTTGGTGGTCAATGCAGAA
This sequence comes from Neotragus moschatus, assembly GCA_006410615.1. Taxonomy (NCBI): domain Eukaryota; kingdom Metazoa; phylum Chordata; class Mammalia; order Artiodactyla; family Bovidae; genus Neotragus; species Neotragus moschatus. The sequence continues at coordinate 1,814,780 of SJYA01002617.1, read as the reverse complement.
AGGTGTATAGTGGGGATGGGAGAGATTTCTATAGACTGAGTGGAAATATCCTCTCCTACACATTCCAGGTACTTAATTATGGATTAATTTCTCTCTAGTCTGTAAATTGTTGCCAGAGATCATTATTTATGACATTGAGCTTTTTGATATTTTGTTGAGAGTTTACTTGTAGCCTTATATGCGATCAGTTCTTATAAATGCCTTATATGAGCTTAAAAAGAATACATTTTCCTTTTAAAAATCTTTTATTTACTCATAAACATTTAAAACATTTTATATAGTTTCTAAAGGTTACTTTCCATTTACAGTTGTTAAAAAAAATACTGGCTCTATTCCCACTGTTTTGCAATATGTCCTTGAGCCTATCTTACACCTCCTACTAGTTTGTGCCTCCTACTCTCCGCCTCCGGTTTTGCCCCCTCTCCCACACCCCCTCCACTGGTAACCCTCAGTTTGTTTTCCTTATCTGTGAGTCTACTCCTTTTATGTTATATTCTCTAGTTTGTTAAGAACACATATTCTTTAACTCTGGGGTACAGGGACATAATACTTGTAATTTGTGTCACTCATGCTGAAATATCTATTGTCTCATTTTCAATTCCATGCTCCCAGAACCTGATAGTCTGTCCCTATGTGAATGTTAAAACTCAAGACTCTGGTCATAACTCATTGTGACAATTTCCTAACCACTGCCATGGTTAAAAATGCATTTATTTTATATATTTTTATACAGATGTTCATAGCAGCTTTATTTGTGATAGCTAAAAACTGACAACAATCCAATTATAGATCAAAAGTGAATAGATATTACATCCATACAATACAATACTACCCAGCAATGCAAAGGAATGAGCTACTCATACGCACTGCAACCTGGATTAATCTCAAGTTATGCTGAATTAAAGTAGCCCACAGTACATACTGTGTGATACCACTTATATAACATTACTTAAAAACACAAAATAAGGAATTCTCTGGTGGTCCAGTGGTTGGGACTCTATGCTTTCACTGTGGAGGTTGGGGGGAGATCAGTCCTTAGTTGGGGAATTATCTTTAGCTGCAGGGAACTATCTTTAGCTCTGATATGGCAGATCCCAAACTACTTCTGTATCTGCAGCCTCCATTTGGCCACCAGGGTAATGATGTCACCCAGTGGATTCTCTTCCACTGTTTAGAGTGCCAGGAGCACATTCCCTGTAATATTCAGGATATCCCCTCCAAAACAGAGCACACGCTCCAGGATGTCACTAATGTAATAACTCCTGAAGACCAGTGGGTCAGGAAGCAGCACTGTCAATGGGGCCTCTGCTGGTCACAGAGTCTCCCCTTGGTGGCAGCAATTATGAAATATTTCATATGTACAGAAGCATGTGAATAACATATACTTGTAGTTTGGAGAGGTGGCTCAGATGGTAAAGCGTCTGTCTACAATGTGAGAGACTTGGGTTCGATCCCTGGGTTGGGAAGATTCCATGGAGAAGGAAATGGCAACCCACTCCAGTACTCTTGCCTTGAAAATCCCATGGACAAAGGAGCTTGGTGCAGGCTACTATCCATGGGGTTGCAAAAAGCCGGGCATGACTGAGCGACTTCACTTGCTTTCTTTCTTGGAGAAAACTAGTAAGATCAAACCAGTCAATACTAAAGGAGATCAATTTTGAATATTCACTGGAAGGACTGATGCTGAAGCTCCAATACTTTGGCCACCTGATGCAAAGAGCTGACTCATTGGAAAAGAACCTGTTGCTGGGAAAGATTGAGGGCAGGAGGAGAAGGGGACAGCAGAGGATGAGATAGTTGGGTCACCATCTCAACGGACATATGTTTGAGCAAACTCCAGGAGATACTGAAGGACAGGGAAGCCTGATGTGCTGCAGTCCATGAGGTTCCAAAGAGTTGGATATGATTTAGCAGCTGGACAACAAAACAATTATACAAATAGGACTCATGTAAGCCCAGCACCCACCTTAAGAAATAGAGTATGGCCAGTGACTTAAAGGCTCCCGTCTGCCCCTCTCTGTCGCATCCTTTCCACCTGTACAGCCCGTGTAGCCACTATCTTACATTTTGTGTTGATATTAATCACTTCCTTGTTCTTCTGTATATGTTTATCCCATATGTCTTTGTCCTAAAGAAAAAACTTGTGGTTTAGTTTTGCTTATTCTTTGCCACTTACACAGATAAACCATATAGTATGTCTTCTTCTGTGAATCGTTCTTTTCACTCAAGATTAGTTTTGAAATTTATTCATGCTGACGTAGATGGCATTTTTACTACTATTTCCTTTTTTTTTTTTTCTTATGAAAACGCCTTGAATGTGCTTCCGCCTGAGTTGTTCCATGCCAGTGAGCTAGACTTTCTCTAGGGCAAACACCTGGAACTCAGATGGCTGCCTTGTAGGTTATGAATAGGTTATATTTTATAAAGTTTCCCAAATGTGTGTGTGTGTGTGTGTGTGTGTGTGTGTGTGTATATATATATATATGGTCCATCTATACCCCACCAGCAGTGTGGAAGAGTAACCTGTGCTCCACATCACTGCCAGCATCTGTATTCCAGGCTTTTAAACTTCATTCATGGTCTTGAGGTCTCCTCTGCTTCTTGTGGGCTGTTTCTGTCATATACACTACCTAAATCTACTCAGACAAAAGCGTAATGGCTTTAGGGGAAATTCCTGAAGATTTAAAGGGAACATAGAGATTGTCTGCTGTAGCAATGCCAACTCATTCAGCAAAAACAGTTGCGATCTTCCATCTTAAATGGTCTGTCCTTCCACAACCTCAACAAAAAGAAGTTTCTGGTCTCATCCTGTTTCAGCCTGTTTCTTGCTCTTCTTTTCCAGGGTTTCCTCTCTCATGCCTTTCCTTTCATCTTCCAAGAACTCAGAATTTTCCAGTTCAACCCTCCTTACTGATTACTCCCAAATTTGTAAAGCAGAACTATTAAAATGTTCAGAGGGAAGGGCCTTTAGTTTACCAAAATTAACCATCTTCAGAAAGCAGTTCTGATTATAAGGAGCAAACCCACAAACCTCCAACTTATAATGGAATTAACTTGCATTTGAAAATTATTGAATGATGAAAATGGAAAGTGGAACAGATCTGAAAAATGATCATGGCTACCAAGTTTTGAATATCTCTGGTGGCATTTGCACTATTTTAAGAAATTTGTATAATTTTAATCACAATGTCTTCACAATATCTATGGAAGGTAAGTAATATTTTACTGTTTTATATAAGTAGAAATTAAGGCTCAAAGGACTTAAACTGACTTGCTTTAAGTCACTAAATTAGTAAGTAGTAAGGCTTAGGGCTCAGTTCCAGCGTGTCCCAGGTGGTGCTAGTGGTAAAGAGTCGGCCTGCTAATGCAGGAGATCTAAGGGACATGGGTTTGCTCCCTGGGTTGGGAAGATCCCCTGGAGGAGGGTATGGTAACCCACTCCAGTATTCTTGCCTGGAGAGTCCCTTGGACAGAGGAGACTGCTGGGCTCCAGTCCATAGGGTCGCACAGAGTTGGACGTGGCTGAAGTGATTTAGAACAACGCCAGTATGTCAGACTTCACAGCCCTTCGTTTTTCTAGCATATTTTACTCTCCCTGTGTTGTGCTTAGTTGCTCTTTGTGACCTCATGGACTGTAGCCCACGAGGCTCCCCTGTCCTTGGGGATTCTCCAGGCAAGAATACTGGAGTGGGGTGCCATGCCCTCCTCCAGGGGATCTTTCCAACCCAGGGATCGAATCCAAGTCTCCCACACTGCAGATTCTTTACCATCTGAGCCACCAGGGAAGCCCAAGAATACTGGAGTGGGTAGCCTATCCATTCTCCAGAGGATCTTCCTGACCCAGGAATCGAACTGAGGTCTCCTGCATTGCAAGTATATTCTTTACCAGCTGATCTACCAGGGAAGCCCATTTTACTCTCCCAATGTATTGTATTAAATGCTTTTTCAACTCTAGATTCTAACATGGTGAAAAACATGTATTGTAATTTATCCTTTGGCCTAAAGGGAGAATGTGAGGTAGGTATATGCAGAAAGATGTTTCTCCTCTTATTCCTAGGGTAATGTGTTGATAATTCTTTCATTATTATAAGGGGGAGAAGTGTGTGTGTGTGCGTGCGTGCATGTGTGTGTGTGTGTGTATACATACACATATAGAACAGAGGCAATAATGAGGGAGAGGACTTTTGACATGGTTGGAAGGAAGACATGCTGGAAGCCTGCCACTTCTGAAGAAGAAAGATAACTTAATAACAGCATAATCCTGCCATTCATTTTTCACAGCGTGGCTTGGTTTTTGGATTGACATCTGAAATGCCTTTCCAGTCACTGAATTTGAAGGAATGTTTGTCAGAGGTAGAGGGAAATTACAGCCTGTTATTGAGTGAAGAGTAGAGATGTTTTGAGAATCCAGCCAGAGGGAAGTGAGGAGGAAGTGGCAGGCAGTGAGTCACTCAGGCAAGCGCGAAACCCAGGTGCCAATATGAAGGTGGTCGACGTTCTCCTCAGTTCAGATAGACTGGGGGCCACTGCAGATTCAGCCCTCTTCAGGTAGAACATGACTTTTGGCTTGTTTGGACATAAACAGTAGTAAATAAACAGAAAACAGCATCGGTCCATCTCTCTTCTACTCTGTTTTGGAAATCAGCTTGATAGCTTATCCAGGACAAACCCCCTTTCTTGCCGCATAGGCCACTTACTTTGAAGCTATGCTTGTTCTCTGTTTGCTCATGTTTTTCATACTGCAAGGAAGCCTTTGAAATTCAAGCACATTCCTGCTCCATGGTCACTTTGGGAAGGTGCCACCCTGCTTAGTTCAGCTTGGGAGATGCTGAAAGACAGTCCTGTTTATTCTCAGCATGTAATGAGTTGCAGATGAGAGTGTGCAAAGATCAGGGTGGAGAAAATAACTTTCTAGATCCTCTTGTTTGGGTCTTGGAAGTACTTCATAATATTAAAATTTTTATTGAAATATAACTGATTTGCAACGTTGTGTTAGTTTTTGGTGTATAGCAAAGTGAGTCTTTAAATATATATATGTATATATATTCTTTTCAGATTCTTTTCCATTATAGTTTATTACAAAATATTGAATATAGTTCTCTGTGCTATACAGTTGGACTTTCATGGTTATCTATTTTAATATTTAGTAGCTGATAGCTGCTAATCCCCAATTAATTTACCGTGACTCTCCTGACCCTTTGTAGCCATAAGTTTGTTTTCTATGTCTGTGAGTCTGTTTCTGTCTTGTAAACAAGTTCGTTTGTGTCAGTTTCTTCGATTCCACATATAAGTGATATGTGATATTTGTCTTTGATTTACTTCAGTTTGTTATTTAGAGATCAGATATGTCTGTCAAATTAATAGCAAAAACATATTCTAAAGGTTTAACTAATGCTTAGTTATCTGATCCTCTGCATCCTCTGAAGGTATGAGTCTAGTTGTCCAAGATTTCAAAATCTACTTTGTTAACAAAAAAAAATTTGAATAATGATAAAAATAGCTCACATATATTAAGAGCCCTCTGTATACTAAGCACTGTTTCAAGTGCTTTAAATGTATCTTATTTTTTCTTTATAATAACCTAAGTAAGTAGGTAGTATCATCTACTATTTTTGCAGATGAGAACTATGGAGTGTGAAGGCTAGATGTGATTTTGGAGTCATTGTAGTGCCTTTTACTTTGGCAGGGTTAGAGTGAGTGTGTGTGTGTGTGTGTGTGTGTGTGTGCGCGCGCGCTCAGTCACTTCAGTCGTGTCCGATTCTTTGTGACTGCACAGACTGTCGTCTGCTAGGCTCCTCTGTTCATGGGATTCTCCAGGCAAGAATAGTGCAATGGGTTGCCATGCCTTCCTCCAGGGGATCTTCCCAATCCAGGGATCTAACCCCTGTCTCTTACGTCTCCTGTACTGGCAGGCAAGTTCTTTACCACTAGCACCACCTCGGAAGCCCCAGAATATGTGTAAGTGTTAATAGAAATGAGCCAGTAGAGAAAGAAAACTTGAAGCTGTAAGACAGGGAGTAATCGATTTAATTGGTCCTTTGGAGACGTGGGAAGAAACGCGGTATAGAAAGAAGTCAGAGAAATTAGCCTTAGATAGAAAGAAGAACATGTGTGCAGAAAGGAAATGAGGGTGTTCATAAGTTTTTAGATTTGTTAGCCAGAAGTACGAGAAGTCTCTTGTCCAACAGAGGGAATATTTGTAAAGAAAGAGATTAAGGCTATCTTCTAAGAGTGAAAGAAATGGCTGTAAGGGTGAGGGATTGAGATGGATGCAGAACTTTTGAAACTGATACTGTAGGGGATGGGGGAAAGAATTGGCTAGAGATTTAGGATTGCTGGCATGTGTTGAGGGTTCCCCTGAAATTAGAAATCATGAGTGAACTTATCATCACACCAACTGACAGTTGTGTGATTTTTCTGTAGTAGTGCTAAACTGCTTGGCTGTGAGGATTGAACTAGAGTTGAGTTTTTGCTTGGCAAATACTGTGGCAGGACATACCTAGAGAAGGCTCATTGGCAAGAGTTAGGTTCACTGGCATGAGAATGGTTGGAGTCATGAACCATGAAGTTTACCCACAACAGGAAGGAAGTGAAAAAATGAAGGTGCTGATAGGAAAAGAGAAGGGAAAGGAACTTGCAGAGCTTCTTTCTATGAAGTTGAATAACAAGCTATGGCAAGAGTAGAATGAGGGTGGAAAGAGTAAAAAAGTCAGAGTGTAGGATGTTTGAATTGTGATTTCAGAGGAAGACTCAGTCTGGGGGAATTCAGGATCTTAGCCAGAATGAAGAGGGTATTAATTGAAGCAAATGTAAGATCACATTACTTTGAGGAAAGATTCCTGTGGCAATGTAGAGAGTTCACAGGAGTGAGGAGATGCTGAATGCATGTTCTGAAGAGGCTTATGTGCGTAAATCACGAATTAAGTATTTGAATTGTGCATTTGAAGATTAAAAAAAAAGACTATTTTTTTTTTTTTTGCTTTGACAGGAAGGTAGATAACTTTTCTTTCTTAAGAAAGGAAAAACTAACTTCTGTGTCTATCCAAGACCAAATCCAAGGCCACTATCTAAGGACTCTAGAAATCTCTCATACATTTTTAATACTGTCCTTTTTGAGACTTGCCTGGCGGTCCAGTTGTTGAGACTCTGAGTGCTTCCACTGCAGGGGCTCAGGTTCCATCCCTGGCCGGGGAACTAAGCTCTCACATGCCAATGGTGCAGCCAAAAGCAATAGTGTCCTCTTTGTAGTCGAGAATAATAGTGCATTCTTCATTTTGACTTGAGCTGAATTTTTGCACTTGAATTTTAAGCAAGTCAATTGCATAATATATTGAAAATAATGCTGAAATAAAAGGTATAGCTAAATCCATTTTTTATTCTCTTCTGGCATGTTTTTAGAAAGCATGCCTAATTTTTAACATGAGTAGTGACAAAAGTATTGTAATATTTCCTGGCATTCTGCTGTTGAATTTCTTTCTAGTCTTTTTTTTTTTTTGGACTGGGCATATACTTGCATATTTGTAGTATCACATTTGTAAATGTTATTTATAAATGATATTGTAAATGATATTTGTAAATATCACATTTATACTTGCTTTTCATTTAACATGAATAGTTTGTCCTCACAAGCATCATTTATGATGGCTGCATAATATTGTACTTTTCTTTAGCTTTATTTTTTAAAATGTATCGTGAAAAGTGAAAGTGAAAGTGAAGTAGCTTAGTCGTGTCTGCCTCTTTGCGACCGCATGGACTGTAGCCTGCCAGGCTCCTCCATTCATGGGATTTTCCAGGCAAGAGTACTGGAGTGGGTTGCTGTTTCCTTCTCCAAAAAATGTATCATATTCATCATTTAAGTTTTCTATGCATTTTTTATACCTTGATTTTAAATGCAGAGGTATATAAACATATAATAAAAGAAAATCACTTGTGAAAGGAGAGTAACTGATTTGAATATTCATACAGAACAGACTGAGAGTCATATTACATGTTTTGTTTTATTCTCCTGGTGACTCACATTTTTAGCAAGTTAGTTGTCTATGATTTAAAAAATTAAAGTTTTTTTTAATGAAGATTTAGATATATATATTTCTTCTCCTGAAACATCAGATATCTGTCAATGCTAGAACTTGTAGTAACATACAAGACTGTCTGATGGGTTTGAATGTTTAGACCTTCTTAGATGGGATGTATGCTCACTTTTTCATTACCCTACCTTCCACTGGATGCTTCCAACATTGATATTACTTGACAGCCCTCATTTTGACACTTAATCTAGGACAAAATAAAGGATAAAGAAATGATAGTCTTCTCCATGAATGCTGGAGCTGTCACTTCTCAGCCACATGTGACTATCCTGTTTGTTTTAAAATTCTTCTGGGATGGCTTTTTCTTCTACCATCTAGCAAAGGAAAAACAATTCCAATCCTATCATTTATTTAAGTCTAACAGAATTAGAAATTTAAATCCACTACGGATCATATAGAACATTTCAAAAACAAAGCCCCAGAGATCTAATTAGTTCATATCACCTGTTTGCATCTCTGTGTCCCGCTATTGGATGAAAAATCCACACAGCCAGCTGCTTTGTAGGTCTCCGTCAGTGTAACTCTGGTAATTTGCTTACTTCTAGGCTAAATGCTGGCATTAAAGGAAAATGCAAGATGTTTGTACACAAACATATTTTGTGAATCACATGGCATTGCTGTTATTAGTACCATGTCTCCTGCTTGACAAAGAATAATTCTAATAATGCACTAATTGTTATAATAATGGACTAAGTAATTATTATAATGAACTCTATTTTTTACAGTCATATAGGCCTGGTCTTAGTGAGAATCGCTGTTGTTTTACATTAATGAAGAGCTTTGTCTTTTGGAGAAGATCATGTGAAGAAACTGTCCATGATAAGGGATCCATGATGAAAGATTCTTGGTTCCATCTATGGCCTTAATTTGATTGTAGCAAAATTTTTCATTTTCTTTATGGTACATATTTAAGGTGTGGTGGTTGTAGTTTAGTCACTAAGTCATGTCTGACTTTTACAACCCCAGGAATTGTAGCCTGCCAGGTTCGTCTGTCCATGAAATTTCCTAGGCCAGAGTACTAGAGTGGATTGTCATTTTCCTTCTCCAGGGGATCTTCCCAATCCAGAGATCAAACCCAGGTCTCCTGCATTGCAGGAAAATTCTTTACCCTCTGTGCCACCAGGGAAGCCATGATAAATTATTTTTGGTTACACTTAAGACCTTAATTTACTCATAGCAAATATTTTCATTTTCTTTATAGGTGAAAATAAATAATGATTTTAATCATGAATTTTACAATAGTACTTGGGCTTATGCAAAAGATACATCAACAGAACATTCATCATCTAGTCATGGACGTATCCTCTTTTTTCATTCTTCATCTTCTTCATCCAGTTACTCTTCAGATACGAATATACTCGTTAAGAAAAAGGTCAGTGTGAAATATTCATTAACTTTTCCATATTTTGCTGGTTTAAGTATTTCTAACATTAACAAAAGTATATTTACCAAAATAATCAGCCATCACTTTTTAATTAGGGCATAGTATCTTCTTCAAAGAGATAATCCGATATATTTCTTTAAAATGTATAGCTTTTGTCTTGTTAATTCTCTTTCATATTGTATTTATTTACACTTTTTATTTTCTCATTATTTGTTCTTATTTAAAAATCTAAAAAATACTTATAACCTTAAAATCTTCTAGTTAAAACTAGCATAAATTTCTAATTCATGATTACTGATGGTACTAGAGGTGTTGTATACAATTTCAAAAATCCAATAAAGATGTGCTTCTGAAACACTTATACTAGAGTTTTTCAAAGAAGGTGTATTACAATAAAAGATGTTAAAATACCTTATTACTTTGGAGAGACAAACGTTTTCATCTGAGGAATTAAAAGACTTAACTTTAGATATTCTGTTGTTTTGAGATACTAAGACTTTCATCACGGGCAACCTGAGCAGTTGAGATGAGTTGTACTAATTGATACATACTTAGTGTTGAAGGATTTTTCAGGCTGATTATCATTCATAATATGCACAATTCATCTCATTCTTAAAGTCAGTAACTTGATAACTAAATCACATAAGCAAGGTATAAAGGAATATAGATATTGTTTGTTTTATGACTAAGGGGAAATATGAGTGAAAAACAGTGGAAATATGAGTGTAAAAACATTTATTATATCCATCTTATATTATTCATATAAGTGAGAATTTAGTGTAAGTTAACTCTGTTTTGGATATCATGAAAAGATGCCTAGGAAGGGTTTAAAAGATCTCATTATTTAGTGGCTCACCCTGTAAATACCCCAGTATGAAAGACAAATTAGATGGTCACGCTACTGATAAGTCATTGTCAAGATGTGGACTCTGGGGACATTATATCCCTATTTGTGAGATTATTTAGTGGTTAATGATGCTGATTCCTTTTTGCTAGTTGAGGAGGGCATAACAATTTTGTCTTGGGGTTTAAAAGTTAGCTATAAAACAAGTTATGAAGTCATCACTCAGATGTTATTCCTGTTTGAGATTCCAAAAGTTCCTTAGATTGCTTCAAGTGAGTGGGCTCAGAAGAGACCTCGTTATGCATCAAAAGCAAAAATTCATAAAGCCTGCGTTAATGTAGGTGACTGTTGATGGAGACATTGGACCAGAAACTATTTCTGTTGCCTTTTAATCTTCAACCTAAAATGCTTTTTCCTCTTTCTTCTTCCTATAGAGTTATCAATTGTTGGTTCTTCAGAACACTGTTGAAGTGGCTCAGTTTATCAATAACAATCCGGAATTTTTACAACTGGCTGAGTCATTCTGGAAGGAATTCTCTTACCTTCCCTCTCTGTATGACTACAGCGCCTACCGAAGACTGATTGACCAGTATGGGACACATTATCTACAGTCTGGGTCCTTAGGAGGAGAATACAAAGTGATCTTTCATATGGACTCAGAAAAAGTCAAAAACTTTGGTAGAGTATTAAAAACATTGCTATATATAAGCATTGCAAGGATTTTAATGGGGGAATAACCTGTAGTTAACATAAACTTTAGAGCTTTAAAATAGAACAAATAGTGGTTAAATTGCAAAGGAATCCAAAATTGTATGAGTCCGTTATACTCTACACAAAAATCTTCCAGGCCTTAAGAAAAAGCTTATTTACTCTTTTGGTTAGTATCCTGAAATGAGAGTTAAGTCATTATCATTGTTGTTATCTCTAGAGGGTGTTGATTGGATTTTTATCATACTTTTTGATCTCCCCATTTCTCAGATTAAGTAATATGCCTCGAGGAAAACTGATGAGGATTTTACTAATATTGCAGAAATCAAAATGTTTCAATGAAGTATTTCTTTTTAATTTGCCTCTGTTCTTTACCACTCACACGCCTTTAAAAACAAATCTGCTCTGAATATCACATTTGCTTACTTCCTAAGACTTGTGACAATAGCTCAAGTTTATTGACTCCTTCTCAGCAGGTGAGCTGTCTGTGTCAGCAATGAGCCTCACTGCTACTCAGTGAGATGTCCACTATGGCTGCTGCCCCACAGACTGAGAAATGGAGACTCAGTGCTGTGAAGAGACTCATCTCAGGGCATACGGATTGTAAGGAGGGCTAGCCGGCTCCAGCATGAGCTTAGCTTTATCCTTATGTTCTGTTGTTGCTGGAACCGCCTGATTCTTGTTAGAAACTGGGCACGATACTGAGTTCATGCTTGGTTGATCCACGGTGAGAGGATGTTCCTCACCATGCCATGTTGGAGGAGCACGTGAGTCTTAGGATCCACTCCTCCTCTCCAAAGACCTTTTGGCCCTGGCTTATTTATGGGCCAAGTCCAAACTTCTTCCCAGTTTTGTCCTGAAGCTCATGGCCACACTTGCTTCTCTATCCCAATTCACCTCTTCAGCGCTTTGTTCTTCAGTCAACACTTTCTTGCCACTTTGGAGGAGAGTAAGACTTTTCAGATGAGATTCAGAGGAGGAATATAGCCTTCTCTTGTGGGTAAACCACAATATTTTCTGTTTACATTGACTATTTTCCCACCTTGGGCTTAATTTTTTTTTTTTTTTTTTTTTTTTTTACCAATTATGGTTCAATTAGAATGTTAACTTCTCCAACCTCAATAGATTGGAAATGAATGCACAAGTGTAGGTTTTTGTATCAACAACAGAGGCAATATTTCTTTGGGGAATTAATCCAGAAAATGGCTTGATCTAAACTCAGTTTCATGATCATTTTTTTTTCCTTTAACACTTAAAAGAAATGAAGAGGATTTTTTAAAAAGCCTTCTGAGTTGTTAAAAATTATGAGTAAAAATTTTATTTGAGTAGTTTCTGTTCTTCCCAAAAGTTTCAATTGAAATTAATCAAGGCTCCTGGGATATGATACACACAAGTGTTCTTTAAGAAATATTGAGTTTATTATAATATTGTTAGTAAAATTATATTAAAATGTATTTCTACTCTTTATTATTTTCTATCCTCTTTTTTAAAATTACATTGGCAAAATTCCAGTTGATAATGAGTAGAAATTATAACCAACTAAGATGTCATTGGAAGAAAATGTAGAAACCAGAGATGTTAAAGATGGAGAGACTGAGGCACTAGAACTAGAGTTTTAGGAATTAATTATTATAGAACCAGAACCCAGTTTTTGGTGTCTCCAGTAGGTGGGCTGGAGGCCACTGCATATTAACTTTTATCTATTTGCCTTGTGTCTGAGAAGCTGACTGTGGTTGGGTGAAAGATATCAAACTTTGGGGTGTTCAATTTTAGTTCCCTCCCACTGTTTCGTATAGAAATCATCCATGTAACCTCACCCTCTGGTCAAAGATATTAGAAGCTAATATCAGCTGAATCATTTGAAAGTGAGACAGACGCTTGATGCCTTATCCCTAAATATATGCATGTACCTTATTTTGTTTATAACAAAGATCAAAAATTGCTTTTTCTGACCCTTGATCCTTCTAGAGCACTTGAAAATATACACATCATATCAGTTTTGATTATATGGCCACAGTGGTAGGAAACAACCTCTTCTCCCACTCTCACATCTGGCATCTCAAAGATTTTCAATAAATGTGGAAATTAAGCACGTTTAAAATTTTTCCCTCCAGATTTCCATTCAGAGGACAAGAGGAAATGTGCTTCCTCACATTTCCGGTTTTTGTTTACATCATCAAAACAAAAATGCACAACGATGGAAGAGGCCTTAAAATCGGTTTCAGGTAAATGAGAAGGGGGTCATTTTCAACACAAGTTTACCTCCATCCCCTTATGGTTAATTCGTGGTCTCCCAGGACTTTGATTTCAGCAGGCATTCTATTTCGCGTTTTTCAAATACTTGGCTATTTTGGCTGTGATCTCTCTGTCGGGTGTCATGGACATCCATCTGCATCCATGCGTCCATCCATCATGCAGAACAGAAGGTTCACTGGTATGTCCTGTGCTCCGTAACTGTGTCCTCCGTGCACACCACCACTGTCTCCTGCGAGGATGGCTGGCAAACCAGTCTAGAAAAATGACACCGAAAGGGGAAGCCCCAGTCTCGCTCTGTAACATGGATGCTCAGTGCAGGCAAAGACTTTGGTGCATGGTGGTGGTGGTGATGGTGGTGGCAGAGTAGGGGAGGCAGTGTGTTAGTCTTTGAGTGGTTGAGAAAGAAACTGGAAGGGTAAGCTGATTTAGACTGTCTAGACACTGTGTCAGGGAGTCTGGGTTTCATCCTGACGGTGAGCGATGCTGTTAAAAGATTCAATACAGGGAGCGAATAAATGAAAGATGACAAATATAAAGTTGTAGTGAAACAAGAGGGATTGAAAGGGAATAATCTGATAGGATAAAAACCAGAAGAGATGAGTAAAATGGAAGTTAGAGGAGAAGAAGCTGATAGCGAGAAGTGCTAGACTGAAGTTAAGTAAGACAATGTCGGAAGATTCTTTATTGGATTTGGTGTTAAGATTTAATTGCCTAACACGAAGAGATTTTTAGTGTGCAGGGACGGAAATGAGACTGTGCCGGGAAATGTGTAAGGCCATGGAGTGATACTGGGGCTCAAGTTCTCTTGGGATGATGGCAGAAATTGGGATGAAGGAGAAGACTGATGCAGGTGCTAAGGTCCTCATCAAGGAAGTGAGGCTTCTTTAGCAGATAAATGCAAGGAGGAGAGAGACACTGTTAAGCCAGGCTTTAATTCCTCATTTACTTACTGTATTCATCAACTATTTATGGAACCTATAGTGTCTGAAGAAATTGTTCGAGGCACTGGTGAGGCAGGTTTTAAATTTGTAAAATTGGATGAAATTATAAAATTTGATTAAAAAAAGGAAATGAAACTCAAGCTCTGATCAGCAAGTTAGGAATTTCTAGTCACGATCGGTGTAGAACCAGCTACACATGGAGATGAAAATATTTCTGAAATTATAAGGCACAGATATGAAAAAAAGGGATTTGATTAGTATTTGAGTTTTTAAAAACACTTTCTATGTGTTAATGTATCCCTGTTAATTAAAAGCATTTTGTTTACTATAGTATTCCAGATGCAATGAACTTTCCCTCCCAACATTTTCTTATGAGAAATTTCTAACACACAGAAATGTTGAAAGAACATAGCAATAAACACCCATGTACCCATCCCTTATCAGTTCAGTTCAGTTCATACATCCCTTATATGTAATAATTATTTTGATATGTTTACATATATATCTACGTATAGTATTTATAATGTTGACTGTTTAGCAATACAAGAGTATGTATTTAAAATATTTGTACTATTTGCTGAATCACTTGGAAGTTTCAAACAACATAATGTTTCATCCCTACGTATATACATGTATTTTCTAAGAAGCAAGACAATCGCCTGTATAACAAATATTCTTATTACAATAAGAACGTTAAGAATATAAGTAATAATCTCTTAATAATCATCTACTGTTAGGTAATGATTGTGTCTGTTTTATTTTTTCTCTTAATAGATATTGTTTTTAGAGTAATTAAGTACAGAGAGTCCCTATATTCCCAACCACAGGTACAGCCTCCTCCACTATCAATATCCAGGCCACAGAGGTCCATTTGTTACAACTGATGAACCCATACTGACACAGAATAATCACTCAGAGTCCATAGTTTACATGAGGGTTCTGTATATTCAGTGGGTTTGAAGAAACACTTAATGACATGTAAATATTATAGTGGGCTTCCCTGATGACTCAGTGGTAAACAATCTCCCTGCCAATGCAAGAGATGTAGGTTCCATCCCTGGATCGGGAAGATCCCCTGGAGTAGGAAATGGCAACCCACTTCAGTGTATTTGCCTGGGAAATCCCATGAACAGAGGAGACTGATGGGCTGCAGTCCATGGGATTGAAAAAGAGTCAGACATGACTTAGCAACTCAACAACAATCCATTATAGTTCCGTATACAGCCATTTCACTGCTCTAGAAGCCCTTTAAAGATCTTAAAAACCCACTAAAAATCCCTCCTACTTGGCAACCACAGGTATTTTTACTGTCTCCATAGTTTTTCCTTTCCCAGAATGTCATACAATTAAATGGATTGTGTTAAAATACTTGATAGACTTTCAATTTCATTTTCTCATTCTCATTTCATTTGTACATCTGAATTGATTTGGTTTTCCCTTGAGTAGAAAATGAGGGCACTTTGTTGCGAGGGGTCCCATTTGTCAGAGGAGGACGTCCTGGCTTCTCAGCTGGCCTTAGTTACCTGGAGCTGAACAATCCTGCTGGAAACAAACGTCGATATTCTCAGTGGGCAGGATCTGTAACTGATCTTCCTGAAGTCATAAAACAAAAGGTATGTGATGTTCAGTGCTATATGTCGGCCTGGATGGGAGGGGAGTTTGGGGGAGAATGGAAACTTGTTTATGTATGGCTGAGTCCCTTTGCTGTCCATCTGAAACTGTTACAACATTGTTAATCAGCTGTACTCCAATAAAAAAAATTAAAAAAAAAAAAGGAAGAAGAAAGCACTGGAAAGCAGTCATGTTTATTTGCACTGGAAAAGTGAGATTAAATCAAGGTGGTTAAACAGAGAAGGCTGTAATTAGCGTTTTCCGTATCCCAATTATGGTTTGTATAGTGAAATGAATGCATACATAATAGGAAACAGAAGGTTCATTATCTTGTATGTCCATATTTCAGTTGTAAAGGTTAAATGTCTTGTAAATCCCAAGAGAAATTAATGCTAAAATTTGCATTTCTAGCATTTGACCTAAATTTGGTTATGCTTTCCTGGTCCCTGATTCAGAGGAGTTACAGATTCTTTCAATAGGAAGGTACTTAGGCTTGTCTAGTATTACGTTTGGCAGATCATCTTTCTTCCTGTGCCCATGGTTTATCGGTTCCAGGAGTCATGCAGGTTAGTTCTGAAAAGATAAAATCAATTTGGCTGGCAGAATTTTAGGATGTTTTATTGGTACAGTCAGTTCTTGTATAACACAACATATGTGTTCCTAAAAATCAGAGTTAGGCAAAACTGCAATAAAGACCACCGGGCTTATGGGGAAAATGGTGTTAGGAACACAACACACAAAAACTTGATCTGTGACACTCATTAAAAAAAAAAAAAGACAGGCACCAATAAAAACAGCTTCAGACTTATACATGTTAACTTGCTAAGAAATGCATGCTGCTGCTGCTGCTGCTGCTAAGTCGCTTCAGTCGTGTCCGACTCTGTGTGACCCCATAGATGGGAGCCCACCAAGCTCCCCCATCCCTGGAATTCTCCAGGCAAGAACACTGGAGAGGGTTGGCATTTCCTTCTTCAATGCATGAGTCTACAACAAATGTGGTGCATCATCTTGAAGAGAACTTGAATCTTGCAAGGGTGGAAATGTGTGGTCTTCAAAATAATCTTTTAGTAACTAGAAAATGAAGGTCCTATTGGTTTTAAAAAAAATTGTATGCATTCACACAAAATGCAAAAAAATATTCCTTCCTTATCTGGTTCTAGTTTTCCCTAGGTTTGTCTTGTAAAGAAAGTGGGCTGCTTTCTTTTTTCATTTGAAAAAGAAATAGTTGGAATGAAGATGAGTGGCTTTTGATTTTATTTTAATGGGGTTGAGCCAAAATGCTGAAGGGAAAATCTTCTTACTAAAACTCTGATTACTGACCATGTGATGTCTTTATCTGTGTAGCTAACACCTTTGTATGAACTGGTCAAGGAAGTTCCCTGTGCCTCTGTGAAAAAGCTATACCTGAAACGGGCCATCGAGGAGTACCTGGATGAATTTGACCCCTGCCATTGCCGGCCTTGTCAAAATGGTGGCATGGCCACTGTTCAGGGAAGCCAGTGCCGGTGCTACTGCAAACCAAACACGTTTGGCGTGGCGTGTGAGCAAGGAGTCCTCTTAGGGGATCAAGCAGGTCAGTGTGCTGCGTTTACGGTGGCCACTTTCCCCCTGGCCTCTGAGATTGTGCTTCTTCATGTATGGATGTAGGGAGAAGTCTCATCAGGCTTTGAATCTGACTCTCCCTCTCTGTTCCACCTCTGGATTGTAGCTACCGGGGTCAGGGCCCTTTGCTGTCTCACTGATTTCCCCATCTGAACTAACCAGAAGTGTTAGTTGCTTCAGTTGTGTCTGATTCTTTGTGATCCCGTGGACTGTAGCCTGCCGGGCTCCTCTGTCCGTGGGATTCTCCAGGCAAGAATTCTGGAGTGGCTTGCCAATTCCCTTCTCCAGGGGATCTTCCTGACCCAGGGAATGAACCCGCATCTTCTGCATTGCAGGCAGAGTCTTTACCATCTGAGCCACCAGGGAAGCCGCTGAACTAACAGACCTGCCTTCAATCCTCCACTCTCCATTAGAATAACAGATTTATTGCCTGAAACATGTTCCATCCTTCCATGGTCATCTCAGGAAAGTTTTGTCTTAACTTAGGTCTACAGAGCTTTCATCTGCACTGACTAACTTTTCCGGTGGCAAGCCTTTGGAAACACCACTGATTTTATTTTCCATTTTGTCCCACCAATTAATCATTCATTCACAAATATTTGTTGAACAACAGCTGTGTACTCAACGGAGCATTTGGTGGTTTAAGTATTTAGCACATGAAGTTGACTTTATGAGTAGGCAAAGTATGAGACGATTTGTGTATATTTATTTTTACATTTATTTATGTGGCTCTTTCATCTCAAAACTCATTTCTTAAGGTTAGAACTGTTTGCTTCCTTTATTCCTGGAGCCTGACATAGGGCTTGATTCATAAAGTCACTTAATAAATAAATGTTTGATAAATGAAAGAATAGGTGACTAAACCATGGTTGCTTATAGACAAACATCAAGAAAGCACCTTTGCCTCCTAATGTCTTCCCAAATGACCAGTCCTGATAAATTAAAATACCATCTCTGTGATTCATTCCTTTGAAGGGTTCATTTACAGCTATTTAACTGGAAGCTCCCCCTGCTGGTGAGGAATGGAGTAGAAATCATAAAACATCAAGCTCTTATTACCTGCTAATACTGATGGCTCAGATGGTAAAGAATCTGCCTGGAATGCGGAAAACTGGGCTCAATCCCTGGGTTGGGAAGGATGAGGGCACGGTGAACCCTGGATGAGGGCATGGCAACCCATTCTAGTATTCTTGCCTGGAGAATCCCCATGGACTGAGGAGACTGGCAGGCTACAGTCCATGGGGTCGCAAAGAGTCGGACATGACTGAGCGACTAAGCACACACATACACACAACTCAGTTTCTAATTGTGGAAGAAAGAGTAAGGAAGACTGGGGAAAATTATTATACAAATTATTTTAGTTTCGGTGTGCACAATACTGAAGAGTGAGTGTTGGGGGAGAGAGGGGAAGAGGGATGTAGGCTGTGCAGTAGAAATAGCTGCTGCTGCTGCTGCTAAGTCACTTCAGTCGTGTCCAACTCTGTGCGACCCCATAGACGGCAGCACACCAGGCTCCCCTGTCCCTGGGATTCTCCAGGCAAGAACACTGGAGTGGGTTGCCATTTCTTTCTCCAGTGCACGAAAGTGAAAAGTGAAAGTGAAGTTGCTCATTCGTGTCCGACTCTTAGTGACCCCATGGACTGAAGCCTGCCAGGCTCCTCCGTCCACGAGATTTTCCAGGCAAAAGAGTGCTGAAGTGGGGTGCCATTGTCTTCTCCAATAGAAATAGCTAAGGAGCAGTAAACATCCTCTTCTATTAGCAGAAAATAATGCTTTGAGGGAATGGTCCCTGAGGTTAGTTCCTAACTAGGAAAGCAAAGTTCTTAATATATGCTTCAAATTCTCTCTTACCTCCCCCAAGGAACATGAAGGGGAAAATACTAAAAACTGTGAGACAGGAACCAGCCCTGAGGTGGAAGGTGGCCAGGGTGAGTGAGGAGGTACCTGCAGGTTAAGTAGGATGCTGACAGGAGGCAGACACATTTCTCCTACTTGTATATTTCCTCATGTTATACAGCTCCAACCCTAGGGTGGGCAACCTGGATACCCAATAAACTATGTTCTTCCGAGGCCCAATCACTGCTTTAACAATAGGACCTTGTGTGCCATTATTGAGAGACTGTGAGGTGATAAAAAAAATGAGCCTGGATTCAGCTGTAAGAGCGAGGTACAGTCGGGATGTGGCACCTGGCTGACAGTACAGCACTGGACAGAGCATTTAAAGGTTTGGTTTTGGATTCCACGCCTATCAAATGAAAATGTAAACAGACCTCTTGGCCACCTCCATTCATTCTTGCGAGGAGTAAATGAATGAAAAAATGCACGTGGAAGTGCTTTGAAAATAATACACAAATTTAAGATATTGTTGCAAGAAATTTGTTAATGCAGTCTTAATATGGACAGTCCTAGATGGTGTGCAGGCACAGTCTGGCCATTGTGGAAGACCTCAGTGAACAGAGTGAAGGGAGTACACGCCGATGGTCCCCTCCCTCAATAACCACTTAGCAGAAGGCTTAGTATTAAGCTCAGAAATCTTTCTCTCCAAGTGCTCTCCAAAAAATCTCTCTTTATTTGCAGGAGGGGTGGATGGAGGGTGGAACTGCTGGTCCTCTTGGGGTCCCTGTGTTCAAGGGAAGAAAACAAGAAGCCGAGAATGCAATAACCCACCTCCCAGGGTGGGTGGGAAATCCTGCATTGGAGAAACCTCAGAAACCAGGCAATGCGAAGACGAGGAGCTGGAGCATTTGCGGTAATGGAGTCCAGGCCTCACGGCAGTTACATAAAACTCAATGCCCTCTGCAGAAGCATGGAGTACATGATGGCTGCTGTTGAAACATTTAAACCCTACATGATTTTATCAGGGAGTGCTTGGTTTTTAACGCTGGGATCAGCTGAGCGGGAGAGGCATGTGGGAAGTAAGAACTGCTGAGAGTGCCTTGACATCTAGATGCCGTTCCTCGATTCTTTGGCCTAGAGGTGCTCAAGTCGCTCAGTTGTGTCTGATTCTTTGCAGCCTCATGCACTGTAGCCCTCTGCCCGTGGGGATTCTCCAGGCAAGAACACTGGAGTGTGTGGCCGTGTCCTCCTCCAGGGGATCTTCCCGACCCAGGGACTGAACCTGCACCTCTTAGATCTCCTGCATTGGCAGGCAGGTTCTTTGCCACTAGTGCCACCTGGGAAGTCAGCTGGCAAACATATGAAATCTGGAAGGAGGAGAAAGCTGCATTCAGGGCACAGATTTCTGGGAAGATGAGGATCTCTGAGGGAGCCTTGGCCCCAGCGGGTGAGAATCTAGTCCTGGTATTTTTTCCTTTCCTTTTTTTCCCCAGTAGACATAAAGCTGGATGGACAGGAGCCTCCTAAGGAAGCTCTGAGAGAATTCTCACTCTTCTTGGTGCTCAGGAGTGAGAAAATATCCTCTTCCTCCTTAGTACAAAAGGGGAAACTATGTTTACTGCTTCACATTTCTGAGTTTCCTCAGTTGTGACAAGAATATAAGGAACTTAACTCAGAAGGAGGTGACATTCAGAGGCTCTTTGTAAGACTTCCCTTCAGACTTCATGTTCCTGGAGTGGAGTTAATACTGGTGAAAGAGTGACCTCAGAGGCACCACTGATAATCATCGCCTGATGATGGATGTCACTGTTACCATGATTATGATGCCGAAAACTCGGCCTCTCTGTGCCAATGCCGAATTAAATCTTGCAGACAGTGTTTTGGGTGAAGTAGAAAAGGATAGCTTCATTACTGTGCCAGGCAAAGGAGGACATAGCAGGCTCCTGCCTCAAGAAACCATGTGTCTCAAGCCCAGAGGATCTGCTGAGGGGGTTTGATAACAAACGTCCAAGGGTGGGGTCTCTGACAAGATCAGGGTGTGTACTTTGCTTGCAAACTCTACATCTCCTCTCAGGTGATGGGTCTCCTTGTCTTGCCTCAGCTGTTTTCTTGGTTGCTTCTCCCTTGATTAGCAACTATTTAAATTTGCCCTTAGGGAAGGTCATGGAGGCTGAAGTCTTGCTTATAAGAATCAGAGGACAAAAATAGGCCTCCCTGCCTGGGAGCCCCACAGGGACCTGTTTGTATTCAATTATTTTGAGCCCCGCTAGAGATTGCCTTGTGAGAGGTAGAAAGAGCCTAAGTTCAAGGAGCCTACCGAGGCTGAGGTGGGTGCATGGCATCAATGGGCATGAGTTTGAGCAAACCTCGGGAGATGGTGAGGGACAGGGAAGCCTGGCATGCTACAGTCCATGGAGTTGCAGAGAGTCTGACATGACTGAGCGATTGAACAACAACTGACTAGATGAGAATCTAGTCCTGGTATTTTTTCCTTTATAACCTTGGACAAGTTACTCAGACTTTCTGAGACTTTCCCCACATATCTCAGGGGGTTACTGTGCGTGTGAATTAAGCTGAGGCACTTTTGTAGAACATCTACCATGGTGCTTCGCACATAGTGAGCGCTCAGTCAAAAGTGGTTATTTTGTGTTCTCTCTCTTCCATGATCATGAACTTGAATTACCTTATTTTCAACAGAGAATTAATTTAAAGTATTTAAAAAGTATTTAAGAGTTTAAAAGTGTTTAAGTATTTGAACACTTTAAAAGTATTTAAGTATTTAAAAGTGTTTATTTAAGAGACAGACAGTAGGAGAAAAGGCAGTGTTAGATGGATGTCCTCTAGAAGTCATATAAGGATGTGTGTTGTCCAATCACTTTTCTTTCTTTCTTTTTTCTTTATGCTTATTTTCTGCACTACTGACCTGGTTGTTATCTTTTGGAAGCTCAAGTCTGTGTTTGTGTCGTGGATGTGATCAGATATTTGGTTCTGAGAATGGCAAAAACATCACATCACATGATGGAGTCTCTTCAGATGCAAATGAAACATTCACTGTAGGGTAAAATATTTATTTACAGTAGAAAATCCATCACATTAATTACGTTTTATTTCCTTTTCCTTTCAGATTGCTCGAGCCACACTGTTTTCCCTTGTCTTTGGTTCCAACAAAATTCTGCTCATCACCTCCTGCCTTGAAGGACGGATTTGTTCAAGTTGGTTATGAAAGAGATTTTTTTCTTTACATATCCTCTTTGCTCCAAGTTCTAGCTCTCTACTGATGTCCATAATCTATTTCCTCCTCCTGTGATGAAGCAGTGCTAAAAACGTTTTATGTGTGCATTTTAGCTTTTAATCAGCGAGGGCTTTAGTTTGTGACTTTTCTTCTTTGGCCCAAGGTGATTAGAATTCTGCAGAAGTCAGTGTATCTCCTATGGTAAGGGAAATCAATATCACCACCCAATGAATTAGAAATGTAATCATGCCAGAGGGCTGCTAAACATTTCTATTCTGAACATGAAAGTAGGAATCTATAAGCAAGGTTTTCAGTATAAGAACTTTCCATATGTCTTCCATTGAAAGCAGTCGTTTAAAGTTTTTCATAACTACCAGGGCCAAGGTGAAGCATTCCCTTTATTCCAGGAGCCAGTGAGACATTTAGCCAGTGTCTGGTGAGATATGGGTCATTGTACTTTGAGCAATTTTCTTGTTCAGGAAGGAACAGGAGTCATCTGCCACTGTCATTTGGGAAAACTTTCTTGCCTTTGGGACCATATTAATTTGTGCTCTTCTCACTCCCTGTTGTGATGAAACTTTGGCTCCAAACCCCAGTAAGTGTCTCTTTGTGCTCACGTAGGAGTTACTGTTCATCAGGATTTTCTCAATGCCACCAGCCGCGCTTGCTCCATGACAGTTTCTGTCTCTCAAATGCCAGGCCCTTGAACATATACTCACTGAGTGTCTGCTGAAATGTCCCCAGATGCAGGTACTATGTGCTGTCTTCAGCTGCAGTGCATGTGGTGGCCTGTAAAGACTGGAGTTTCTAAATACTCTTGTGGACTGGCTACCTCACAGGCACCCAGGGAACTGAACAATGGATTATTACTTGACCTTTCTTCTCCCCCTCCTCATTGTTTAAGTTTGGGATAGAGCCTGAGAATCTTTTTTCTTTGTTTTAAAATTGCTGCTAGTGATTCTGACAGAGATGGCCAGGTTTAGACACTGTTGAGTTAGACTTTCTCAAATAGAGGTCCCTTCTGCATGAAAAAGGTTTAGGGACTACAACAAAAGCAGATTAAATATCTTTCCCCATTTTCTGCAAATCTCAATGCCAATCTGGGTGCTGTGTTTCCTACCAACTCCCATAATGGAGCCAGAATGGATCAGGATGAGTAAGACTTTGAGAAGCAGGCTCCATAGAATTTTGTTCTAATGCCAACAGCAGAGCTGTTCCAGCTGCAAGTCTTCTTCCAGGCAGGTTTTCTTCACCATCCCCTTGAGTAGCAGAGAACTAAAAGGATAAGGAAAGGCACTAATAGAGAAACCAAACAAGCATGATGATTCCCTCAAGACTCAGACTTCAGATTCTTCCTTGCTTCACCATGAAATCTCACCTCTTGGCATTATAGGCTAATGACGTGTCCTTAAATCTGACTCAGCTCCATCAACACTTCCCTTACATGATGGGGCAGGAGAAGGGGGTGGGCAAAGAGCAATGTTATGCTTCTCTTAAAAGTCATCAGTGGGAAACCCAGACTTCCATGAACATGTTGATAAGATGTAAACATTTCTCCCTGTTCCATAATGGCTTTTGTTGGGTGTGATTGCCAGTGGACAGCCCATAACACCTCACCAGGAAGAGCTGACTGACAAAGACATTTCTAAAATCTGATAACAGACTTTCCTAAAAGTAAAAGAGAAGTTACTTGGGCAGTATCCACTAAAATAATTTTGATAAAATGTTTAGTACAGTGCTTCATTTGGGAGCAGTCAATAAATTATAGTACAGTGTCATTAATATCTTTATTTTAATTAATGATGGTATCAGTCAGTTCAGTCAGTTCAGTCGCTCAGTTGTGTCCGACTGTTTGCGACCCCATGAATCACAACATGCCAGGCCTCCCTAGTGGAAGAGATGGAATTCAAGTTGAGCTATTTCAAATCCTGAAAGATGATGCTGTGAAAGTGCTGCCTCAATATGCCAGCAAATTTGGAAAACTCAGCAGAGGCCACAGGACTGGAAAAGGTCAGTTTTCATCCCAATCCCAAAGAAAGGCAATGCCAAAGCATGATCAAACTACTGCGCAATTGCACTCATCTCACATGCTAGTAAAGTAATGCTCAAAATTCTCCAAGCCAGGCTTCAGCAATATGTGAACCGTGAACTTTCAGATGTTCAAGCTGGTTTTAGAAAAGGCAAAGGAAGCAGAGATCAAATTGCCAGTATCCTCCGGATCATTGAGAGAGCAAGAGAATTCCAGAAAAACATCTATTTCTGCTTTATTGACTATGCTAAAGCCTTTGACTGTGTGGTCACAGTAAATTGTGGAATATTCTGAGAGAAATGGGAATACCAGGCCATCTGACCTGCCTCTTGAGAAATCTTTATGCAGGTCAGGAAGCAACAGTTAGAACTGGACATGGAACNTACTGACCTGGGGAGTTCCTCTTTCAGTATCCTATCATTTTGCCTTTTCATACTGTTCATGGGGTTCTCAAGGCAAGAATACTGAAGTGGTTTGCCATTCCCTTCTCCAGTGGACCACATTCTGTCAGACCTCTCCACCATGACCTGCCCGTCTTGGGTGGCCCCACGGACATGGCTTAGTGATGATGGTATCAGTGTTGTTAATTAGGACCGTACAGGAAAAAATGATTTTATGGACAGTTTTCAAGTAAGCTATTTGAATGTAGGTTGCTTAATGATTACAGAAGTCATGGTTTATAGACTAAATATATCTAATGAAACAATTTATTAATGCAAAAGAGATGTATTCTTCCTCTCTCCATCTTTTATTTCTATTTAGGATGAAGGTGCCACATTTCCTGTTGGGAAAAACATAATGTATACTTGCAATGAAGGATACTCTCTGGTTGGAGACCCTGTGGCAAGATGTGGAGAAGATTTGCAATGGCTTGTTGGGAAAATGCATTGTCAGAGTGAGTGGCCTTGGTTGCGACATTTCATTTAAGATGAGTGGAAGGGAATAAATCAGAATAAATAGCTACTCATCATATGCTCCTGTCTTTATCTTTTTTTTTTTTCCTGAAAGGCTCATATGATTCCAATCAGGTTTCAGGAGTACCTTGAAAAAATCCTCAGCTTTCTGTAGTTGCTAGTGGTCCTGTTAGATGAGGCACATTTTACTACATTTTTATTCCTTTTTTTTTTTTTAACTCTTTTTTCACTGTACCACATGGCATGTGGGATCTAATCCAGTATCCCTTGCATTGGAAGCATGTGACTACTGGAATTTTAACTACTGAACCACCAGAGAAATCCTAATTGCAATTTTAAAATTTCTGGGGTAAATCAGAATAGGTCAGGGAGCTCAGTTCTAGCCAGTTCTCAGTTCTAGTCAAGACATTCTTCAGAGTTCAGTTAGCAGGGCTGTACTACAATCTACTTCCTCAAGATGCTTTGGATCCTAGTCTGTTTAGATGTGGGCATCTGAGGAAGTGCTTCCGTATGTCGTATCCCCCTAACACCGTTCTCGGGTTTCCATCTCAGCTGTACTACAACATAAGATTCTGCAGCAGATGGACAGACAGCACTACTGGGATGTATTTTTCCTATATTGATTCTTCTGTGCTGTGTGAGGAAAGTCTGAGTGCACACATATACATTTTACTCTCTTGGGTACATACCTATTAGTGAAATACCTGAGTTGTCAGGTGCACGTACGTTTAGATTTGGTATGCTACCAGTTTTGGTGAAGAATCCACTTGCAGGGCAGGAGACCGCTTGCAATGCAGGTGATGCGAATTCAATCCTTGGGTTGGAAAGATCCCCTGGAGAAGGAAACGACAACACACTCCAGTATTCTTGCCTGGGAAATCCTGTGGATACAGGATCCTGGTGGATTACAGTCCATGGGGTTGCAAGAGTTGGATATTACTTAGGGACTAAGCCACCACACCAGTTTTCCAAGTGGTTGTACCAATTTACATCTTGGACAGAATCCAAGAAGTCAAGATTGCTCTGTATCCTCACCTACACTTGATAACATCTATCTTTAAATTCTTTTTCTTAGCCATAGTGGTGAATGTGTAACAGTATCTTGGTTTTTAATTTGTGTTTTAAAATTTGTATTTCTTCTGATGATTAATATTGTTAAGCATGTTTTCATATATTTATTGCCATTTGGATACTTTTTTATGATGAAATGGCTGTCTAATCTTTTGGGCATTTTTTTTCTGGTGGTTTGTTAGTCTTTTTCTTAATGACCTGGAAATTCTCCTGTGTTCTTTGTCTCTGTCTCTCCACCCTTGAGTCTTTCAAAAGAAATAGGATATCAATACTACTGAATAGAATGTACTAATAAATATTCTCTAGCTAGGAGTCATAAAGCTAAAAGTCATTTCTTTGAAAAGATTACTTTGCTTTAAGAGCTTCTTTTTCTTTATTGTGTATCTGCCGGTGAGGAATTGTCCCACTCTTTGTTCATCTGAAACATTCTTGTTTTATCTTTACTTTTGATATTTTTACTGGGTAAGAAATTATTGTCTTTAAACCCTTTAAAGATTTTTTTTTTTACATTGCCTTCTGACTTCATTACTTTCTAGTGAGAAGTCAACTTTTAGGTTTATTGTTTCTCCTTTGGAAATCATATACTGTTTTGGTCTAGATGTTTCCAAGAATTTTTTTTTTTTAGAAGCAACTCTACTCTGATGTGCCTAAGTGTGATTTTCTTTGTCCTTGTTGATCTTCAAAGCAGTTTTTAACCTATCCTTTAATGTTTTTTGTCAATTTTCGAAAAGTATTCACCTTTTTCCTTAAATATTGCTGTCTAATTCTTGCCCACTCTCTGCTCATGAGACATAAATGAGACATTTTTTACAATGTATACACATATACATACGTGTATGTGTGTGTGTGTGTGTGTGTGTGTGCGCGCACTACATTTCTTTCTTTTTTTGCTTATTTTGGGACCTTAGTTACTTAAAAGTGAAAATGTTAGTCACTCAGTTGTGTCCGACTCTTTGTGACCCCATGGACTGTAGCCTGCCAGGCTCCTCTGTCCATGGGATTTTCCAGGCAAGAATATTGGAGTGGGTTGCCATTCCCTTCTCCAGGAAATCTTCCTGACCCATGGATCAAACCTGGATCTCTCTCATTGCAGGCAGATTCTTTACCATCTGAAACATCAGGGAAGCCGAAGCCCCTTAGTTCCCTGACCAGGGATCAAATCCAGGCCCACAGCAATGAAAGTGCTGAGTCTCAACCACTGGACCATGAGGGAATGCCCTATATTTCATCAATTACATCAATTTTTCTCTTTCTGTTTCATTATAAGTATGTTCTGTTGTTCTATATTCTAGTTTATTAATTCTCAGTATTCTTGTTATAATCTGCTTTCAAGAACTCTATTGAATTCTTAATTTCATTTTCCAATTCCAGATAAACCATTCTATACTTTCTAATTCTCTGTTGAAACTCTCCCTCTTCTAATTTAATTTTTTCTGACATACTAATCATAGTTATTTCATGGTTTGTGTCTGTTAGTCCCATCATCTGGATCTGCTGTAGATCTGTTTCTATTGTATTTTTGAATATTAGATTAGTTGTGATTGAATGCCAGACTTTATTTATAAAAAAATAAATAATTTGAGACTTTGCATGATGTTATTCTTTTCTAGAAAAAACTTAGCTTTGTTTCTGGCAAGAACAAGGCTGATTTATGTCCAGTTTACCTTTATCCTAGGTTATAACCATTAAGGGATCATAAGGGAAAGTATTGGATTTCTACTGAGGCTCCTGTTTTGTAACAGGACTGGACTTTAATTTTTGATGTCCTAGCCCTGTGAGACTGCTAAAAACTCTCTGTAGCTATTCAGCTTCTGAGCTGCAGCTTTCTCCTTAGTTTAGCAGCCCTTCAGCACAGTAAAAAAAATTTTTTTTTTTCAAATTTACAAATAGCCTCAAGGACAAAAGCATTATCAAATGTTGTAATCACTGCTTTAGACTTTCCTTTTTCTAGAGTCTTATACCTTGGGATTTCCACTGCTCTGATTGTTCTCTGATGCTCTCAGAAATAGTTTTTCTTATAACTTTTACAGCCTTCCTATATGTCTTAGTAGGAGCATTAATGTGAAACTGGCAAATATATCATGGCCAGAAATAAACAGTTCTGATGCTAGGTTATTGGCTATTTGAAGGCAGAGTATGTGATCAATATTTTGTGTCCATAGCAGCATTCAACATACTTGGCCAAATGTAGGCCTGCAATAAATGCTGATTTTGAATGAATGAATGGATTTTCTGATAAAAATGGTGCAGAAATAGAGCAGGAGTTTGTAGGATATTATCCAAAATCCCACTAGAAAGATTTTTTTTTAAGTCATGAATTCTGACTTGCTTTGTACCATTATGCATGTTTTTCATTGTTTTCGNAAGCATGTGACTACTGGAATTTTAACTACTGAACCACCAGAGAAATCCTAATTGCAATTTTAAAATTTCTGGGGTAAATCAGAATAGGTCAGGGAGCTCAGTTCTAGCCAGTTCTCAGTTCTAGTCAAGACATTCTTCAGAGTTCAGTTAGCAGGGCTGTACTACAATCTACTTCCTCAAGATGCTTTGGATCCTAGTCTGTTTAGATGTGGGCATCTGAGGAAGTGCTTCCGTATGTCGTATCCCCCTAACACCGTTCTCGGGTTTCCATCTCAGCTGTACTACAACATAAGATTCTGCAGCAGATGGACAGACAGCACTACTGGGATGTATTTTTCCTATATTGATTCTTCTGTGCTGTGTGAGGAAAGTCTGAGTGCACACATATACATTTTACTCTCTTGGGTACATACCTATTAGTGAAATACCTGAGTTGTCAGGTGCACGTACGTTTAGATTTGGTATGCTACCAGTTTTGGTGAAGAATCCACTTGCAGGGCAGGAGACCGCTTGCAATGCAGGTGATGCGA
Organism: Neotragus moschatus; assembly: GCA_006410615.1. Lineage (NCBI taxonomy): Eukaryota > Metazoa > Chordata > Mammalia > Artiodactyla > Bovidae > Neotragus > Neotragus moschatus. The sequence continues at coordinate 1,785,371 of SJYA01002617.1, read as the reverse complement.
ATTCAATCCTTGGGTTGGAAAGATCCCCTGGAGAAGGAAACGACAACACACTCCAGTATTCTTGCCTGGGAAATCCTGTGGATACAGGATCCTGGTGGATTACAGTCCATGGGGTTGCAAGAGTTGGATATTACTTAGGGACTAAGCCACCACACCAGTTTTCCAAGTGGTTGTACCAATTTACATCTTGGACAGAATCCAAGAAGTCAAGATTGCTCTGTATCCTCACCTACACTTGATAACATCTATCTTTAAATTCTTTTTCTTAGCCATAGTGGTGAATGTGTAACAGTATCTTGGTTTTTAATTTGTGTTTTAAAATTTGTATTTCTTCTGATGATTAATATTGTTAAGCATGTTTTCATATATTTATTGCCATTTGGATACTTTTTTATGATGAAATGGCTGTCTAATCTTTTGGGCATTTTTTTTCTGGTGGTTTGTTAGTCTTTTTCTTAATGACCTGGAAATTCTCCTGTGTTCTTTGTCTCTGTCTCTCCACCCTTGAGTCTTTCAAAAGAAATAGGATATCAATACTACTGAATAGAATGTACTAATAAATATTCTCTAGCTAGGAGTCATAAAGCTAAAAGTCATTTCTTTGAAAAGATTACTTTGCTTTAAGAGCTTCTTTTTCTTTATTGTGTATCTGCCGGTGAGGAATTGTCCCACTCTTTGTTCATCTGAAACATTCTTGTTTTATCTTTACTTTTGATATTTTTACTGGGTAAGAAATTATTGTCTTTAAACCCTTTAAAGATTTTTTTTTTTACATTGCCTTCTGACTTCATTACTTTCTAGTGAGAAGTCAACTTTTAGGTTTATTGTTTCTCCTTTGGAAATCATATACTGTTTTGGTCTAGATGTTTCCAAGAATTTTTTTTTTTTAGAAGCAACTCTACTCTGATGTGCCTAAGTGTGATTTTCTTTGTCCTTGTTGATCTTCAAAGCAGTTTTTAACCTATCCTTTAATGTTTTTTGTCAATTTTCGAAAAGTATTCACCTTTTTCCTTAAATATTGCTGTCTAATTCTTGCCCACTCTCTGCTCATGAGACATAAATGAGACATTTTTTACAATGTATACACATATACATACGTGTATGTGTGTGTGTGTGTGTGTGTGTGTGCGCGCACTACATTTCTTTCTTTTTTTGCTTATTTTGGGACCTTAGTTACTTAAAAGTGAAAATGTTAGTCACTCAGTTGTGTCCGACTCTTTGTGACCCCATGGACTGTAGCCTGCCAGGCTCCTCTGTCCATGGGATTTTCCAGGCAAGAATATTGGAGTGGGTTGCCATTCCCTTCTCCAGGAAATCTTCCTGACCCATGGATCAAACCTGGATCTCTCTCATTGCAGGCAGATTCTTTACCATCTGAAACATCAGGGAAGCCGAAGCCCCTTAGTTCCCTGACCAGGGATCAAATCCAGGCCCACAGCAATGAAAGTGCTGAGTCTCAACCACTGGACCATGAGGGAATGCCCTATATTTCATCAATTACATCAATTTTTCTCTTTCTGTTTCATTATAAGTATGTTCTGTTGTTCTATATTCTAGTTTATTAATTCTCAGTATTCTTGTTATAATCTGCTTTCAAGAACTCTATTGAATTCTTAATTTCATTTTCCAATTCCAGATAAACCATTCTATACTTTCTAATTCTCTGTTGAAACTCTCCCTCTTCTAATTTAATTTTTTCTGACATACTAATCATAGTTATTTCATGGTTTGTGTCTGTTAGTCCCATCATCTGGATCTGCTGTAGATCTGTTTCTATTGTATTTTTGAATATTAGATTAGTTGTGATTGAATGCCAGACTTTATTTATAAAAAAATAAATAATTTGAGACTTTGCATGATGTTATTCTTTTCTAGAAAAAACTTAGCTTTGTTTCTGGCAAGAACAAGGCTGATTTATGTCCAGTTTACCTTTATCCTAGGTTATAACCATTAAGGGATCATAAGGGAAAGTATTGGATTTCTACTGAGGCTCCTGTTTTGTAACAGGACTGGACTTTAATTTTTGATGTCCTAGCCCTGTGAGACTGCTAAAAACTCTCTGTAGCTATTCAGCTTCTGAGCTGCAGCTTTCTCCTTAGTTTAGCAGCCCTTCAGCACAGTAAAAAAAATTTTTTTTTTTCAAATTTACAAATAGCCTCAAGGACAAAAGCATTATCAAATGTTGTAATCACTGCTTTAGACTTTCCTTTTTCTAGAGTCTTATACCTTGGGATTTCCACTGCTCTGATTGTTCTCTGATGCTCTCAGAAATAGTTTTTCTTATAACTTTTACAGCCTTCCTATATGTCTTAGTAGGAGCATTAATGTGAAACTGGCAAATATATCATGGCCAGAAATAAACAGTTCTGATGCTAGGTTATTGGCTATTTGAAGGCAGAGTATGTGATCAATATTTTGTGTCCATAGCAGCATTCAACATACTTGGCCAAATGTAGGCCTGCAATAAATGCTGATTTTGAATGAATGAATGGATTTTCTGATAAAAATGGTGCAGAAATAGAGCAGGAGTTTGTAGGATATTATCCAAAATCCCACTAGAAAGATTTTTTTTTAAGTCATGAATTCTGACTTGCTTTGTACCATTATGCATGTTTTTCATTGTTTTCGTTGGTTTTTTTTTTAAGTAGAAGATATGAACTAATGACTATAATGGAATAAGGAAAGATAGAAATTGGAAACCAAGAAAGATTTAACACTTTTATGGTTGCAAGGTTAAAGGTGGTTCTTTAAAAATGTCAGATAGCAAAATGTCTAATTGGATATATGCAATGATATGCAAATAAATACAGCTCTTGGGAAAATGTTGGTGAGGCTTAACCAGATGAGAGAGAGAAGTGGCAGCTGTGAAAAGTCTGGTTTTGACAGCAGGCTGAACCTGGGCACCTTACAATGCTTATTCATTTTAAGTTGTCATGTGACTTTGAGGGCAGGGGTGAGAGGGTGGGACTGTTTTGGTTTTCAGTCGTTTGCATCACTACATGACAGGCACGGTGGGACATGTCTTTTAGGGCCCCCTAGGAGTGAACTCACCTTTTCTTCTAATTTGAAAAAGCAGAACAAGTGTATCAGCACCATTCAGGGCTGTCATTTAAAAAAAGATGGTCTAGGAAAGCAAGAAACCTTGTATTCTGCTCTCTTTTCTCTTTAGAAATTGCCTGCGTTCTGCCTACACTGATGGATGGCATACAGAGTCATCCCCACAAACCTTTCTACACCATTGGCGAGAAGGTGACCATTTCCTGTTCAGGCAGCAGATCCTTAGAAGGTCCCTCGACATTTCTCTGTAGTTCCAGCCTTAAGTGGAGCCCTGAGGTAAAGAATGTCCAGTGTGTGCAGAGAGGTGAGTGGCTCCTGGGTCTGTCCAAAGACATGTGGACTCAGGGAGTGAGAGTCCCTGTGGCCGTTCTGAACTGCTGTAATGGAATCATTACCTCCATCTAGACCCCACTAATGAGAAGGAGGTCTAGACTGGGTAACTAGACTTTTTTGCACATAACACATAGACTCACAGAATTCAAGGAAAGGCAAGAATAGCCCAGGTGAGTCTCAAATTTTAACTTAAATCCTTCATATCCAAGATTAGCTTTATATTTGTAGGATATCAAGAAAACAAAGAATTTCTAAAAGCTGATTTCTGGCTTCCTCCTGACTTTTTAAAAAATGGACTTTTATGAAATGCAGAGTTGAGATCACAATTTATATAAAATTCTGCCTATTTCATTTTTGGGTTTATTAGTGTTTATTAGTTTATTAGTGTGACTGAAATTGAATATTTAAAAACATTTACATTTAAGCCTACAAAGCAGAAGTTATGAAAGGAAAAGTATTGTGGTTTGTGAAATTATTCTTAATAGTAGAAATCCAAATATCCAGTATTTTGAACACATGGAAAATTTAAATGGCCTTTTAAAATGTTTTTAATTTTATTGGAGTATAGTTGATTTACAATGTTGTGTTAGTTCTAGGTGTACAACAAAGTGAATCAGTTATACACATACATGTACCCACTCTTTTTTGGATTCTTTGCCCATGTAGGCCTTTATAGAGTATTGAGTACAAGTTTCTGTACTAAACAGTAAGTCCTTATTAGTACCTATTTTATATATCGTAATGTGTATATGTCCATCCCAACCTCCCAATTTAACTCTTTCCCTCTTCCCTTTTGGTAACCATAAGTTTGTTTTCTGCATCTGTGATTCCATTTCTGTTTTGTGAATAAGTCCACTTATATAAAATGGTCCAAACTATTTCTATTCAGAGATACTTAAGATTTGTTTTCAAAATAAACTCTTTCTTTTTTGTTTACATTTTTAAATAAATGGACTTCCCTGGTAGCTCAGCTGATAAAGAACCTGCTTGCAGCGCGGGCAACCTGGATTTGATCTCTGGGTTGGGAAAATCCCCTGGAGAGGGAAACGACTACCCACTCCAGTATTCTGGCCTGGAGAATTCCATTGACTGTATAGTCCATAGGGTTGCAAAGAGTTGGACATGACTGAGCGACTTTCACTTTAATAAATGGAAAATATTATGCTTGCAACAGTTAAAAACAAGGAAGAAGTCATAATTGTATTCTATTTTATATGATATTCTTATTTATTGAGTATATGATTACAAATTTTTTAAATTGGAGGATAATTGCTTTACAATGTTGTATTGGTTTTTGCTGTACATGAGTATATGATTTTTAATTCAATGTTGAAGTGTGTCTTCTATGGCAAAGATGAAATAGTTGATTCCATAAGTAATAATAATATTCCCTGGTGACTCAAATGATAAAGAGTCCGCCTGGCAATGCAGGAGTCTCTGTTCAATCCCTGGATCGGGAAAATCCCCTGGAAAAGGGAGTGGCAATTCACTTCAATCTTCTTGCTTGGAGAATCCCATGGACAGAAGAGCTTGGTGGGCTCCATGGGGTTACAAAGAGTCAGACATGACTGAGGAACTTTCACTTTGAAGTTTGTCATCTATGGTGAAGGTGAAGTAGTTGATTCCATGAGTAATATATTGGGTAGATCAGATGTGCACCACTGAAAAGAGAGTAGGTTGCCTGGAGGGTTCTGTGATATTAAATAGACCCTAGAGGACAATGAGAGGGCAGCATGTCCAATGGAATGGCCTCCGTGCCCATCCCACGTGCTCTGTGGCTGTCAGAGGACTGCAGTAGAGATGACAGCTTTGTTTTCCACATGCATCGAAGCATCACTGTGGGTTTATTGGGGATAAAGTAAGGGACTTGTACCAATATTGCTAAAATTAAAGAGAGCAATGTACAGTTGATGAGGTTCCTCTTTTCCTCTAAATGAAATTATATACTTTTTTTTTTTGAAATGTCTTTTTCAGTCACTTTATAGCACAATTTGGTATGAATTTTCTCCCCCTCAGCAAATTCTATTAAGGCTCTAATTAAGGATGTTTTCCAAACCTGTGTATTTTTTGAAAGATGTGGATAACAATAATAACTACCCTTAAAATAAGCCTATAACAAACAAAAAAAAAGGCCAGGTTTGTTAGCCTCCAGAGTTTTAAAATACCTGCTGTTTAAGTAGTCTTTTTTTTTAAATTGTAGTAAAATACACACGTTTATCATTTGAACTGTTTAAAAATGTGCAATTCAGTAGCATTAAATACATTCCCATTATTGTTCAACCATTACTGTCATCTAATATTCCATCTTCCCAAACTGAAACTCTACCCATTAAACATTTGTCTCTCATTTATCTCCACCCCCAGCGGTATTTAGCCTTGATGTGAAGATATTTGATTTTAAAATAGTGAAGGTACATTCTGTAGGTGGGCCCTAAGAGTGGGTTTACTTGGTTAATTAAGCTATGAAGATGACAAAGCCATGTTCTTTTTACATGCAAGTCTCTTGTCTAGGTAATTCCACAAGTGATTTTTCACAAAGCAATTACTAGAACTTTTAGAAAATATGTAAAATCTAAAATTCCATCCTTAAGAATGATTAGCAAAAAACTGCTAATAATGAAGCAGAATTCATTTACACAGCTTAATCATTGAACTTCAGCTTGGGTACACTTAGATCAGACTTTCTCAACCCCGACACTATTGGAATTTTGAAACCTGATAATTCTTTGTTGTGGGAGCCTGTTCTATGTGTTGTAACATGTTTGGCAGAATCCCTGGTCTCTGCTATCTCACAGGGGTGACAACTGAAAATGTCCTTTGACATTGCCCAATGTCCCCTGGGGAGCAAAACTGTCCCTGGTTGAGAAGCATTGATCTAAATAATACCATTAAAGTATTTTATTTTGGAACCATTTAAGATTTCAGAAAAGTTGCAAGTATAGTTTCCATATACCCTTTATCCATCTTCCCATACTATTAACACCTCACATACCTTGACATAATTTAGTTGGTCAAAACCGGGGCATTAATATTAATTAGTACAACACTGTCAACTAAACTACAGACTCTTCATTCATCATGTTTTTCCACGGATGTCGTTTTCATGGTCTAGGATCCAATTCAGGATGCCACATTGCACTTAAGATAATACCATCTTAAAGAAAAATGCTTAAAGAATAAATACTTGCTACAGACAATGCTGGACATGACATACTTCACCTTGCTACCATTTTTACAAGTTTATGCCTTCCTTGTTCATGAGATTTTCCTGTCATGTCTAGAGCTCTTAAGTTTTCCAAAAGCAAGGAAGCATTCTACAGTTTGTGCATCAATAAAAACATGACCTTCAGACAAATGACCTTTATAGGTGTATCTAACAGGTAACTAGTTTGATGATGAAAAAGTATATGCCACAGAATTCCATTGTAATGAAGCTGCCAAGAAGTGGAAATGGCAAGGCAAGTGGAAATGGCAAGGCAAGTGGAAATGGCAAAATGAGCACTGCTCACCTTGTAGTCAGGCCTAGCTGCAGCCATGGCAAATTAAGCTCTTGCAAGTCGGACCAAGGTGTTTCCCTGACAAAACTGGAATGATAATTGGCTTTCTATCAGTTTGTAGAAAACATGAAGGAAAGGATTTTACTGATGTAAACACCTCCAGACATTTACTCACTGTTGAGGGGAGACCACTTGGACATTTACATGTAAGAGATTATTATAGTCATCCTGGAGACACTGAGAGTTCTTGTATAGGTCAGGGGTATGCTTTCTGTCTCGTGATAGGCACAGTGGGCAAAATGTACCCAAATAACACATGGTTTTTAAACCCCACCTTCTTTTTAAAAATTTTTAATTGGAGGATAATTGCTTTACAATGTGTTAGTTTCTGCCATACAAAAATGTGTATCAGCCATAATTATGTGGGTGTCCCCTCCCCTTGAACCTCCCTCCCACTGCCCACACCGTCCTCTGGGTTGTTGCAGAGCACCGGGTTGAGCTCCCTGCATCAGTCATCAAATTCCCACTATCTATCTCTTTTGCATGTGTAATGTTTATGTTTCTGTGCTACTCTCTTAATATGATATTTTAAACTCCATCTTTTTGAAGGAAGGGAGCCTACACCATGGGACTTCAATTCAGACAAACATGGACTTAAATCCTGGCTTGGCCAATTTGTTAACTAGCATGAATTTCTTGACTTTTCTGACTCTTAGTTTCCTCATCTCTTAAATGGCTATTTATTAAGAAGAATTAAATATCATATAAAAAGGGCAGGATCAAGAGTCAATGCTTAAGAAATGGTGGCTACTATGACCAAAGGCCTTATTTGTTGGTTCTGTGATGCTGTATCTCTTATAAAATGCTTTATAGCTTTATTAGCTTATTGATTATAAGAATTTATTGCCTGGTTCAACAATTGAAATAATCCTTGTTTACTACAAAGACGCTCTTCTCCTAATGGTCACATCTCCATTATTCTTTTCTTTTAGAAGCACCTTTGACCCCGAAAGTGCCTAAATGTCAGCCCTGGGAGAAACTGCAGAATTCAAGATGTGTTTGTAAAATGCCCTATGAATGTGGGTAAGCTCTGTTTTCTTCTCTGTTTTACTTTATTCAAAATAGATTGAATGATTTCTTAGATGCTAGTCTCTGTAGGATCAAAGGTGTTACTGACCAAGGATCAAGGCCCTTTGCATTTCAATCCAGTCCATTTGCTGCCTGTTTTTGCCTGGATCACCAGGGCTGACCATTGGTGGTGTCAGGCAGTGTTCTAGTCTGGCTGGTGAGAAAGGCTGAGGGATTGCTTGAGGCTGCTTGTTTTCTGTATAAAATGGGACAAAATGACAAAACCTGAGGATTTAGAGCTTGAGGAGATTAGGGCTGAAATTCCCTTGAGACATAAAATTTTTTTTTTTAATCGTTTATCTTTGGCTGTGCTGGGTCTTCGTTGCTGCAAGTGGAGGCTACTCTCTAGTTGCGGTGTACGCGTTTCTCTTTGCCATGGCTTCTGTTGTTGCAGAGCACGACCTTTAGGGCACACAGGCTCAGTAGTTTCGGCTCCCAGGCTCTGGAGCACAAGCTGAGTAGTTGTGGTGCACGGGCTTAGTTATGTGTAGTATGTGGGATCTTCCTGGATTGGAGATTGAACCTGTCTCTCTTGCACTGGCAGGCTGATTCTTTACCACTGAGCTATGAGGGAAGCCCCAGAGACATAAACTCTTAAAGCAATACCAACAGAGAAAAAAAGCAGCTGCTTTTCTAATTCTTGAAATATATTTCTAGATTTGCATTCCAAGAACAGCATCCAACTTGAAATCTCTCCTTTGCAGAAATATAGCTGAAGTAATTACTACATGTTGGATACAGATGGCATGATTAAGTTAGGACCAGAGGAGGTTTATTGGTGGGACTATTTACAGAAATGTGGGTCGAGTAAAGAAAACTGCACATGACAGGGCAGTATTCCTGAACTGGTAGAAGCTGAACTGAACTGGTTTACATTTTTTTCCATGCCTAAGTCAGAAGTTATGAGAGAGGAGCTTTTATGAAAACCTGTTGACAGAGGGTTAGTTGAGGAGGAGTTGAGTCTTTCATTTTAGGGGCTTCAGAGATGCCTAGGAGTGAGCCAGGGGAATAAACACCCCAACTGTACACTCTTTCCTCCATCCTCTTCTGCCAGAACCCCACAAATGATCAAACACCCCTGAAGCTAGAGGACAAGGAAGTCTGTTGATGTGGTCCATACACTTCAGCTTCCCAGGCAGGGTGAAGAAGAGAGGAGGGTGAATCTGGAGAGGCAAATAGGAAACATCCAGTCCCTAGGATTTACTGCTCACCTCTACGGTTAAAATCAAAACACAAATTTACTGGCCAATTACTTGGTTTTCAGTTAGTATGGTCATCAAAACACATATCCAACTCCTTGAATACCTACACTGGGTAGTAATGACTAAGGGGTATCCTGTAAGAAGTAACTTTTTGTGTGAAGGAGAATATATAGCTGAATAACATAAATGGAAATTAAAAAAAAAAAAAAAAAGAAAAAGGAGAAAAAGGAAACAAACACACAAAAAAGTTCAGTCCAGAATCTTCTGACTGTGCTGTTTTTCTCTGTTAATCATTGTTTACTTTGATTCACCTTCATCTTCCTTTCAACTTCTTTTCTTCATTGAGCTTATCTGCAGCCTGTTGTTTATACACGTGGGAAGAGTTTTAATGTCAGTTTTAATGTCTGGACTTCCCAGATGGTCCAAGTGGTAAAGAATCTACCTGCCAATGCAGGAGACACAAGAGACATGGGTTTGATCCTTGGGTGGGGAAGATCCCCTGCAGTAGGAAATGGCAATCTGCTCAAGTATTCTTGCCTGGAAAATTCCACGGACAGATGAACCTGTCCCCTGGGATCCTCCATGGAGCCACAGTCCATGGGGTTGCAAAGTCAGACACAACTGAGTGACTGAATGTGCACTGATAACAAGGAAGGTAGCTTGCAGGTCTTTGGCATCGAAGCTGTTCTCAGTACTTCTATTTAAAGTTTAAATAAACAGATTTAAAAAAAGATACAAGGATTTGTTTCCGTTATGTATTTCTGTATTTCTTTGTCCAAACAAATTTAGCTCTTGGTTCGAGAAGAAAACTTTAGAGCTAAATATATGTAAGTAAATATAGATTCTGTCTGTTATTCAAAAATGCCTTTTGTTATCTAAGGCTTCACTACAGTAATGGCATCCTTACCCATCAGTATTCAGATAAGTGGTTGTTTTTATTAGTGACATTTCAAATACTGGCACTTTTTTAGCACCAATGCATAAGGGAAGAAAGTAACACATTTCACGGAAATATTTCTAAACTATTTTGTAAACATAGATACTCTAAAAATAGCATTGAAAAATAGAGTTCATCTTCCTTAAGAATTTAGTCATCGGCTATGAATAATGCTATCACGTGGATGTGAACTCTGAGGCCTCCTGGGCTGGGAAGAGCTGCTTTCTTCTGCAATTAGTGGTCCCACTTTTTCAAAATTTATTTATTTTTTAACTGAAGGTTAATTGCTTTACAGAATTTAGTTGTCTTCTGTCAAACCTCAACATGAATCAGTTCAGTTCAGTTCAGTTGGTCAGTGGTGTCCGACCCTTTGCGACCCCATGAACCGCAGCACGCCAGGCCTCCCTGTCCATCACCAACTTCCAGAGTCCACGCAAACCCATGTCCATTGAGTTGGTGATGCCATCCAGCCATCTCTTCCTCTGTCGTCCCTTTCTCCTCCTGCCCCCAATCACATGGTCGCACTTGACTTCGGTCCCTCTGAGTGCGTGCGTGTGTGCTGTTGCTTCAGTCGTGTCTGACTCTGCAACCCTGTGGACTGCAGCCCGCCAGGGTCCTTTGCCTATGGAATTCTCCAGGCAAGAATACTGGAGTGGGTTGCCATGCCCTCCTCCAGTGATCTTTGCTAGTTTTCTATCTCTTCCTTTGTCATCAATCTAGCTGTTGCTAACAGACCATTGCCTTCTCTTTTAATTTGCTGTATCTGATCTGTTCTAAGTGAAACTAGATCAACACCAGATACCTAAGATTATAAAACTTGTGAGCAAATAAAAAGCAAAATATGTTCATTTTGAAGACTGGAGGGGATTGGGTCCTAGAAATGTGGGGGATTTGAATTTCTGTCCCCTCATTTGGCTGTGGGAGACAACATCTGAGGCACTGAACTCAGAGCCTCACCTTTCACTTTTCATTCTCAGCTTTGAGGAAAGAAAATTTTGTAAAGGAAGTAATTTAAAAATTTTGTTTCAGGTCCTCCTTGGATGTATGTGCTCGAGATGAGAGAAGCAAAAGGATACTGCGTCTGACCGTTTGCAAGATGCACGTTCTCCAGTGCCAGGGCAGAAATTACACTGTGGCTGGTAGGGAGAGCTGCATTCTGCCTGCCACGGCTGAAAAAGCTTGCGGTGTGTGTCCACTATGGGAAAAATGTGATGGTAAGGGACATTTCATATTTGTGACTATAAAAATACTTTAGTAGTAGGAATGAAGTTTTAAAAAATGTAGTTTGCTATTTTACCAACAGATGAAAGCACATCCCTAAGTATGTCAAAGACTCAGACTGGTCTTAGTGTGAAGCCTGGCATCAGGCTCAGAACCTGCTTACTCTGGCGTGAAATGCCTCCCTTGCCTGATCCTCCATACTGGAGCAGGTAGCCATTCCCTTCTCCAGGGGATCTTCCTGACCCAGAGACCGAACCCCAGTCTCCTGCTATCCCCACTATCCTCCCCCGCTGCCTTCCCTGGGGAGGGGAAGTGGTGGATGAAGAACCCTCCCTGGTGGTCTGAACTTGTTGGGTCACTCAGTCGTGTGGATGGTAGCCTGCCAGGTTCCTCTGTCCATGGAATTCTCCAGGCAAGAATGCTGGAGTGGGTTGCCATTTCCTTCTCCAGGGGATCTTCCTGACCCAGGGATCTAACCCAGGTTGACTGCATTGCAGGCGGATTTGTTACTGTCTGAGCCACCAGGGAAGCCTGATGGCCTGAATGTCCTCCCAAATATCACATTTCACCTTCATGATTTTTGCTCTGTCCTTGTATTATCCATATTATGTATTCATTAAAAAAAAACCAGCCTCACATAAAATAACAATTTTTAAAAGAGGAAACTTTATAGCACATCTTTAATAGGAAATATCCCTTAGCATAAATATTCGGTAACCATAAAAATGTCTTCCCAGGTGGCTCAGTGGTAAAGAATCTGCCTGCCAAGCAGGAGACAAGGATTTGATCCCTGGGTTGGGGAGATCCCCTGGAAGAGGGCATGGCAACCCACTCCAGTATTCTTGCCTGGAGAATCCCATGGACAGAGGAGCCTGGTAGGCTACGGTCCATGGGGTCGCAAAGAGTCAGACATGACATTTCGACTTAGCAACAACAAAGGGGCATGTTGGAAGCACCAGTGCCAGGCTGACACTTTCTCCTAGAAGCTATCAGAAGGATGTGATGGAAAAGGAGATACTACTTGCTGGTCTCCTGTCCTGGTGTCCTGGTAGCACTTAACAGTGATCTTGCCAACCACCACCAGGGGCCCCACCTCTGAGGGGAAAGAGCTGAGTTGCCCAAGCCAGGCCATGGTCCTCAGTTTCCCCATCTATAAATCTGGGAGCCTGATGGTGCTTTCTGGATCTGTAAGGTCTCTACCAGCTCCTCAGGGCCTCCTGCTCCTGGCTGGTACCCCCTGGGCATCTTTCCCCTCACCCCTGTCCCATTTGCAGCAGAAACGGTGACACACACAACTCTGTGGCCATGTCTGCGACACTTTCGGTTTGGCAGTCATCACGGTCTGCTGGCTGACCTGGTGACCCTCCTTCGGGGGATGCCTGTTCCAGCATCACCCCTTCAGCGCCCACACCGCTTTCCTTCCCACTCGTTTCTGTTTGGTCTTTACACAGTATGAGGCCTTTTGGGTCACGTCCTCTCTCTCAAAGCAAGTTAATTCTCCTTTTCTTTGTCTCCCACTGAGGCTTGCTGCCTGGCTCTTTGCTGAGGTCTCCGCCTTCGGTCTGGGTGTTGAGGCGGTCACATCATGTTTGGGGCCCCCCTGGGCAGCACCTGAAGGAGTGAACCGCCCCATGGGCGTCCAGCTGACAGGAAGCCTGGCACCAGCCTCAGAACCTGCTTCAGTTCAGTTCAGTTCAGTCGCTCAGTTGTGTCTGACTCTTTGCACCCCATGAATCGCAGCACGCCAGGCCTCCCTGTCCATCGCCAACTTTGGGAGTTCACTCAGATTCACATCCATCGAGTTAGTGATGCCATCCAGCCATCTCATCCTCTGTCATCCCCTTCTCCTCCTGCCCCCAATCCCTCCCAGCATCAGTCTTTTCCAGTGAGTCAATTCTTCGCATGAGGTGGCCAAAGTACTGGAGCTTCAGCTTTAGCCTCATTCCTTCCAAAGAAATCCCAGGGCTGATCTCCTTCAGAATGGACTGGTTGGATCTCCTTGCAGTCCAAGGGACTCTCAAGAGTCTTCTCCATCACCACAGTTCAAAAGCATCAATTCTTTGGCGCTCAGCCTGCTTACTCTGGAGCAAAAAGCCTCCCTTTACTGGAGTAGGTTGCCATTCCCTGCTCCAGGGGATCTTCCTGACCCAGGAATTGAACCCGGGTCTCCTGCATTACAGGCAGATTATTTACCGTCTGTATTATTTAGTCCACACTCGGGGCGGGGCAGGTAGTAGGTGACAGGAACACCGGTAGCTCTCCAGTCACCACTTGCATAACTTTGGAAGGGATGCGCCTGGCCTCCCCCACCTCCACTAGGTGCCATTAAGCCTCTCTCGCTTCTTTTTCCAGCCGAGGGCAGCGAATGTGTCTGCAGAGCCGCCTCGGAGTGCGAGGAAGCAGGATTTAGCGTCTGCGTAGAGGTGAACGGCAGGGAGCAGACGATGACGGAGTGCGAGGCTGGCGTCCTGAGATGCAGAGGACTGAGCATCTCCGTCACCGGCATCCGGCCCTGCGCCGCCGAGGCCGCGTAGTTGCCGGCGCCTGAGAGCCGGCTCGCCGTCCCGCAGGCGCTGTCGCTGAACTGAAGCTCTGCACAGCCAGCCCTGTAGACGGCTTCCCAGCACGCAGGCCCATTCTTCCTCCTTCCCCTCCGTGTCCCCTTCCCCCAACTTGTAACCCTGCATAATTCCACAGCCCTTTGTCCTCCCAAACCCGAATTCAGATCTTTCTCTTCTCTTTCTAAAAAATGTCAGTCTGAAGGATATTGATGAACCTTTGCCGATGTTTTGTACTTCTCTGGACCTTGCCTTTTTTTTTTTTTTTTTAATCTGAAAATTCGAGGGTTAGACTAGAGAAATTTCAATGCTCTATGATTCTTTTAAGTATGATTGACTCCACTCATGAGCCAGAATACATTCTACAAATTGATTAGGAAAACAGAAAGATTAGAGAGGCTGGCTTCACTCAGTGAAACCGAATAGGAAGGGGACCTGGAATGGAGGAAGACAGATACAATTATTCCATCCCAAATGGTAATCCCAGGCTTCACCCTGTTGACCCAGGCAGGACACCTGGAGATCCCTAATCTTATCAGGAGGTTGAATCACCCATCATCAAAGTGGAATCCGTTATGTGATGGCTCCCTTCTTGTCTGAGAACAAATACAATTCAGGCTTTTCTCTGGAGCTGTTCTTTAGTATGTGCCAAATTCAAGATCTGTAATTTGCCTTCCTCTTCTTCTCTCTCTCTCTCTCTCTCTTTTTGTTTTTGGTAGGAAGCATCATTTATGCTTGAGCTATTGAGTGATTGCATATTTAGGTGAAGAGTGTTCTTTAATACGGATACACACCTAGATTTTTCCGGGGACTCTACAGGTAGATCTGTTTGAAGCATTAGCTTTCTATTTATCCCCTATTCATCTTTCATCAAAACAAAATAGCAGCTGTAGGAGGTTAAATGAGTGGGATTCAGCGGGATTTAAGTATGCATTTATATACAAATAATATCTGTATTTTCTGATACATTTTAATAAAACTTTAGTTTAAATGACAATGATTTAAAAATTCATTAAAGATATCATTCTTTGACATTAAAAAAATCTGTGTTATGTTTAATTTTAAAGAATCTTGTCATGAAGGATGGCTAATGTGCTCTTTTTTACATTTAAAGCATTTTAAATTACTTTGTTGAGGTATGATTGACATGTAAAGAGCTGTACATGAGTTTGGGGATAAGTATACATCTGTGAGAAACTTTCCAGGTGGCGCTAGGGATAAAGAACCCACCTGCCAATGCAGGAGACACAAGAGACACAGGTTCAATCCCTGGGTTAGGAAAATTCCCCTGGAGGAAGGAGGGCATGGCAACCCACTCCACTACTCTTGCCCGGAGAATCCCATGGACAGAGGAGCCTGGTGGGCTACAGTCCAAAGAGTCAGACATGACTGAAGCGACCTAGCATGCACGCATGCATACATGTGTGAAAATATCACCATCATTAAGACCATAAACATATCTATCACCTCCCCAAATTCCCTCCCACCCCCATTGTATTATTATTATCATGATAAGAACAGAAAGAACATAACATAAGATCTTTTCTCTTAGAAAATTTTAAATATACATTACAGCATTGTTAGCTATACACACTGTGTTGTATAGGAGATCTCTAGAACTATCTTGTATAACTGAAACTTGATATCCTTTGACCCTCACCTCCCCATTTTCCCTGTCCCTAGCCCTAGGCAACCACCATTCTACTCTCTGCTTCCATGAGTTTGACTGTTTAGATACCTTGTATAAGTGAGATCATGCTGTATTTATCTGTTTGTGTCTGGCTTATTTCACTTAGCATAATATCCTCCAGGTTCTATCCTGGATGAGTGATTAATTGGTGGCTAAACAGGGACCAGTGAATGAGACTGGACAGAGGTGCTGTCTTGAAATACTAGATTTCACACTTTTTTTTTTCTTTTCTTTTCTGAACATCCTTATCCTTGACTTTTTCTCTAGTTGGACAGAGACATTCACAATTCTCTATGAGAGAATTAGGATCATGGCAGCAGGACTGCAGGAAGAAAGTAACTTACAACATTAAAAATCTTTTGAGAGTTCCAAAATGAGTTCCTGAACATCTAAGGAGAAGGTTTTAGGAAAGCTGGAAGGATTGTTTGTGTCATGAAAACTGACGCAATGAAAACAGAGGCAGCGGGAGAATGCCCTCATCTGCCCCTCCCTCTGCCTCAGACCAGGTGAGGGGCACCTGGCTGGGATCTAGCCTTGGAGGAGAAGGCAGAAAATGCTGAAGTGAAAGTTGTCTGGACCTACTGGGGGACAGAGGAGAGGAGGGAATTGGCTCAGGCATTAACTAGCTGCAGGGAGCTCCATGGGAGCCCAGTCACGTCCTACTGGCCATCACTCACAATTTCAGTGGACCCTGTGAGCCACCTGAGCAGAGAAGTTGCTTTGGAAGTTCCCCTAATTGCACTGGACTGTGTCTTCTTGCGACACTCCACACACTTCCTAACAATTGGCCAATAGAAGTGCTGTTTATCAATGCCCTGAGATTTAATGAGCCCCATCCTAACTGCTCTGTTTGGAACTTCCCTCCCAGCAGCAACAGTCCAGGATGGTTGTAATCCCCCTGAAATAGAGGGAAGGTTCTTGGTATTCAGGTGGGGTATGGTGGGGATGCAGAATGGCAAGGGGGATGTCTGACAAATGTCCCCTGGAACTCTGAGTTTCCTAACAACAAGCCAGGTGACTGGCTCATTTGATTGAGGGCACCCCCTCTCAGCAGGGCAGCTCATGGCTAATCTCAGCTTCACATGGGACTTGCAAGACCATCCTGTTGGTGTGTAGCTGTTCAGAGCTGCAGGTGCTGAGCAGCTGGGTTTTTCAGTGTTCCCTGAAACAGCTGCACCATAGACTGTTAATTACTTTTGCTTTTGGTTAAGGTATGTATATTTATCAATATTTTTGGACTGACCCCACAGTTTATCATTTACTCTATATTTTTTTCTGTACTACCTCATACCCGCATACATACTGACCTACCATAGGCATTTGGATTATTTGTAAGATGGGCATAATAGTTAGTGAAGGTGGTCATCATAAACTTGAAGATAAATGAAGATCCTATATGCTTAGGGCATTCAAGTGTATCTATGACTCTTCCTTTGTCTGAGATAGGTTAGGGGGAGGAGACATAAGAGGAGAGAAGAGAAATGAAAACAAGAGAGAGGGAGAGAGAGAAGGAAGGGTGGGGGGAGAGAGAGAGAGAGGAAAAAAAAAAGATTGGAGCATCCTTAGTACAGGGGTAGCAGAACTGAGCCGCCACAACCCTGCTACCTACCAGTGTACCAGGACTTTTCTTCCTTGATGGACTAGTTAAAGTGGATTCAATACTTTAGCTAGAAATGGAATGACCTGTTCTCTTTGAGAACACTGAGCCAGAAAGCAACCGCAGTAGGAGGCAATTTCCTTCTAATATCTGAGAAACACGAGGTATATGCATGCTTTTCAATTACCTTGGTCTTTCAGGCAGTTCACACATTTGGGGACAAGAAAGCTGATAGCATGATAGGAGTCCCTGCTGTGACAACTGAAGCATTTGCAATTTGTCTTTTTATGTATTCCTGTAAAAGCTACAGATTTATGCAAAGCTCCAGACTGATTCTCAAAACATTAATCACATTAAAAAAAATTTTGCTTTTTTAGCCAAGGGTTAACAAGACTAGATGAGAAGACTATTGTTTCAGAGAGGGTGGGCTGAAGGTGAACGGGTGGGCAGAAGAAAGAACAATAAAGTGCTTTTTTATTTACAGGCTGAGGACAATTTCCTGAGAAAGGAGAAACATTAAGTACTGCTCTGTTATCACTATTATTTCTGTGCATCCTTACAAGAGGGGGCTGGTACTGAATCCCAGGGAAGGGGCCTCAGGTACACAACAGATCAATGATGCTCACGACAGAGAAGCACTGACAGAATGAATCAGATGTGCTGCTGAATAACTGTGTGTTATGCAAGAATCTGCTGACCAAGTGGGCTCGGAATACAGACAGGTCAAAGGACTTTTCTATAATAGTGGAGTGGAGTTTTCTCATCAAGGGAAAGTTTTACCAGACATTCTCAGGAGGAAGTGATTAACATGAAGGTCCCAGGATTGGTGTATTACTAGACCATATGCAACCCAAGTGTGAACCATGATGATAGTTCATAAAGGGCTCCCACTGAACTCCAGAAACTCTTCTCTGTACAGATGCTGAGCACCATGTGGTGGGGGGTGGGGGAGGGTGGGGCATGAATCTTGAAGTCAGGTGTGGTGTAAACCTGGACATGCTCACTAATGGGATCACTGTGGCCCCATAGGATTAAATACTTTGGTAGGAAGATGAGAAGCTTTCCAAAGGACCTTGAGTCTCTTATAAATGCAATGATTGGCTGTTTAACAAGGACATGGTGCACAGATTCATTAGATATGAAGGGAAGTCACATTTGGAGAGATCTTGTCTCCAAGTCTCCTCTGAACTGGTGAGAGCAGGGACTTGATGATATGGTTCTGTGCCCCCTGCGGCTCAGGACCCTGGCTGTATATGCTCAATAACGGCCATTCTACAGTTACTTTCCACTGTCACATAGCTGGTTGGCAGACCTAGTCTGGAAATGGCTCTTATGCTTCACAGAGTGGTACTCGTCCACTCTATATAGTGCTGATGCCTTGACTGTCCTGTGAACCCATGTTTGAATGGGTCTTGCCAGCCAGGTGCAGGTTCATGTGTTATGTCAGAGTGTTTTCTTACGATACCCACATGGCAGGTATTCTGAATATTTGGATTTAAGTAGATATGCTGTGTCCTTTTGTGCTGTGAAAGTGTGGGCCTCCTAATTCTCTCCCTTCTTTTTTTGGAATATTGTTAGGAAATTTTGAATCATGTCCCCTGTTAGAGGACCGACTGAGGGTGAGGATGTTTGCACTTGAGAAAGACGGTACAGAATGAGGCAGAGGACTTAAGGATGAAGCAGAAATACCTGAGATCTAAATGATATTGCTAGGACCTCTCTGGTGGTCCAGTGGTTAAGAGTCCACCTTGCTATGCAGGGAACACGGGTCTGATTGCTGGTCAGGGAACTAAAGATGCTACGTGCCCCTTGCACCATGACTGAGCCAGTGTGTGGCAAGGAAAGATCCCGCATGACAAAATGAAGATCCTGCATGCTGCAAGAAAGACCTGACACAGTCAAATAAATAAATGAATATTAAAAAAGTTATTGACAAAAAGCCCAAGTTCTGGAAAAGTTGGTCTTGGGATCCTGGCTGATTAGGAGACTGTTGATCCTGCTTCTGAGAGTGGAAGTGGCTGCAGCTGACATTTCCCTGGGATGCAGACTGAGACTGAGAATTCTGATCTGTGATGAACAGTCTTTTTTCCCCATTTTAGTGGGTAAAAGAGCAAGATATCTTAGTTCTGGCTGCTACAACATACTACCATAGACAGGAAGGTTTAAACAGTCCTGGAGGCTGGACAGTCCAAGATCAAGTTCCCAGCAGATTGGGCCTCCGGTGAGGGCCCTCCTCCTGGTTTGCAGACAACTGCTTTCTTATTGTGTCCTCACAGGTGGACAGGGAGCTCTGATCTCCTTGCCGGGGTCCAGTCTTGGTGGATCCAAGGAATTCAAAGCAGGGATGGAGTCAGAGTCTGTAAAAGGACTATTTAATTAGAAATATAAAGAGATAAGAAAAGAATAGTGTATAGGAAAATTAGTGGAGAAAAGAGGCTGAATAACTTGGTTTATGCAGAAAACTAATAAAACCTCGAGACAAGAGGTTTGCACCATCTATGTTAGGCCACTGGCACCCACTTGAATAGTGGAGGGTGCCCTGCCTTGGGCTCCCTCTCATGTGGATCTTAGAAGCCAGGGCAAGTAAGTAGACTTGGTGAGCCTCCACGCTCCATATGAGAATTCAGCTGGAAAAGGGGAGAAAAGAATGACATGGGGGAGCCCAGCATCTGTGCAAGACTCAAGACTTTATTTTCAAAATCAGCTTATATACCCCAAGTTGTACATAAAGAAATAATGGAATATGCAGAGTTATGCAGGGGCAGCAGTCCTGATCCTCATTGAGACCAGGCTTTCTTTTTGCATACCTTTTTGTATACAAAAGGTCTCAGGTGGTTTACATTATCTTCTGGCCAAGAGGCCTGTTAACATTTTTATGGTGCTCTTCCTAGATAAATATCTATCAACCAGAAAATTCTTTTTCCCTAGAAGTGTTTTTTCTTTACTCTGCATCATCCTCAAAGTACTAAATAAAGTTACATTCCTGTAGAACAAAGATGCAGTGGATTATAACAAAGAAAGTACTTAACTCAAAGATCTAATGTTGCTAATGCCAGGGCTACTACCTGTTTTTTCTATATACCAACTATATCTACAAATAAAAGATATGAAAATTTGGCAGCAAGCATTGGCTCAACAAATGAAACCTTTAATCAGTCCTATTCTAATAATTTTGACTCCTTGGAAGCCCCTACATTCCTAGGATGTTTTAAGCTTCCTGTGCCTCTCGCGGTTGGGAGGCTGCAAACAATCACATGCGCAGCTGTAAGAGTCCGGCAGGCAGGCTAGAAAGCCATCAGAGAGGTTTTTGGATTGAAACACTCTTATTATGCCCAGGAGATTTATTATCTAAAAGCTCTAAATTAATTTTTTCCAGAAAAAGGTGGTGGGGGGACAGTCCCCTGTTAATGTCAGAAGGGTAGGTGGAAAGCATAACACAGTAAAGCAGGCAGATTCTGGTTTTGGGGGGTGGAAGCTCAGGAAATTCCAGGGGGAACCCTGAAGGCTGATCACACCCTTGCGTTTTGTCAGGTTTCCTTCTTCATGACCTTTGCCACGGGTGGGATTCCTCATGCTGGCTCCCGGCACTTCCTCTTCTTATAAAGGCATCAGTCCCCTCATGGGGGTCTGCCCTTATGACTTCTGACCTTATTTAAACCTAATTACCTCCCAAAGGTTCCATCTCCAAATACCATCACCTTGGGGATTAAGGCTTTTGGATTTTGATGAGACACATTTAGTCCATAGAAGAGACCATAAACTGCTGGGATTTTTTGGTCAAACCTGTTGCTTCTTCCAGTGGGTTGGTGAGGAATCTTATCTTACAAGCTTGCCCTTTGGCAATCTTGGCAAATAATGTAAATAGAGCAGAGCAGATTTATGGAAACTGACACATCCTCTCTGCATATTCTTGGAGACATTTTCCTCTCACATTATAAAGCCAGTGTGTTGAATGTATAATATAGGTCCCAGGGAACTCAGGCTGAGATAGATCATCTCTTCTGAAAAGCAACATTGGAACTCAGTCTTGGGCTATGGAATATAAAAACATGAATACAGGAAAGGAGCAACATTAATATTAAAACCTAAACCAGCTGGGAGCACTTTACATATATTAGCTCATTTAATCAGCTTAATGATACTGTGAATAAGTACTATTATTGTCTCATTTTACAAATGAGGAAATGGAGGCATAGAGAAACTAAGTGATTTACCCAACTTACACAGGTAACAGTTGGAGGAAACAGAATTCAAATTCAAGCCCTTTCGTTCGGTAGATCACACTGTTAATCACTATTTTGATATATTGTAGGTAGGCAATAGTTATAGCAATAGATAGCAATAGCAAGGCAATAGCATTTCTTGTTGATTCAAGGGCTTCCCTGGTGGCTCAGTGGTAAAGAATCCACCTGCCAATGCAGAAGACATGGGTTCAGTCCCTGTGTTGGGAAGATCCCCTGGAGAAGGAAATGGCAACCCTCTCCTGTATTCTTGCCTGGGAAATTCTATGAACAGAGGAGCCTGGTGGGCTACAGTCCATGGGGTTGCAAAGAGTCAGACATGACTTGGCGACTAAACAACAACAACTGGTTCTAAAATTTTTGTTATACTTGGTCTTATTAAAGAAAATAAACCAACATTCAAGATAAGATTTGGTTACTGGAATGAAAAAACAGTAATTTCCATAGTACTTTTAAAAAGATTCAGCTGTGTAAATATGATGAATTCCTCAAACTGATCTTTTAAAATGGATTGAAATAACTGTTTTTCTAATGCTTTATGAATCTACTGTGTGTGTTTGAATGTGTCTATGGTTATACCTGACTTCCCAAGTGGTACAGTGGTAAATAATATGCCTCCCAATGCAGGAGATGCATGAGATAGGTTCTATTCCTGGGTTGGGATGATCTCCTGAAATAGGGAACAGGAACCCACTCCAGTATTCTTTCCTGGAAAATTCCAAAGACAGAGGAACCTGATTAGCTAGAGTCCATGGGGTTGTTGCAGGAACGGGGACTCCTTCTAGGGCCCAAAACTGGGCTCTTGTCTAACACTCAGAAGTGAATCGTCCAAGGAGACACATGTGCTGACAAAGCAAGAGATTTTATGGGGAAAGGGCACTTGGGTGGAGAGCAGTAGGGTAAGGGAACCCAGGAGAACTGCTGTGCCACATAAACTGCTGGGTTTTATGGTGATGGGATTAGTTTCTGGGTTGTCTTTAGCCAATCATTCTAATTCAGAGTCCTTCCTGGTGGTGCACGCCTTGTTCAGCCAAGATGGATGCCAGGAAGAAGGATTCTGGAAGGTCATCAGACATGTGGTGGTTCCTTTTGACCTTTCCCCAACTCTTCCAGTTGGTGGTGGCTTATTAGTTCTATGTTCCAGGACCTCCTGTCTGTACCACCCATGGCCCCTGCCCCAAAATGCACCTGTGACTTCAAACCAATACAGAGTTCCATTTGATTTTATCTTGAATACGTATATGAATATTTGAAATATTTAAGAGGCCAATTTTGATTAATGAAAATTTGATATTTCTGAATGTTTTAGATGAACAGCAATAAAAAATATTGTGTGTAGAATGCCAAAAAAAAAGGGGGGGGGGATAAGAACATTCATTCAGCCTCCTTGACCTTCCCTGAGTCCCAAAGCAAAGACCAGATTCAAATGGCTGCTATTCAGGGAACGAAGGGGATACAGAAACAGAGGAGGAACAATCAAATGGTGATATAGCCTTGAGACAGGGTCCTTGAGACGCTATGCATACTCAAGAAATATGCATAGCGATGTCTTTGAGTTCTTCTGCAGAACTGGGGCCCCCACAAAGGTGGAGGATAGTAACTTCAGGCTGAACACAAGATAATAGGAGCACCACTCTGTTGCCTCACCACCAAACAATCAGAAAAAAGTCACACACCCTGTAGCCCTCTCCTCAGATGTTGCCTTCTGTTTCTGCGGACCAGTAATGACCATTCTGTTAGGTCTCCTGTTTGGCCCCTGTCTATTTCATCTCTGAGAGGAGCCAACAGTTTCAAGCTAAATTGCTGTTATTACAAGGGTGAATGCTGTTCTCAGGCAAAGGATACCTTGACTTAGATCAGGTAGGGAGAGGCATCTGCTCTGCTAGGCAGGCCTATACCCATGCACAGGAGGAAGAAGTTACAGAAGAAAGATACCTCCGCCTTAATTCCCAAGAAGTATCTTGAGTATGACGTCTCTCAGGGGAGAGTTGTTAGGGGAAGCACACTGAAACCGCCCACCCTGGCCAGGCACCATAGTAACCATTTACGTGAGTTGTTTTAAGACAGGAGTCTCATTAAGGAACACGGAGCTAATAAGCCACCACCAACTGGAAGAGTTTGGGAAAGGTCAAAAGGAGATACCACATGTCTGACCACCTCCCAGAATCCTTGCTGGCACCCATCTTGGCTGAACAAGGCATGCACCACCAGGAAGGACTCTGAGTCAGAATGATTGGCTAAGGACAACCCGGAAACTAATTCCATCACCATAAAGCCTGAGACTACAAGCCACGTGGCAGAGCAGTTCTCCTGGGTTCCCTTACCCTACTGCTCTCCACCCGGGTGCCCTTTCCCCATAAAATCTCTTGCTTTGTCAGCACATGTGTCTCCTTGGACAATTCACTTCTGAGTGTTAGACAAGAGCCCAGTTTTGGGCCCTGGAAGGGGTCCCCCGTCCTGCAATAGGATCACAAAGAATGGAACACAATTGAGCAACTGAATACATATGCACACGTGGGTATATCTACCTAGAAATATGTCTATTGTGCTTTCATCCTAAGGATATGAAACTTTAATAAACATTGACTTTTTAATTAAATAACATTAATTTTCTAAATATTTTAGAGATTTCAAAATATCTTTCTGTTATCGATTTCTAGTTCAATTCCACTGTGGTTATAGAATATACTCTGAATGATTTCAGTCCTTTTAAATTTATGGAGATTTGTCTTATGGTTCAAAATATGATTTAGTTTGGTGAATGCTCCATTTGCACTTGAAAGGAAGTTGCCTTCTGTTGCGGTTCAGTCGAGTGTTCCACAGTGTTAATAATGTCAAGTTGATAGTGTTGTTCAAGTCTTCTGTATCCTTATTGATCTTCAGCCTGCTTGTTCTATCAGTTATTGAGAGTGCTGAGAGCTCCAACTATTGTGTGGATTTATCTATTTCTTCTTTCAATTCCATCAGTTTTGCTTCATGTATTTTGAAGCCCCATTATTAGGTGCATAAATTTTAGGATTATTCTGTCCTCTTGATAAAC
Source organism: Neotragus moschatus (assembly GCA_006410615.1). Classification (NCBI taxonomy): domain Eukaryota; kingdom Metazoa; phylum Chordata; class Mammalia; order Artiodactyla; family Bovidae; genus Neotragus; species Neotragus moschatus. The sequence continues at coordinate 1,760,870 of SJYA01002617.1, read as the reverse complement.
TGACCCGTTTGTTGCCATCAAACATCTCTTTGTATCTGATATAGTCTTTATTTTGAAGTCTATTTTATCTGGTATTAACATGGCTACTCCAGTTTCCCTTTGATTATTGAAGTAGTATGTATAAACACTGTACATATAAGTAGACTTTATTTGTTAGGGTTCTTCAAATAAACATGTATAAATATATACATGTACATATAAAATAAGTTTTGTTATTAGGAACTGGCTCATGTGATTATGGAAGCTAAGAAGTCCAGTGATCTACCATTGCATGCTATAGACCCCAAAGCTCCTGGTGTAAATTTCAGTTTGACCCTGAAGGCCTGAGACCCAGGAGTGCCAGTGGTATAATTCTCATTCCAGCATCAGGAGGAGACCAATGTCTCAGCTCAAGCATTCAAGTAGAGAGAGAAAATTCAACATTTCTCTTTCTATTTGGGCCCTCAATGGGTTGGGTGATCCTCATCTATACTGAGGAGGCCAATCTGCTTCATTCTGTCCACTTTCAAATGGGAATCTCTTCTGGAGAAGCCCTCACAGACACACCCAGAAAAAAATGTTTAACTAGATATTTTGCATCTTGTGGCTCAGTCAAGTTGACACAGAAAATTGACCATCACAAGTCTATCCCTTATTAACTTGGCACCCATGCACATCTCGACGCTATACTTAATCTCCAAACGAAGATAATAATAAGGTCATAATTCCACCTAACTATCTTACATACAACTGAAAGCATACTCATTCTTTCCCCAGAAGAGGAGGTAGAGAACTTGAGAGATGTTTACTTTTCTCCTCAATATACTGTTAAGTACTATGACGCAAAATGAACAATACTTACACACATGATGTAAAGTATGTTGCATGATAGGGAAATGAGAAAAGAAAAAAATTATATTTGCTTAATATACATGCAGAAATTCATGACAAAGCAAAGAGAAAATATTCATGACAACTATAGCTCTCGTCTCTACTATACAGCTGGTCGTGTGGTTGTAGCTGGTATTTTAGTTCTCTTCTCCAGCTACCAAATCTGCATTCCCTTTGCCTTGAGCAAGCACCTCAGCTAGTTGTGGCTCTTTATCTAATGGAGTGACCCGCACCTTCGTTCCTAAATTGTCTGGGCCATTAGTAGCCCTGCCTGGATTAGGTTGTTGACCTTAATCACAGGGCATGGTAGCACCAAGAGAAGCCCTAAAGGATCTCCCGTATTCCAGACATGCTCTTCTTTCCTTCCATTGTGGAGTAGTGGTTCAGTTTCTCCTTGGTAAACAGGATCAGTCACACCGGTCAGACAATTACTTCTTTGTCTGTTGATTCAGCGGCATGAAGAGCCCAAAGTGGCCAGGTGTTAGTCTTAACTTCCTGTTCAATAGAACCATTGTTATGTTCCCTGGTGGAAACATTTACCCTCCGGAACAAAGACTTCTAGGCCTGCAGGTCATAAGATCTTGGGAGCAGAAAACAGAATTTACCAATGGATTACTTGGGATAATAAGAGCGAGTGACGCCAGTGAGTGAGTGATGCCACTCCCATTTCCACCCCTTGGTTCTTGGATCTCTGAATAGTGGACGAGAGAAATAGTACCATATCCTGGATTTGGATTCAGAGCATGTACAACCTTCTGCAGATTTTTGACTAGGAGCATGTGCCTGTTGCAGCACTTCTTTGGCTGTGAAGGGAGTTCCTAGATTAGAAACAATCCTGTGTGGAATACCATGACTGTGGATAAGACATTCTGTAAGTCAACAGACGTTAGTTTTACTAGAAGTATTGGATGCAGGAAAGGCAAATCCATATCCATACTTAGTGTCAATTTCAGTAAGAACAAAGCACTGCCTCTTCTGTAATAGAAACAGTTCAATGTATTAGTGCGCCATCAGGCTGACCACTCTGGGGAATGGTGCTATATTGAGGACTCAGTGTTAGTCTCTTCTGCTGGCTGATTGGTCACTCAGTGGTGGCTGTGGCCAGGTCAGCCATGTTGCTGAGTCTATGCATGACCTTATCCTTGTTACCACGGCCACTTTGTTCATGAGCCCACTGAGTGATGATGGGACTGACTGGGGAAAGAGGCTGACTGGTACTGTGTGTGCATGCTAAGTCACTTCAGTTATGTCCAATTCTTTGTGACCCCAGGGACTGTAGCCCCCCAGATTCCTCTGTCCATGGGATTCTCCAGGCAAGAATACTGGAGTGGGTTGCCATGCCCTCCTCCAGGGGATCTTCCCAACCCAGGGATTGAACTCTTATATCTCCTTCATTGGCAGGCAGATTCTTTAGCACTGTGCCCCCCGGGAAGCCCAACTTGTGCCACAGAACAAGTCATTCTCTCTGCTTGATTATTAAAGCCCTCCACTGCTGAGATATACATTTTGGTGAGCACTTACATGAGACACAAACTTCTTCATATATTTTTTTGAAAATTCAGAGAGGTTTATCCATGTTCCTCTTCCTTAAATTTCCTTGGCACCAATTTTCCAGTCATGTCTTTTTCCATGTCATTTTCCATGTTCTTGACCATCTAGAAAATCATGGGACACAGCCTAAGAATCTGAGTATAATGCACACCTGGCCATTGCTCCTTCCAAGCAAAGTGAAAAACCAGGTGCCCTGCTCAAAGTTCTGTCCACTAGGTGGGTTTCCCTTCCTGCTGCTTTCAGAGGAAGGGCTGTGTTGTTGCAGCCATCTGCTCCTGAGTGGTGACTGCAGACCCATCTGTAGACCAGGTCTGAGTTATCCCTTCCTGTGTCAGCTGATCACAGCACTCATCGTGCATCAAGGGGTCATGGGTGCACACAGGAGAAAAAGGGCAAGACAGCAGGAGGAGGGATTATGGGCATTTGGGTCACATAGTTTCCTAACTTACTTATGTTCTTCAGCCTGCTCAGGCCCAATCACTATACATTACTGCTATTTGATGATGGAGTGCTGCGGTGCTCATCAACTTTCTGGCTTGATGGTCAGATAACACTCAGTTCACAATGTGCAGCTCAGCTCACACAGTAACTTGGTGACCCATGACTAAGCATTCCATCTCTATTAAGGCCTAGTAACAGGCAAAGAAGAGTAATTTGTTTCTTGAAAGAAGAGGAATTCGCAGAGGATGGCAGGGCTTTGCTTCAAAATACAAAAGCCTGTTGTAGCACTTCTTTTGCTGTGAACTGAGAGGCCCACGAGGCGTTGTGCCTTTCTTGGTTGTAGGAGCAGCAGGATGCAATAATTTACCCTTCACCATAGATAGGATATCTCCACATGGTCCCATACCACTGGACCCCTAGACATGTCACTGAGGGAGATGCTCTCAGTTTAGGTAGATTTATTTCCCAACCTCGAACATATTACGGTCTTACCAATAAATCTAGAGTAGTTGCTATTTCTTGCTCACTAGATCCAATCAGCAATTCAACTGCGTGATGTGATATTTTGTAAAAGAGAAAGATGATCTATAGTCCTATGAATTGTTATGCCATAAATCCCACAATCCCATATTATGGTCTATGATCCTTTTAATACCCGGTTGAACTTGACTTGCTAACACTCTATTGAAGACTTTTGCATCTATATTAATCATGGACTTTGGTCTGTAATTTTCTTGTCTTGTGGCATTCTTGTCTGGTTATGGTATCGAGGTAATGCAGGCCTTGCAAAATGAGTTTGGAAGTGTTCCTTCCTCTTCTATTTTTTGGATAAGATTTTTTTTTGAGAAAGATTGGTATTGATTTTTCTTTAAATGTTTGGTAGCATTCACTGGTGAAGCTGTCTAGTCCTAGACTTTTGTCTGTTGGAAGAATTTTGATTACTGATTCAATCTCCTTACTAGTAATTGACCCTGTCGTTTCTTTCTTCTTTATTTTTTAAAGTTTTTTTTTTTTTTTAATGTGGAGCATTTGTAAAGTCTTTATTGAGTCTGTTATAATATTGTTTTGGTCTTTTGGCTGCAAGGCATATGGGATCCTAGCTTCCTGAGTAGGGATCGAACTTGCACCCCCTGCATTAGAAGGTGAAGTCTTAATCACTGGATGGCCAGGGAAATCTCTGTCTTTTTTAAAAATAATAGTTCTTAGTCCAAAAGGCTGTCACTTATGTCCAACTCGCTGCCTTATCTACTCTGTTAATTGCATGCTAAAATACTAGTTTTTTATTTCATTACCTTGATCAAGAACTTCTTTTGATAACTTGGTTTCTTCCAAATACAGTATATCTCAGTTTGTCCTCCAACATCTGGCCCTTTGCTATTTGCTAGCTGCTAAGTCACTTCAGTCGTGTCCGACTATGTGTGCCCCATAGATGGCAGCCCACCAGGCTCCCCCATCCCTGGGATTCTCCAGGCAAGAACACTGGAATGGGTTGCCATTTCCTTCTCCAATGCAGGAAAGTGAAAATGAAAGTGAAGTCGCTTAGTCATGTCCAACTCTTAGGGACCCCATGGGCTGCGGCCTACCAGGCTCCTCCGTCCATGGGATTTTCCAGGCAAGAGTACTGGAGTGGGGTGTCATTGCCTTCTCCATTAGCTGTCTTTATCTCATAATAACATCTTTTTGAAACAGTCAGTCAGTTCAGTTCAGTCGCTCAGTTGTGTCTGACTCTTTTCGACCCCATGAATCGCAGCACACCAGGCCTCCCTGTCCATCACCTCCCAGAGTTCACTCAGACTCATGCCCATCGAGTCAGTGATGCCATCCAGCCATCTCATCCTCTGTCGTCCCCTTCTCCTCCTGCCCCCAATCCCTCCCAGCATCAGAGTCTTTTCCAATGAGTCAACTCTTCACATGAGGTGGCCAAAGTACTGGAGCTTCAGCTTTAGCATCATTCTTTGCAGAGAAATCCCAGGGCTTATCTCCTTCAGAATGGACTGGTTGGATTTCCTTGCAGTCCAAGGGACTCACAAGAGTTTTCTCCAACACCACACTTCAAAAGCATCAATTCTTCAGCGCTGAGCCTACTTCACATTCCAACTCTCACATCCATACATGACTACTGGAAAAACCATAGCCTTGACTAGACAGACCTTAGTCGGCAAAGTAATATCTCTGCTTTTGAATATGCTATCTAGGTTGGTCACAACTTTTCTTCCAAAGAGTAAGCGTCTTTTGATTTCATGGCTGCAGTCACCATCTACAGTGATTTTGGAACCCAGAAAAATAAAGTCTGACACTGTTTCCACTGTTTCCCCATCTGTTTCCCGTGAAGTGATGGCACTGGATGCCATGATCTTTGTTTTCTGAATGTTGAGCTTTAAGCCAACTTTTTCACTCTTCCCCTTCACTTTCATCAAGAGGCTCTTTAGTTCCTCTTCACTTTCTGCCATAAGGGTGATGTCATCTGCTTGTCTGAGGTTATTGATATTTCTCCCAGCAATCTTGATTCCAGCTTGTGTTTCTTCCAGTCCAGCGTTTCTCATGATGTACCCTGCATAGAAGTTAAATAAGCAGGGTGACAATAGACAGCCTTGACGTACTCCTTTTCCTATTTGGAACCAGCCTGTTGTTCTATGTCCAGTTCTAACTGTTGCTTCCTGACCTGCACACAGATTTCTCAAGAGGCAGGTCAGGTGGTCTGGAATTCTCATCTCATGGGGCTCCATTCCACACCCTATGAAATGGTACAGATTGAAAAATGGCCCCATAGACCTGTCTACCCCCATCCATAGGCCTGGCACATCCTCACCATCTCAACTCTAAGCAGAGCCATTGAGGGTTAGATGTGAGACAATTATAATTCCACTGGAATGAAAGTAAAGATAAATTTCAACTCCCCTATCTTTCTCAGAAAATTTTAAAAGTCCTGGTGAACCTGTCCTGCAGACTAAGAAGCAATTCTCCATGTTTCCCGTTTTAAGATAGTGTTTCTTTTTGACTGCCATGCAATTGAGGTGTTAGGGCACTGGTCAGTTTAATCCTCAAAAGTTACTTCAGAATATTAGGAGGAAGTGGTAGGTAAGGTAGAGGGAAGGATTTCTTATCTTGTGTTTTTGGTGACTCTCAAATTGAAAAAGAAACTATGAGTCACATATATTTAGAAAATTGTGTTCTCCAAGTTTGTCTTTCTTTCAGGATAAGCACCTAATTCTATAAATAAAATCCAGGACAGTGTGTCCAGAAGGAATACAAACAAGTAATATTGTTTTGTTGGATAAATAAAGTTTGGTAAAGCAGAGGGAAGAAGCAAATGCCATTTCTCAGGCCATGCCTTAGGGGTTTCTATATGTGCACAAACACACGTATTTTTATGATGAGCCCCACTGTCCTTCCCTCACTTTGCTCCTTACTCTTCCCATGTTTTATACTGTCCCGGTTTTAGGGATACTTAAAGTAAGTTAAAAAGAAAGAGAAATTCTGAAGAATGATAATTCTCAGACTGTAGCTGTAGAAAATTTCTTGCTAGAGAGTTTCTCTCTGTCAGGATGTAGATCCAACATTCTGATTACCTTACAGGTTGCTACCATGTCTGACTGACATGTGTTTTCTAGTTTTATACATAGATAATCTGAAGGATAATTATGGGGTTGAGGACTAAGTCAACTGGGAATATAACGCTGTTAGAAGATGTTTGCTATAACCTTGTTGGAGGCTCTTGAGGACTCCAGAATAAGTGCCTGGTCCTGGATTTTATGTTTTAAGACTGTGGTGGTATGGGGAAAATCTCATTTAAGCAACCCCCTTGGCTTCCTTCTCTGGAAGTGTGTCTCCTTCCCATTTGCAGTTTTTTTTTTTTTTTTCCTGTTTTCTGGTAAAACTGCCTTCTTAGCAAAGTCAGCCAAGCTAAACATCTCTGATTTACCAGCAGAACACTGGCTGTCACTGTTGGGTTAAAGGGCAGAGTGCTGAATTGCAAAATAATGTCATTCAGAGGGCTTCAGAGTATTGCTGGCCCATTAAGCAGTCTGTGAACATCACTGAATCTCTATCCTAAAGTAAACACAAGTTGAAAAATGATTACACGTGCAATAATGGTGAGGCAAACAGCAGGAGTAAGACTGGAAAACAAATCTGTAATTTCTTCAAGAGTACTTGAATATATGTTTTCTCTATAACTCTATTTCCCTGAGATCTTCAAGAAGTCTCTCCCCGCTGAGTAACATGCCTGTGTCTCAACCATAGAAGTGAACCATGGAGGCCAGTGGAGGATTAACCAAAAGAGAGGCATCCAGGGGTGTAAGGGTGGGCAACTCTGAGAGGATGGTAGTGTTTGGGAGGGGTTAATGGAAATACTTGTTGAGGTGAGCAAATCTAAATTTCTCCTGTCACACAACCTGACTGTGACTTATTCTGTACATTATAAGAGCAAGCAAGAAGCTTTAAGTGGGAAATTACAGTCTGTAAGAGGCCACCAGAACAGCTGAACTGGATCCTCTGACTAGAGGATGCTGTCTCCATACTCCCAATAAAAGCAGCAACATTCACTGAGCTAGGAATGTGCCACTTGGGGTGGGATAATCAGTTGGCTTTATATCGTCAATCATGGAATTTATGTTAAGATTTGTGATTCTAATAATAAACTTGCTACTCATTAATATTTATATTGTATAGTTGACATTTAGTTAATAATGATTCTGTGTCAGATTTCTACGTCCTTTACATGTACACTAATATGTCTAATCTTCACAATAGCACCTTGAGGTAGATAAGTATGATCCCAGTTTCAGTTCAGTTCAGTTGCTCAGTCATGTCCAATTTTTGGAACCCTATGGACTGCAGTATGCCAGGCCTCCCTGTCCATCATCAACTCCTGGAGTTTACTTTAACTCATGTCCATTGAGTCAGTGATACCATGCAACCGTCTCATCCTCTGTCCTCCCCTTCTCTTTCCACCTTCAATCTTTCCCAGCATCAGGGTCCTTTCAAAGGAGTCAGTTCTTTGCATCAGGTGGCCAAAGTATTGGAGTTTCAGCTTTAGCATCAGTCCTTCCAATNATATATGACTACTGGAAAAAAACATATCTTTGACTAGATGGACCTTTGTTGGCAAAGTAAAGTCTCTGCTTTTTAATATGCTGTCTAGGTTGGTCATACCTTTTCTTCCAAGGAGCAACAGTCTTTTAATTTCATGGCTGCAGTCACCATCTGCAGTGATTTTGGAGCCTCCAAAATAAAATCTGTCACTGTTTCTATTGTTGGCCCATCTATTTGTCATGAAGTGATGGCACTGGATGCCATGATGTTAGTTTTCTGAATGTTGAGTTTTAAGTTAACTTTTTCACTCTCCTCTTTCATTTTCATTAAGAAGCTCTTTAGCTCTTCTTTGCTTTCTGTCATAAGGGTGGTGTCATCTGCATATCTTTCTGGGGTTACTGATATTTCTTCCAGCAATCTTGAATCCAGCTTGTGCTTCATTCAGCCCAGCGTTTCTCATGATGTACTCTGCATATAAGTTAAATAAGCAGGGTGACAGTATATAGCCTTGATGTACTCCTTTTCCTATTTGGAACCAGTCTGTAATGAGATCAGCACTGGGATTTCTTTGGAAGGAATGATGCTGAAGCTGAAACTCCAGTACTTTGGCCACCTCATGTGAAGAGTTGACTCACTGGAAAAGACTCTGATGCTGGGAGAGGTTGGGGGCAGGAGGAGAAGGGGACGACAGAGGATGAGATGGCTGGATGGCATCACTGACTCGATGGACATGAGTCTGAGTGAACTCTGGGAGTTGGTGATGGGCAGGGAGGCCTGGCATGCTGCGATTCATGGGGTCGAAAAGAGTTGGACACGACTGAGTGACTGAACCGAACTGTTCCATGTTCAGTTCTGACTGTTGCTTCCTGACCTGCACACAGATTTCTCAAAAGGCAGGTCAGGTGGTCTGGTATTCCCATCTCTTTAAAAGTTTTCCACAGTTTGTCGTGATCCACACAGTCAAAAGCTTTGGCATAGTCAATAAAGCAGAAATGGATGCTTTCCTGGAACTCACTTGCTTTTTCTATGATCCAACAGATATCGGCAATTTGATCTCTGGTTTCTCTGCCTTTTCTAAATACAGCTTGGATTTAGAAAATTTCAACAGTATGTGAAGTTCATGGTTCATGTTGTGGAAGCCTGGGCTGGAGAATTTTGAGCATTACTTTGCCAGTGTGTGAGATAATCATGCGGTAGTTCAAGCATTCTTTGGTATTGCCTTTCTTTGGGACTGGAATGAAAACTGACCTTTCCAGTCCTGTGGCCACTGCTGAGTTTTCCAAATTTGCTGGCATATTGACTGCAGCATCATCTTTCAGGGTTTGAAATAGCTCAACTGGAATTCCATCACCTCCACTAGCTTTGCTCGTAGTAATGCCTCTTAAGGCCCACTTGACTTTGCATTCCAGGATGTCTGGCTCTAGATTAGTGATCACATCATTGTGATTATCCAGGTCATGAAGATCCTTTTTGTGCAGTTTTTCTGTGTATTCTTTCCACCTCTTCTTAATATCTTCTGCTTCTGTTAGGTCCATACCATTTCTGTCCTTTATTGCACCCATCTTTGCATGCCACGTTCCCTCAGTATCTCTAATTTTCTTGAAGAGATCTCTAGTCTTTTCCATTCTATTGTTTTACTCTGCTTCTTTTCATTGATCGCTGAAGAAGTCTTTCTTATTTCTCCTCGCTATTCTTTGGAACTTTGCATTCAACTGGGTATATCTTTCCTTTTCTCCTTTGGCTTTTGCTTCTCTTATCTTCACAGCTATTTGTAAGGCCTCCTCAGCCAACCATCTTGCCTTTTTGCATTTCTTTTCCATGGGAATCATCTTGATCCCTGCTTCCAGTAGAATGTCATGACTCTCCCTCCATAGTTCTTTGGCTACTCTGTCTATCAGATCTAATCCCTTGAATCTGTTTAGGTCATACCTGAATGGTCTAGTGGTTTCCCCTACTTTCTTCAATTTAAGTCTGAATTTGGCAATGATCTGAGCTACAGTCAGCTCCTGGTCTTGTTTTTGCTGACTGTATAGAGCTTCTCCATCTTTGGCTGCAAAGAATGTAATCAATCTGATTTTGGTGTTGCCCATCTAGTGATGTCCATGTGTAGAGTCTTCTCTTGTGTTGTTGGAAGAGGGTGTTTGCTATGACCAGTGCATTCTCTTGACAAAACTCCTCTGTTAGCATTTGCCCTGCTTCATGTTATACTCCAAGGCCAAATTTGCCTTTTACTCCAAGTATCTCTTGACTTCCTACTTTTGCATTCCAGTCCCCTGTAATGAAAAAGACATCCTTTTTGGGTGCTAGTTCTAGAGGGTCTTATAGGTCTTCATAGAACCATTCAACTTCGGCTTCTTCAACATTACTGGTCAGGGCATAGACTTGGATTACTGTGATATTGAATGGTTTGCCTTAGAAACAGAGATCATTCTGTCGTTTTTGAGACTGCATCCAAATACTACATTTGGACTCTTTTGTCGACTATGATGGCTACTGTATTTCTTCTAAGGGATTCTTTTGCCCACAGTAGTAGATACAATGGTCATCTGAGTTAAATTCACCATTCTAGTCCATTTTAGTTCACTGATTCCTAAAATGTTGATGTTCGCTCTTGCCATCTCTTGTTTGACCACTTCCAATTTGCCTTGATTCATGGACCTAACTTTCCAGGTTCATATGCAATATTGTTCTTTACAGCATCGGACTTTACTTCCATCACCAGGCACAGCCACAACTGGATGTTGTTTTTGCTTTGGCTGCATCCCTTCATTCTTTCTGGAGTTGTTTCTCCACTGATCTCCAGCAACATATTGGGAAACTACTGACCTGGGGAGTTAATCTTTCAGAGTCCTACCTTTTTGTGTTTTCATACTGTTCATGGGGTTCTCAAGGCAAGAATACTGAAGTGGTTTGCCATTCCCTTCTCTAGTAGACCATATTTTGTCAGAACTATCCACCATGACCCGTCCGTCTTGGGTGGCCTTACACCACATGGCTCATAGTTTCATTGAGTTAGACAAGGCTGTGTTCCTTGTTCCCAGTTTACAATGTCCATGACCCCAGTTTACAGATGTGGAAATTGAAGTACAGGCAGGTAAAATGATTTTTCCCAAGTCACACAGCTAGTAAAGGGTGAAGCTGGAATGTGATAAAAAAAAGTCTTGGAAATTCGTGTTAGGGTGAATCCCTCTAAGAGTAGGGTTTAGACAAAAGTTCAGTTGTGGTATGTGTTTCACGTGGCCATTCTACCTAATTTCCACCAATCAATGATAAGGGAGACTCTTTGCTGGTTGCCACGGTGAGTGAAGAGTAATAGTGGCGATGGATATGTGAAGAAGTATCAGATAAGATCTGGTGTGAGTGAATTTACACTTGTTGAGAATGTCCTGTAGTTCTGGGTGGCTCAGCCCAAATTCTGTTACAACACTTTGCCCCATATTCTGAAATTGTCTTGTGGGATACAGTAGCTAATAGGTACATATGGCTACTTAAAGTTAAAAACTCAATTTCTCTGATAGGCTAGCCATATTCTAAGGCTAGTGGCTACCATATTGGCCAGTGGAGATATAGAGCATTGCCATCATTGCAGAAAGTTCTATTGGAAATGTCATTTTACTTAAAATAACCTGCCAAAGGGGTCAACCTAACCGTATCTCTTGTCTTCTTGCTTTGTTTCATGTGTGTTAATGCTTCAGAACAGCTCCGACTCCATTAAGAATTTAATTAAAGCCATTACCAGGAAATACACCTATGCAATTATACACAGAAACTTGCATATGACTTCAGGTGGGATCACAGACTCTCTGTGTAATCGTTACCCATTAGTGCATAGCAAATTACCTTAAAGCTTAGTGGCTTAAAACAACATGGATTTATTATCTCATACAGTTTTGTGGTTCAGGAATACAGGAATGGTTTAGCTTAGTGATTCTGACCCAGGACTCTGGTTAGATTGTACTGGAGTGACCAGATTTAGCAAATAAAAATACAAGATGTTCAGTTAATTTGGAATTTTAGAAAAACAATAAGTAATTCTTCAGTAGAAGGGTGACCCATGCAATAATCAAGACATGATTTTACTGGAAAAAGTACTCATTGCTCACCTGAAATTCAAATTTCATTGGGCATTCTGTATTTTATCTCATAATCCAGTCAATGTGTCAACTGAGGCTTCAATCATCTGAAGGCTTTGCCTGGGGCTCATGGATTCATTTCCAAGATGGCTCCTTAAAGAACCTAGTAAGTTAGCTCTGGTTGTTTGTAGAAGGAATCAGTTCTTGGCCACATAGATCTCTTTTTGGGCAGCTTGAGCATCCTTATGTTGGCAGCTAGCTTCCTCCACAGTGGTTGATTCAAGAGAGGGCAATACCATTTATGACCTTGCCTTGAAAGTCACCCACTGTCATTTCTGAACTTTTGTATTGATTGCACAGGACATTTTATTCACTGTGGGAAGAGGGTTACAGGAACACCAGGAGACAAGAATCATTTGGAGTCATCCTGGAGGCTGCCTCCATCCTCTGGAAATTATATACAGATGTCATAAAGTATAAATTTTATGAGGGTAGAATTTTTCTACTTTATTTCCTCATAGTTGTAGCCCCAGTGGCTATAACAGTGCCTTATACATTTATAGGCACTCAATAAATATTTGTTCAATGGATGAATAAATGAGACTCTGATCTAAAATCTCTGACCTAAAAGACTCCTTTGGTTCCTAAAGTGTTTGGTGGAAATGAAAGATATTCTCTCAAGAACTTGAGGATAAAGGGCTTAGAATATAGATTAGAGGAATTTATAAGGAGACGCGGTCAATTTAGTAAGTGTTGCCGTTGTTTGTGAAAAGAATCCTAGAGCTTGTTGGAAAACTGGGGATTTTTGAAGAAGGCACCAACATTCTATTTCTAGACTGCTGTGCTAATCTATAGATTCTAGACTTGAACTGCAACACTTCCAGTGTCCAGCCAACCCTGCTTACTTCAGACTGGGCCCCACAATCCGAACAGCAAGAGCCAGTTCCTTAATATCCTGTAACTGTTTGTCCTGAGTTTAGTGGTTTTTGTATACTGACAGACTCCTAGTTTTTCTCAAGTCTGGAGGCAAGAGGAGATTCTGCCTGCAACCAAGGACCTCTCCGTCACTCCCGAACAGGTTTTTCCTCCAATTGCATGGCTTGTCCCTTTGCTTGTGCTACTAAATATAAAAGGCATATAGTTATGATGCCCCCTAGATTTTCTCTAATTGTTTAATGTACAGTGTTAAATACATTGCACCCTTAAAGCTGTCTATCAGTTCATCTTTATTTCAGAAATCTGAACAAAGGGCCAGATCATACTTGAGCTCAGTGTTTGAAATTTAAATGTCCACAAGACAAACATAATAGCAAAAAATAAGGCTGCTAATGAATGACTGTGATAGTGGTGGTATTGTCCTGGACTCTGTGTTAGAAGTTTCTTTGTCTGAACATGACTTTCTGTATATAGCTTTTCAGGTGTGCGTCGTGAAAAAGAGTGAAGAGTTATGATTCAGATGCCATGAAGCAGGTTAACACATATGCACTTGCACACACACACAATTCAAAGAGAGGAATGCTCTAGGATAAAAATGGAAAGGAGATAGTGAGATTTAATACAATGTCAGGAAGGGTCTTTTGTAGAAAATTCCCTGGGGCACAATCTTGACACATAAATTACAAAGTAAAAACAGACAGGTTAAAGTTTGCCATAAGACTGTTTTTTAGAAAGAAAAGAGCCTGAGTAGCAAGTCAGAACTGGCAAAGATATGAAAAGGGGCTATGTGTGGAAAGTAGCAGCAGTCCTCAGTGGCCGCAGAATTGTTTGATGTTCTTTCATTTTTTGGTATCTGCTGGGATGTAAGCTTCCACTGAAGGCCGTCCTGTGCAAAGGCCATGTGGCTGTCACCACTCACATCACAGGTTATTCCTCATGTGAACTGGTGAGTGTGGTTTTTGCTAACAGAAGGCACCAGGGAGTCTGCAGGGTAAGGGATATACCACTACCTCAACATCCCCACCCTGGATGCCTCCTCTTTCCTCAAGATATTACAAGTTTGTGAGTTGTGAGGATGAAGACAGGAGTCAGTTATAAAAAAAAAGCCTAGCAGTTTATTTCCTGATGGTTTACAGATGGACACTTATCTCTTTACACCTTCTCAGGAGGGTCTGCGTGGCAGCTTCAGCTGCTCTCTGGACACTGATACAAGGGTCCTGTCGAAGTGCTTGGAGCCCTGAAATGGGAAGAAAAGCAACGTCCACTGAGGGAGGAAAGCCAAAGTCCAAGCTTTACAATTCAGGGAAGCCTCCACTAAGGATCAGAGCTACATGGAGCTCAGGTCCCTGGGCTCACATTTCACCCTAATGGGTAGGATTTGGTTCCACAAATTTAGAAACTATTTTGACACTGAAATAAGGGAAGAGAAGATGCTGACCTTGGGACCAGTAGGTTTATAAACAATAGAAAAATTGAAGTCTGTTGGGAATGGTGCCTACATTGGGATGGAGCTGGGGGTCACCTTACACTCTGGGGAAAGTCCAGTATATGGGGAGCATGAGAGACCACTGATGATGGGGTACACCATGATTTTACAGCTGATGCGGAACTTGGAGTGGCTTTAGTTTCTCTTTCTCTAAGCATATAACAGGGCTCTGGACAGAAACTAAGGTTGGTACTCACGTGTGGTCAGTTGTTCCCTGTCCACTAGCTCCACATATTGGTAGGTCAAATTGAGAACAATGGCATCTAAAATCAACAGGAAGAAAAGTTACTATTTGCTATAGAGAAATTGGCCACAAAAAGTCAGAACAGATTCTACACCTGGTCAGAAGTTAAGTGGTCTGAATAGTGAATGAACAAGCAAGGCTCCTCTTGCACCTCCAGGATGATGTGAGGGTGATGTGTAAGGAGTCTTGAGTGCTGTGACTGGAAGCGGTTGCTTGCCCACCACTTGCATGTTACTGGGAAAACTCACTATGTCCTCCAGGTGGGCAGCGCGAGTTGTCAGGGTTTTGAACATGTATGGACCCTGTCTTCCAAAAATTTACAATGTAGTTAGGGGGCTATGGTTTTTCCAGTAGTTATGTATGGATGTGAGAGTTGGACCATAAAGAAAGCTGAGCACTGAAGAATTGATGCTATTGAAATGTGGAGCTGAAGAAGACTCTTGAGAGTCTCTTGTATGGCAAGGAGATCAAACCAGTCAATCCTAAAGGAAAACAACTCTGAATATTCATTGCAAGGACTGATGCTGAAGCTGACGCTCCAATACTTTGGCCACCTGACGTGAACAGCTGACTCATTGGAAAAAACCCAGATGCNTATTGAAATGTGGAGCTGAAGAAGACTCTTGAGAGTCTCTTGTATGGCAAGGAGATCAAACCAGTCAATCCTAAAGGAAAACAACTCTGAATATTCATTGCAAGGACTGATGCTGAAGCTGACGCTCCAATACTTTGGCCACCTGACGTGAACAGCTGACTCATTGGAAAAAACCCAGATGCTGGGAAAGATTGAGAGCAGGAGGAGAAGGGGACGACAGAGGATGAGACGGTTGGACAGCATCACCAACTCAATGAACATGAGTCTGAGCAAACTCCAAGAGATAGTGAAGGTCAGGGAAGTCTGTCATGCTGCAGATCATGGGCTCACAAAGAGTTGGACACATTTTAGTGACCGAACAACAACAAAAAGGGGATCCTCTATAGGATCCAATAAGGGATCCTTAGGATCCTGGCTTTCCTGGTGGCTCAGACAGTGAAGAGTCTGCCTGCAGTGTGGGAGATGCAGGTTCGATCCCTGGGTTGGGAATATCCCCTGGAGAAGGAAATGGCTACCCACTCCAGCATTCTTGCCTGGAAAATCCCACGGATCAAGAAGCCCAGCAGGCTACAGTCCACAGAGTCACAAAGAGTCAGACACGACTGAGCAACTTCACTTTCTTTCTTTCTTTCTTAAGAGGTGGCCAACCCAGTGGGCCTATTCATTGTGGGCCTGATTAGATAGAATGGGTTTCATGATAAGACTTAATCTTCAGTGATTCACTTATTTTCCTCTTTAATTTTATAGATCAAAGAGGCAACACAGAGAAATTAAGTGAATTGTCCAGAATCACCTAGCAGAGCCAAGGTCCACTGGCCCCCCATTCACCCATGCACTTTTCACCGGTTATCATGTTGCTGCTAAAGCTCTCAGCTTGAACTGAGTTTAGAAGGTTGACTATGGTTTATGTTAATGGGTAATACAAAGGAAAACAATTTGGCAGAGGCTGTAGGCTTGGATCAAAGACCTGGGGAAAAGAGGGAACAGTGACCTGGAACCAGAAGAAGCAGGAAGGACCCAAATAGGGAGAATGGTCTGATGGAAAGAGAATGAGTGTTGGGAATTCAGAAGCTGCTACTGTAAGTTTGCAAAGAAAACAGGTTCTTTTGAGGGAAGATGTTGTTATACATAAAATGAGTTTTCTGGCTTATTATTTTTTTTCTTTTGGTCATACCAATCATACTGGTCTTCCCAGGTGGCACTTGTAGTAAAGAACCTGCCTGCCAATGCAGGAGACATAAGAGACATGAGTTTGATCTCTGGGTTGGGAAGATCCCCTGGAGGAGGGTGTGGCAACCCACTCCAGTATTCTTGCCTGGAGAAGCCTATGGGGAGAGGAGCCCAGCAGGCTATAGACCACGGGGTTGCAAAGAGTCAGATATGACCGAAGCAACAGCACACAATCATACCAGCATTCATGCTGGGATAGTTTCCAGGCAAAGCAAAACAGGATGGCAAGGAGCAGACCTGTGAATGGAGAGAGTGGACGTGGCCTCACCTGTGAGTTTGATGGCTGCACTCCTGATGGTCTCCCAGCTGCTGCTGAAGAATGTGAATGAGTGTGTGTGGAGGATCCATAGGATTTCTTGGTTTCTCTTTGACTGGAAGAGATATATGTTACAAAAAGGGCAACTGAAAGTGGGAGGGATGGGTGGGCAAGGGAAGGAATGAGGATTTGGGATTAGCAGATGCAAATTAGTATATAAAGAATGGATAAACAACAAGGTCCTACTGTATAGCACAGGGAACTACATTCAATATCCTGTGATAAACCAGAATGAAAAAGAACATGAAAAAGAATATATATGTATAATTGAGTTATTTGGCTGTTGAGTGGAAATTAACACAACCCTGTAAATCTACTATACTTCAATAAATTTAAAAAAAAAAAGAAAAGAAGGCAACTGAGAAGGGACCCTTTAAGAAATTCAGCATCCTATAGGCCCCAAGAACAGACGTCAAAAGACCAGTGAGCATGCATACAGCTGTTAATTGTTCTATTGGAATTCTAAATTTAATCAGGGTGGCGCTGGAGCTTATAGGACTAATCAACAGATGTTTCAGGAATCAAGAGCAGATTACAGCTGGAACTTGGGGACAGAGTAGAGGGTGATGTGGCAGGATATCCAGTGTCACTGTTCTTCCCAGATGGTTCTGGCTCTAGCTGGGATTCTTTGTGATGTGGTTTGTCTTCTGGGATCCCTTGGCCTGAATTTTTGGAAGCAGCACCTATCGCACACTCACCAGCTTCACGCAGAACTGCCTGTAGAAATCCCTGGCCCTTGGTAGATCCTGACCATCCAGGAGATGGTCTAATACCCCGTAGAGTTCCTGGAGGCCCAGAAAAGGAATGCAGATGATCAGGACATCACGGCAAGCCTGAAAAACAGAGTTTTCTGCGTCACAGTGCTAGCGGAACTAATGCTAGTTCCGCTTCCAGAAGGGAAGGCAGGCTTATTGGTGTGTTGGGAAAAGAGCAGTAAAGAGTGATGCAAGGGCTGGACAGTCAGTGCTACCACCTTCCCAGTTTCAAAGATGGAAGTGCAAACTCAGGAAGTGATGGCCAAAAAGGAACCCAGGATGGGATAACTGGTTTTCAGGTTCATCTGAGACTGGTGTCTTCAGATATGGCTGCTGGTCCAGCCAGACCAGGCTTCCTGGCACCTCTTGGCTACAGGCAGAGGAAGAGGTGCAGCTGTCTGTGCAAGGGCCACTTACAGTTCCAATTTTGGGATTGGGGTCCCAGAGGTGGAGAAGGAATGAAATCATGCTCTTTTTAATTTCTTCAGCAAAAAAAATCTTCCACCTTCTTCCTGTTAGGGATGCCAGATTCTCAAATAAGAGGATGGCAGTCAGCCTCACATCATCCTGCTCCTGTGATGACAGACGCATGTCGTTGGTGAGTCCCCCACACGGCCATTCCCAGCTGGAAACCCCCCAGCCCACTCTGCCCCTTCCCATTCGGTAAAGGAGGCTAGAGCCCAGGCACTGGAGCTCGCTTGTCACAGCCTCTGTGTGTTCCAAGAATGCCCTTCCTTTCCCAGTATCTCTCCACCCACATGACACGAGTTTAGAGCTGGAGACTTGGTTTTTGACTTTGAGGAACTAATGAGGAAATGTGACCACAGAAATAATAAACAAGGAGTGCTGGTGGCAGAAGGCCAGGGAGGGTTCTTGTTTATTCTGTATTTTATGCATATTAGTCTGATTGCATCATTAGCCTGGAGGTATGGGGCCTCTGATCTAAACTGCTCAGTGTCTAGGACGCTTCTCCAAGATCCCATACACTTTCTAAAGGGATTACAGGAAGCTCAGAAATTCGGGCTTTGGGTCTCAAAGAGAGAGAGGATAAACAAAAAAGTGCTTAGCCCCACTATTGTATATAAGAAGTTATGGAGCTCCCTTGCTTACTGTCCAGGAGGGTTGGCAATGCTTTTTAAAAGGCAAAAGATTTATGGAACCTCAACAGGTGGTGGAGAAAGATGGCCTTCTATTATCTCAGACACTTTGTTGATATGGTTTAGAGTTCTAACAAACTCTGATGAATTTTCTGGAGGTTTTCTTTTTTCTTTCTTTTTTTTGAGGGAGTTGGGTATCTAGAAAACTAGTCTAAAATACCTATAGGAAGGCAGAAGGATGAGGGGAAAGGTCATTCTGGGTAACAGAATATTATTTAGATTAGCAACAAACAAGGACCAATAAAAAAGCATTCCTATGGACATGAGGGGAAGAAGACAGAAGAGTTAACTTTGATAGCAAAATAAAATGTGTGTGAGAAGTGGGCATATAAACAACAACGTTATGAAAAAGAATGCTAATAAAGAGCTACCATAAAAAAATAAAGATGGCTTGTTTGGAAAAGGCTAGAAAAGTTAAATACATGAGATGTGACCTTGTAGAATGGAAATGGGAAGTAGACATATTCTTTAAATGTACTAGAAGTAAGGTCAAGGTATATTTTTAAAAGATCTCCTTTTAGAAAGAGAAGCAACCCAATGACAAAGTATCCAAAAGCTAGAGGGTTACTTACTTAAAAAAAAAAAAAGAAACCACTTTAATTTTCTTATAATCAAAGACCTAAAGATAAGTCAAGGAGGAATTAACCAATTGGGACTATGAGAAAGCAGAAAAGAGAAGCGTAGAAGTGTCTTGGGTGCTGGGAGAAGTATTAAAGTTTAATTTCCTGTTATAGAGAGTGACGTGAGTGCTTGGGTGCCACGTGGGAAATAGCAGTGAGCGGGGCCTGGAGCATGGGACAGCAGCTGTATTTTCTGTTCTACAATTTTTTCAAAGTGTCACCATATTTTTGGATTTTTAAGAAACTATGTGAATAGTGAAGAAAAGAAAGAGAGAATTTGGAGGTTACAGAATTGTATGTTTTACCTATAGAAAAATATAGGGGCAAAGTATCACAATTTATTTGCAGAAAGAGAGCATTGTGTGCACGTAGTTGCTTTAGCTGTGTTCAACTCTTTACCATCTTATGGACAGCCCACCAGACTTTTCTGTCTATGGGATTCTCCAGTCAACAATACTGGGGTGGGTTGCCATGCCCTCCTGCAGGGGATTTTCCCAGCCCAGGGATCCAACCTGCATCTCTTAAGTCTACTGCATTGGCAGGCAGATTCTTTACCACTAGGCACCACCTGAGAAGCCCCAAAAAGAGCATTACAGGGCTGTAAAGAACATGTCGTTATTAAGACTCAATTTTTATGCAAATTTGATGAGGTTGATACCTACTAGAAATGAAAAAGTTCTAACCTAACAACCAGAAAGACTTTAGATTTTTTTCTTTCGCAGTAAAACTGAGAAACATTCTTTTGACTGTAAAACTTATAGACAGACTTGTGATTATTGGAGGCTCAGATCTAAGAGTGTTACTATCATCGAATCAACTATGGTCCAGGAAACCTAACGGTAGGGCTCTCTGGAGCTGACTTCAGCTCTTTGTTGTTAAAGATTGTTTCAATTATCTGTGTATTGAAGAAAAGAATATCTTTGTTATTTCACAGAAGATACTGAATTGAGTGAAAGCCCATAAAGTATTTTTGAGTACAAAACGAGAATGAAAAGTAACACTAATACATTGGAGAAAGTAACACTAATACCAGCAGAAAGCTGCTTTCAAAGGTTAGGTTTAGACTCACATAAAAGAAACTGAAACACACAAAACTGGTGGACTATGGACTGAGGGCATGTATTACGAACTGAAATCTGGAGGTTGGGGTGGTTAATAAATTTCTGAAAAGTCAGGAAGAAAGGGTAAGATAAAAAAAAAAACTGGAGTGAATAAATAGGAAAAAATTGGACTTGAGAGGTGATTTTTCTTCAGATTCTATTCAATACTTCTCAGGCCTCATTTAGAGATACAACACAGTCACTGGCTTGTAAAATATTAAGGAGCTGAAAAATTAGGTTTATGGTGAATAATGAAGGAAATAAAGACTTTTCATTCTGGAGACTCTCAGTGAACAGGTAATTTAATAAAGCCTGAAAATGTTTAAGAAGGATGCACTTGAGGAGGCAGCCAACAGTTTCCATCTCCTCCAATCACACAATGGGAGCAGACAGGTTTAGATTATAAAAAATAGGTTTATGTTAGATGTGAAATAGATTTCTATATTAATGGCAGTGAATAAACCAAGAAGAAATAATAAAATCTAGTTTCCCAGAAGGTATAAAGAAAAATGACCTTCCTTTGCCTAGGATCATTGACTAATCTTTTCCAAAATGAGGGCTGTAAACCAGATCAGGGGTTGACAAAATTTTTCTGTAAAAGACCAAATGCCGAATAATTTAGACTTTGCAGGCCACATGGTTTCTGTAGCAACTAATCAGCTCTGCAGATGAAGTGTGAAGGCTGCCATAGATAATATGTAACCAATGAGTATGGCTGTGTTCCAATAGCACTACTTTTGCAGAAAGATGTTTTGGGTCGAATTTGGCCCATGAGCCATGGGGCAGTTTAATGACTCCTGGATGAAATGAACTAAGCAAGTATTTTAAGTTTTTGAAATCTTGCACATGAAGAAGATAGTGTTGGAGGCATCAGTGTTTAGCCCTGTAATGAGTACTGTCATCATCTGTGTCCCCCAACAGCAAACATTGAGGTAGGGATGTAAGTGTAAGGGGTTTACGTGGGAGGTGAGCCTAGGAAGCAAGATGGACAAGAGAGGAAGGCTATGAAAGGGAATATAAGTGGGTATGGCAGATGGACACCAAACTGGTCTGTTGCAAGCACTGCCTGAACCTCTTTCTGTTCACTCAGTTCTGGGGAGGGAAGATTCCTGAACAGATTCACTTACATCTTCAAAGAAGGTTCTTGTTTGCAGCACTATTTCTTTGAAGTAGAAGCTCACATCTCTGTCTGTGAGCAGATCCAGTATCTTTTTTAGAGCCTTTAAGCTTTCACAGACGACCTCAGTGCGGGCCAGGTGATAGAGGCCTCTGATGACAGACTCCAACATTATCTGCTTGTGCTTCTTCACCTATTTTGAAATAAGGTTTCTTAATCTCGAAAACTGTTCTATGTGTATCTGGAATAGGGTAGGAGACTCCAGACAAGGGGACTGACATTCTGTTAGGGTCACGGATCCATCAACACAAGAGCCACTACTTCAGCAACTTACTTGGATTTTCACTTAATTTCTGAAATTAACACTCGTGGTTACCCCAGGTGTAACCATGGGGTGTGGATTACTAAATAATTATTTTAAAACTCTACTTGGGTCCATGCATGCTCAGTTGGGTCCAATTTCTTGCAATCCCATGGACTGTAGCCCACCAGGCTCTTCTCCATGGGATTTTCCAGGCAAGAATAATGGGGTGGGTTGCCATTTCCTTCTCCAGGGGATCTTCCCAACCCAGAGATGGAACCTGTCTCCTGTGTCTCTTGCATTGGCAGATGGATTCTTTTTTTTTCTTCTTTTAACCACTGAGCCATTTGGGAAATCTCTAACTCTACTTAGATGAACTACTTTTTGTCCTTCCTTCAACCCCTTTTACCTTGTGAGGGGCTCCAGAAGCCGTATTACCGAGACCTCGGATGGCCATTTGCCTCAAGATGGGGTTGGAGTCCCAAGCACTCTGATCCATCAGGACAAGCACATCCCGTAGATTCCCATGCTTCCAAAGGATTGGCTCCTTCATGAGCTGAAAATGACACACTTCTCCCATTTACT
The DNA here is from genome assembly GCA_006410615.1 of Neotragus moschatus. Taxonomy (NCBI): domain Eukaryota; kingdom Metazoa; phylum Chordata; class Mammalia; order Artiodactyla; family Bovidae; genus Neotragus; species Neotragus moschatus. Next base: position 1,738,459 of record SJYA01002617.1, on the reverse strand, counting down.
TTAGGGAAGGGCCTCCCTTCAGGAGAGTTCTGAAGGCATCACAGCTATGATGAAAGGGCAGGGCCCCAGCTGCTTGTGGAGCAGAGGAGGAAGCCTTGGGTGAATATGCAAATCTGGCAGGAACTAAGCACTAGCGGTAAGCAACCCACAGGTCAAGGTTATGAGCTGATGAGAACCAAAACACCTAGTTAAGAATATATGTGCACATGCTTAGTTGCTCAGTTGTGTCTGACTCTTTGAGACTTCATGGAATAAAACCCACCAGGCTCCTCTGTCCATGGAGATTCTCCGGGCAAGAATACTAGAGTGGGTTGCCATGCTCTCCACTCCCTCCTCCAGGGGATCTTCCTAATCCATGAATCGAACTGGGGTCTCCTGCATTGCAGGCAGATTCTTTACCAGCTGAGCTACCAGGGAAGCCCAGTTAAGAAGATAATTCTGGTCCAAATGGTAAAATGGAGCATACAAAACAGGAGTAACTGATGATGTTATTTCTCTGGACTGGCTGGGGCAGCTTTTATCCCAGGATGTGGAAGGACTGTAGTATTGATATAGTTGTTGGTTATATGTATATATGTATTTTTTTAATTTTAATTTTTTAGTTTGTTTTGCTTTACAATACTGTACTCATTATTTTGTTTTGTCTTTGCGGGTTAATTCTCTATCCTTCTCTGCTTTGGAAATTGATGTCTACAGACCAGAGGGCAGGAAGAAGGATGAGGCTGGGTTCTTTTTCCTGTCTCTCTCTCTGCTCAGGTACTGTATCTCTGGCAGTCGTTGGGCCTCTCGACTCCCAAAGCTCCCAGTGACGGTCCCTCTTCCATGGCTCTGGTTCCCTTTGAACTCCTGAGAGAGATACCCCAGGGGACCCAACGAGCCTGCTGGGACGGCTTGCCTCAGAGAAGAAAGCCGTGCCCGTTATCCGGTAGTTCTCTGAGGAGGAGGTCAGGGATGGGAGGAGTTGTTCTGTGATGTCCAGTATGATTCCATGTTGCCACACAGCCATGCTCCTAGAAAACCAAGGCTCCCATTGTAGCAGAGACTTTTTTCTTTCTAAACAATGGAAGACACTTTAGTCTATTTCTCTATCAGGAAAATCAATGATTTTAAAAAGGGATGTTAACAAGGAAAGAGCACCAAGCCTTAACCTTTATAGCACCCTATCTAAGTGCCCGACTAGAGTGTTCAGTTCAGTCACCCAGTTGTGTCTAACTCTTTGTGACCCCATGGACTGCAGCCTGCCAGGGCTTCTTCTCCATCACCAACTCCTGGAGTTTACTCAAACTCTAAAGTGTACTTTGCCTAAAACTGTTCATTTGTATCGCTATTTTTAGAGGAATTGCTGGGTTTTGAGCTGATCCTACCATGTCTTCCCAACCCCCTTTGCTCTTTCCTCTGTTTTATTTTTTTTCTCCTTGACTCTAGGTCCTTGGTGGACTCAATGGCTTTCAGTGAAGTTGCCTGCACTGCATTTTCACTTTGTTTTCAGTTTTTCCTTTGGTATCTAGTTTTGGAGTATCTGAACTTTACCTGGCCAGTGCACAGACTCCTATGTGGTGGGTACTAGGGCTGCTGAGGAGGGTCCACACGTTGTCTCCCTCGTCAGATTCTTTGGCTAGCCCTTCTCTCATAGCCTGGGCCTGCACACACTTCAGAGTTGTAGTTGAGAGCCTGAAAGAGACAGTTGGCATCACAAAAGTAAGTCAACACCATGCAGGGAATTGTGAATTCCTCAAGTTCATAATCCATAATAAACACCATTAAGCTGTCTGTATTCTGTATTTTCACATATTATATCTTGGTGTTCTATATTGACACGTATGAATCTGGTTACTTATAACCACTATATGCTACAGAGTAAATATAGCACGTTTTGTTTTAAAAAAATGTTCCCCACACTGCTTCCTTACTTCTGCATGAATGGAGGCTGTGTAAGGAAAACACAGGCAGCCTTGATCTCACACTTTGGTGTTGGGGCCAAAGGGGATATTGACATGTTCTGAACTCAGTCAGTAATCCCACAAAATCTTTACCTCTCCTGAGAAAATCAAGCCCTAAGGATAGAAAGTGTGAAATACTGTATTTTAGTGGCTCAAACACAGCACCTTGGAAACCAGGATGCATCTCTCAATGGGTAGTGCATTGCAATTGTTGGCCAAACAGTAGTTGTGATGCAGTCTCTACTGATTGTGTATACAATTCGTGTACACAAACATATTCAGGTACGGCTCTTTGAGCTGTCCCTGGAGGAGGACCTGGCCACCCACTCCTGTATCCTTGCCAGGAGGATCCCATGGACAGAGGAGCCTGGCAGGCTACAGTCCATAGGGTTGCAAAGAGAGGGAAATGACTGATGTGACTTAGCATGCACACATGCATGCTTAGAGCTGTAGGTATTTTAGTAAAGTTACATGTATGTATGCACATGTGCTGAGCCTAACTGCTTCCTTGGTGGTTCAGATGGTAAAGAATCTTCCTGCAATGCAGGAGACCCATGTTCAGTCCCTGTGTCGTGAAGATCCCCTAGAGAAGGGAATGGTAAACTACTGTAGTATTCTTGCCTGGAGAATTCCATGGACAGAGGAACCTGGTGGGCTACACAGTCCATGGGGTCACAAAGAGTCAGATGGGACTGTGTGACTCAGTGCATGTGCCTGCACAGGCAAGCAAGCGGACCCAAGCCCTTGCCCACCCCCCCA